>JALBCY010000080.1:0-122602 GCA_023079485.1 Archilochus colubris
ACTAGTGCCCGTGCCGCCTATTCCCGCCAGTGTTGACGGGGTAGGCACCAAGGGCCAGTTTGGTGGCCATTTAGATTTGGAAAAAACTGTAACATCTGCTCCCGTGTCGATTAAGCCTGTGATAGTAATTTGTTGAGAATTATAAGAAACATGACACGTAATAAGTGGTCTATCTTTGCCAATAAGATGAAACCAAAAAATTTGTGGAGCTCCTGTTGAGCCAAAGGCTCCTGTTCTTTGAGTGGAGGAATGAGTAACTAAATCAGCTGCACCGTATATTAACACTATCTGGGCGATGCGGCTATGTTTTGGAATATTACAAGGTGGTGATGAGGTCCAAGCCATGACGGAAATGTCGATGGCATCCTCATCAATGACCCCTGGCAGAACAAAAAGACCAGAGAGTGTAGTAGAGGATCTTCCGATAATAAGTCCTACAGTCTTTGATGGCAATGGTCCTTTCTTTGTTGTCAATACGAGGTGAACAGTGGTATCAGTTAATGTAACGGCATATTCTGTGAAGAGGTCCAAGCCTGTGCTGCCACTGGTGGCCCGAATGGTGTTTGGGTCGGCATTAGCGCTGGCGCTTGTGGTTGCAGAAGATTGTGCATCTGCTGATTCGGCATGCAATTTGGTGTCGGAGCGCGGCGCCGACCCACGCTCTGCCTCCCGTTTCCCTGGAAGGCATTCTGACGTTGAAATATCACATTCCCATCTATATCAAACTTAGAACGGCAGTGGCTATTATAGTGCCGACCTTTTCGACACCGGCTACAAATAGGAATGAGTGTTCTAGCTTGACACTGCTTTTGCGAATGTCCCATTTTCCCGCAACCATAACAAATAGGGGCAGACCAAGAGAATCTAGGCTGTGCTGGAGTAAGCTGGATATTTTTGAATGCCGCTGCCATAACTTCGTATTTATGTTCGGAAGACCCAAACCTATTACAGGCTTCCATCATTTCAACTAAAGTTGGGTTAGGATTAGGTAAAGTTTTCAAAAGCTTTTTGCAATCAGGATTAGCATTTTCAACGGCTAATTTAAGAAGGAGAATGTTTCAGGCTTCGGCATTATCAACTTGTTTTTCTAGGGCATCCTGCAGTTTTGAAATAAAATCCATATAAGATTCCTTTGGCCCCTGAGAAATTGTTGTAAAGGCTTTTTCAGGCTTATTTGCATCAGGGATTTGCAACAAGGCTCTTTTTGCTATATGCATATTATCTATCAGTGCCCTTCTCGGAACATCTCGAGCCTGTCTCGTGGGGTCGCCAAACACACCCGTACCCATGAGATGGTTAATTGTAAGAGCTTGCAGCTGCTGGTTATCTCCGGCTGCATACTCCTGTAGCAGTTTTTCTGCCGCCGTTCTCCAACGCGATTCCCATAATGATTGTTGCGCGGGATTGAGAAGAAGAGCAGCAATAGATTTTAAATCATAAGGAGTAAGTACATGCCCCTCAAAAATGTTTGCAAACAAGCCTTGAAAATAATGAGAGCTTAAGCCGTTTTCTGCTGCAGTGCGGCGAAGTTCTTTTACAATAGAGAAATTCAGCGCGGTCCATTGAGGTCGCCCCTTCCCACCATATATTACAGGCGCAACTATCATGGATCTTCTGTCTTCCTTACGGGGCTTTGGTTTTGGAGGGATTTCAATTAAACAGGCAATGTCCATATTCCCTGCTTTCTGTGCTTCGACCTTAATCATCGCCCATGTATTTCGTGGGTCATCATAATCATCAGGATATAAATCAGGTTCTGAATCAGAATCGACAGGACCTGGGTCAAAGGGGTCTGGCTCCGAATCCGCATTCACCATAGCGGCAGTGGTTAGCAGCGGGGGGGCAGAAGGGGGAGCAGATGAAGTAGTAGAGTCTTTCCCTTTTAAAGTTTCAAAAAGTGTTCGCCAAGGTGCTAAGAGTTTGGCGGTTTCATTATCGCCCCGTGTAGTGGCATCCCATAATTTAACTCCGACCTCGTCCCAAAATGTAGGCTCATAAATAGAGACCGAATTGATGTCAGAAAAATGCTCACGAGTCCATTTTAAAACCAGTTTTAGATCATGGCCCGATATAACTTTTTTATCCTTATTAAGTGAAGTCTTTAAAGTATAATAAATGTCTCGTTCTTCTTTTGAACCCATAACAAAAAGAAGTAAGTTTCTCCAAGCTTCACCTACCAATCGCGAGGAGGTGATGAGGTGCGCACCTAATAACCGGCTTCTTCCCAGCCTTTCTTCTTCAAAACCAAAGTTCTTGGAGACCTGCGACCGGAAAATCTTCAAAGCGACATCACGTCGGGGTCACCATTTGTCGCAGTGCGAGACGGGGACCCAGTTTGATGCAAACAAATGTCCAACTTTATTGAATCAGAAGGCAATATTTATACACTAATCTAAGAGCTAATGCCACGTATACATATTGCTGATTGGTGATTTCTACATCTCGTTACACACGTTTTAACTTGATTGGCTACAAAACCTTTAGCAACAATTAACTAACAAAGCTTATCTTTCACACATTCGAGCTTCTTCATGGATGTTGCTATCGTGCCGAGTCCTCTAATCTAATCGTCTTGCTTACTCCTTAAACTTCGAGTGTTCTAACGTACTGTTCCTTGCGGTTACAAAATATGCTTTAAGCAGCACTGTCCTTGCACATAGCCCAAAGCTTATGTTGAAATTATAAGCAATTGTTCGGTGCTGACAGTCTGAGGCTGTACTGCCTCACACCCCTCTGCTGACAGCCACCTCCTCAGCTGGAGCAGGCACAAGGCAGGTGGCAGTCTCTATAGGTACCTCCCTGAGTTCTCAAAGCCCTCCTGACCGTCCTCGTCCTCAGCTGGTAGAGGATCCAGATATCTGCTGGAAGCAGACTGGGAATCTAACAGAGTGAGGGAGAAGGGGGAGCTGAAGGTGCTGGAAGAGAGCATGAAGGGCCCAACCCAGCACCCAGCCACGTGCCAGTTCCTGAGGACAGAGCCAGCCCTGGGAAGGGGGACCCCTAGAGGGGACTGGCCCAGATCAGGCCGGGGATGTGCCCAGAATCCACTGCCATGCAGGAGAACAGCAAAGCAGCCAAAGGCCCCTCACTCACCTGTCTCCAGCAGCTGGGCCTGTGCTGTGAGGGGATGTCACAAAGGGTCCCCTTGTCAACTGGAAGCAGGGTCAGGTGTGCTCAGGCAGGTGCTGGAACATGCCTGAAGACTCACGGAATCAGGGAACCATCATGGCTGGAAAAGATCTTCAAGATCACTGAGTCCAGGTGTCAGTCCTACACCCCTGGAACCACCCCATCATCTCCCCAAGTATCAAAGCTGTCCCTTTGTTGGACACCTGCAAAGATGGGGACTCCTGCATTGGCAGCCTGTGCCAATGCTTCTAAAAAGATGGCTGCTCAAGTCTCCAGTGCGGAGAAAACTCTTTGTTCATTCAGATGCCTCTCCCCTGGGTGCTGCTTTTAGCAGCAGGCTGTTCAAAGCTCGCCTGTCTTTCAGCAGCCTGATTGTCTCTTCAGCCACCTCTGTCATGATGACCACATCTCTCTTTTCCCATCTGTCTCTCTAAACCATTTCTCATCAGATTCTTCTTCACTTTCTCTGTTTGACTTTTCTCGGCTGGCACAAAGGAAAACTCCTGCTGTGCCTGTGTGCAGTCAGTTCTCTAAGGAGAGCAGGGGGGAGGTGGTGCAGTGGAGCTGTAACCTCCAGCTGCAGAGAGGAGAGGAGAGGTCTGATGCAAGGAGCATGGATGGAAGTCCCAGGTGGGACTTGAAAGGAATGGTGGGGCTGGGGAGGTGAGAAGTTGCCCACACAGTGTCAGCCCTCAGGGAACTTCTATCAGGAGAAAAGAGTTTTCATTAAGCAGAGTATGAAATGTTCTTAACCACGGTGGGATAATGTCTCCAATTATCTGTACAAGTCTGGAAGATGCACAGAATATCCCATGGAGAGCCATGGCCCTTTAGTGCTCTCTGTATTTCATTGAGACCCAGGGTGTGTTTGGTGCTGAGTCCATGATCCTCAGGTGCTGAGAGTTGAATGAACAAACTGCTCCAGAAGTCAGAATGGAACCTGAAAGTACCTTGAAGCATTGATTGGCCTCACTGAGGACCATTGCTGCCAGAGCCTCCTCATGGCCTTGTTAGAGCAGATCACTGGAGGCCATGATTGCAGGGAGGCAAAGGCTCTGGAAAGGTGGCTCTGAAGCCAAGGATTTTTCATTATTTCTTTATTAATGAAGCAGTGAGGCCACTCTCTGAACCCCAGGCAATGGGAAGGCAGAGCCCATCCCTCACTTGTGGGTCAGGACTCTTCCCGGGGAAAGTGGAATATGATAATGGGTAATAAAAAAAAATTCTGACACATCCTGACCTCCCCAAGAAGAGGAAAAAAAGGCCAGAGCCTGAAGACAAAATTTCTCTTGGCAGACCTTGGTGGTTGAGGCAGCTGCCATGCCTGAGGTGAGAAAGCCCTTGGTCCTGTTGGGCCTTTCAGCCTTCCAGAGCCCTTGGCCACCTCTGCTGCAGGCTGCCCTACACTGTCCATGCCTGCAGCTCCTTCTTTAAACTGCTTTAAAAAGGCTTTAAACTGAAGGACAAGGAAAGAGGAGTTCAAGATGGCAATGACCACCCCACCATCACCACTACAACAGATCTGGGATTAAACCAGGCCTGATGACTCCAGGAGTCCAGCCTGGACTTTCCCAGGGCCGCACTGCAGCCTTGGTGGTGACGTGAGAGTAATTGGGGGTGAGGGGGGAGGAACATGGTACCATTTTTCTGTATATCTGTATATATTTAGTAATTTTTCCTTTTTATCATTACTATTTCATTAAAGCTGTGTAGTTTAGTTTCCAACTCATAAGTCTCTCTCCCTTATTCTCTCTCCTTTCTTTATCAGGGTGGGGTGGGACACTGATAGAGAGCTTCTGTCATTTGGTTATTTGCCTAGCTTATTTTGCCCAGCGTTAAACCCTGACAGATTTATTACCACCCAACAATGGCCTTAAGCTAATTGTCTCGAGCCCAGTTCAAATTCCAACCCATTTATATGAATAGCTTGAATTTTGACTTTAGTGGGAGAATACCCAATTGGCTCTGGTAAATGAGAATCAAACTATTTTCTCTGGAAACTTCACAGGGTTGGAAATTAATCCAGTCCTGCTGTACCTTTGGTACTCAGGGTATGTGATCTGTGGCTTTTTGTCTGGGATTAGTGTTGCTGTGTGGCTCATTGTTGGTAAGAGATTCTTACGAACAGTAGCTGTTATATGGTCTTCAAGAGTGTGGTACATGGTACAGTGTTTTTTCATACACCTAGGAGCTACACATAGGATACATATTTCATACAAACAGGAAATATCCCTATAAAATGGAAATAGACTGCCCACATGTCAAAGCAGCCACACTTGGAAAAGCTCTCAGGTATCTGAAAGCATTGGCTGTACGAGATGTGATCTCTACCAATGATGAGACTGCAGATCCTTATCACATGCCATGCCCTAAGCCTGTGAGGCAAAGGTTTGTGCATGCTGCACCATCCCCATTTAACCCTACACTGTCAGTAATGTTATGGGTTCCTGGAGAAATGGAACCAACTGTGGGTGATGATATTAAAACAGCAGGAGAATATGAAGATGCTGTCATGGCTCCTCATCGGGCCTGGGTTTCAGCTGTAAAGGGAACAGCTGAGAAACTGCACCTACCCCATCACAAAGCCCTGGTGGTGCTATTGAGAGCCCAGGCCTAGAACTGTCTGGGACCATGTCACAGAATAATAGAATCATGGAACGGGTTGGGTGTGAAGAGTTCCAGATCATCTTGTTCCAATCCCTTGCATGCACGGGTAGGGACACTTCCCACCCAACTGAAGGCAACCCTGCCCCTGTCTCCATGGAACTCACTGGAAATTCAGACATAGAGAGACAAAAGCTATCTCACTTTCCTGCCATTTTCCCAAGCCATGCTGTCTTTGCTCAGATGTGACTTTTTCTAGATTTTTATGTGTTACACTTAATAATAGATATTATCCTGGTGCAGGGTGCTCCAGGGCTGCAGATCCACATCTGCCCCTCCGTTCTCCTCCATGGGCTGCAGGGGACAGCTGCCCTCTTCCCATAGCCTGCAGGGGAACTGCTGTTCTGGCCCTTCCTTCAGTCACTGACCTTGGGGTCTTGTGGAGGACTGGCAGCAGGCTTCCACCTCCTTCCCCATGGATATCTCGGGCATTTTCTGCCACAGACATTCCATGGTCACCCAGGGCAGCTGCTGACTCCTGAGGGAGGTGCTCTCCCAGATATGGGCAACCCAGGTGTCCAAATCCCTTAGATACCCCCAGTGTCACCACAGAGATCCCTATGACAATGGTGTCAAGGCACCAGACCCTGCATCACAAAAGCCCTGATGGTGGCTGTGGAGACTCCCAGGCCTGGAACTGGCTGGGACTGTGTCACAGAACAATGAAATCATGGAACAGGTTGGCTTGCAAGGGTTACAGATCATCTAGTTCCAATCCCCTGCATGCACGGGTAGTTACACCTCCCACCCAACTGAAGCCAGCCCTGCCCCTGTCCCCATGGAACTCACTTCTTAATCCCATCTACAGCATCAGCTTTAGTAAGAGCTGGTGGAAAGACAGATGACTATCAGTCAGCTGTGTGCCCAGGTGGTCAAGAAAGTCACCAACATCCTGGCATGTATCAGGAATATCATGGCCAGCAGGAGTAGGGAAGTGATCGTGCCCAGGGATAAAGACAGAAAAGAGTGTTGGCACAAGTTCTGGACACTGAGGCACTGTCACATCCTTTCAGGAGGACTTTTGGGTTACTTATGGCACTGTGACCCTCATCATCTCGTGAACTTCCCACCCACCACATCACCCACCTCTTCAATCCAGACATCCCCAGTCTGGCTACAACAGGACAATGGTAGAGCATGGCAAAGGGCTTGCTAAAGGCCAGGTGCACCCCAGGCCTTTCTGTCCCCTGCCCACTCTGCTTCAGCAATCCCCTCTTTGTCCTTCACCTGCCTGCAGCAGGATGGACCCTATCACTGTCCCAGAGACTGAGGTCACAGAATCACAGAATCCTAGAATGTTAGGGGTTGGAAGGGACCTCTAGAGATCATCCAGTCCAAGCCCTCTGCCAAAGCAGGATCACCCAGGGCAGGCCACACAAGAACACACCCAGGGATGTGTTGTAAACCTCCAGAAAAGGAGACTCCACAGCCTCTCTGGGCAGCCTGTTCAACTACTCCCACAACCTCACAGTCAAGAAGTTTTTCCTCATGTGTAGGTAGAACTTCTAGTGTTCTTGCTTAAACCCATTTTTCCACTGAAAAATATTGGCCCCTTCCTTTTGACACCCTCCCCTCAGATGTTTATACGTGCCCATAAGATTCCCTCCTCAGCCTTCTTTTCACAAAGCTAAACAGCTCCAACTCTCTCAGTTATTCTTCATATGAGAGATGTTCAAGTACCTTAATAATCTACTCTCCCTGGGACTCTCTCCAAAAGACCCCAGTCTCTCTTGAATAACTGGATCCAGTATTCCAGGTGTGGTCTCACTAGGTCAGAGCAGAGGGGTAGGAAAACCTCCCTAGATTTGCTGGACACACTTTTCCTTATCCACCTGACTCTGTTCATGGGCTGTGCTGGTCAAGCTGGGAGGCAGACCCAGCTGATGGTGCTCACTGCCACTGACCACCTACCACACAAGCTCTTGGGTGCCCATGGAGGGTACTCAGAGGGGCCCTGCCTGATTCCAGTGCCATGGGCTGTCTTTATTGCACAACATTCACCATCCCTGAGGGCTCTGGATACCAAAGAAGTGACAAAGGAACCAGCCCTTAGTCCCCAACACCCCCCGCTGGCACAATGGTGGCATCAGAGGGAGCCCACAGAGAAAGCAGCACAGCAACAGTCTCTGCAGAGTCGCCTCCTTGGGCAGCTTCTGGAGAGCAAGTGTGGAAGAATAGCTGAGCTGAGGAGATCCCCTGTGACGATGGAAGGGCTGTTCTGGAGGCCAGCTCTGTCCCAGCAGTGCCCGTGCCCTGTCCCTGCCTGCGGGCACAGGACTGTCACACCGCAGGGCTGTGACCAAGCTGCCAGAGCACTCAGGCCTTACCCAAGGGTGCAGAAGGAGACTGTGGAGCTGGGAAGGGGACAGCTTGGAAAAGATCAAGCGCTGGTGCTCCCGGGCAGTGCCCTTGTGCCAGGACTCTTTATCCTCCAGCTCTGCAGACAGGCACTGCCCTGCAGCTCCAGAGAGGGTCTCAAAGGAAGGGCCTCAGGCAAAGGAGTCACTGGAAGGTTCTTTATTGTGTTTAAAAACACAGAAAACACATCTCCTCTTTGATGGTCTGCTGTTCAAATAATACATGGAGAGACCCATAATGAGAAAAGGCATAAATAATGACATTGCTGTTTGGTAAAAATTTCAAAGTGAAAAGAGAAAAAAAAAATAACCTCAATATCCAATATCTACATAAAAGCTCAATAAAAATTCAGTGGAGACTGGCTGGGCTTCTAGTAATCTATGTTAGGAGAGATGTGTAGATTGGCCCTTTTGAGAAATCATCCGTACATCAGTTTCTTCAGGGCATTCTTGAGCTCCTGGTTCCTCATGCTGTAGATGAGGGGGTTCACTGCTGGAGGAACCACTGAGTACAGAAATGACAACATCAGGTTCAGCGATGGAGAAGAAACGGTGGGGGGCTTAAGGTAGGCAAAGATGGCTGTGCTGATGAACAGGGAGACCACGGCCAGGTGAGGGAGGCACGTGGAAAAGGCTTTGTGCCTTCCCTGCTCAGAGGGGATCCTCAGCACAGCCCTGAAGATCTCCACATAGGACACCACTATGAAAACAAAACAGCCAAAAGCTAAGCAGGAAGTGACCACAAGAAGCCCAAGTTTTCTGAGATAGGAGTGTGAGCAGGAGAGCTTGAGGATCTGGGGGATTTCACAGAAGAACTGGTCCAGGGCATTGCCCTGGCAGAGGGGCAGGGAAAATGTATTGGCTGTGTGCAGCAGAGCACTGAGAAACCCAGTGCCCCAGGCAGCTGCTGCCATGTGGACACAAGCTCTGCTGCCCAGGAGGGTCCCGTAGTGCAGGGGTTTGCAGATGGCCACATAGCGGTCGTAGGACATGATGGTCAGGAGATAAAACTCTGCTGAGACGAAGAAGACAAAGAAAAAGAGCTGTGCAGCACATCCCATGTAGGAGATATCTGTGTTGTCCCAGAGGGAATTGGCCATGGCTTTGGGCAGAGTGGTGGAGATGGATCCCAGGTCGAGGAGGGAGAGGTTGAGGAGGAAGAAGTACATGGGGGTGTGGAGGTGGTGGTCACAGGCGATGGTGGTGATGATGAGGCCGTTGCCCAGGAGGGCAGCCAGGTAGATGCCCAGGAAGAGCCAGAAGTGCAAGAGCTGCAGCTCCTGCCTGTCTGCAAATGCCAGGAGGAGAAACTGCCTGATGGAGCTGCTGTTGGACATCTGCTGCCTCTGGGGATGGTGCACTGCCAGAGAAAGAAAATGTTAAACAAGTAATGTCAGAATTTTCTTGGCAGATCCATTCAGTGTCCCACAGAAATCCCCAAAGCACCTTGCTCCATACAGGAAGAATTTTGGCAAGTCCCATTCATGAGCTGTGGTTGGTGCTTGCTGATGGTGTCTTATGGAGAAATGGCAGCACTCTTAGCTCTTCGGGTGTCAGTCCTGCCCTACAGAAATTGTTAAAATGGAACACGGGGGGAATGGAGATTAAATCCAATCTAGACATCCATGAACATTTCAGAATTTTTACTGCCAATGTACCAGCCTGCAGAGCATACCTGAAGGGAAAGATTTCATTTTTTCTGTTCTACTTACCCCATAATTAATAACTATTTTTAAGGCAGATATGCCTGAGATATCTACTGATCTCTAAGGGAAATCTGGAGTTAAAGTGTCAGTTTGATAGAGCAGTGAGGACATGTGATCTCTCCATCAATTCTGCTCTCATCTGTTTCCTTCTGGAGGGCAGCCTGCAGATCAAGAAGAACCCCCAAGATAGAGACACTGTAAGTAGTGAGGTTTGTCACATGAAAACAGTGCTAAACAAAAGGAGTCACCTGCATCTACATTCTCAGTACCAAGGAACCAGGGTGGCAGAAGGCAATTTCAGGGAGGTTTGAATTTTGATTTCAGCTCCCCCCTCTCTCCCAGGGAATGTTCTTGGATGTCTCAAACCCTCAGCATTTCTGCTGCACTTGTGGAGAAAAGAGCAAGGCAAGAGGATTGCCTGTGTCTGTGTGCAGAGAAGGGGGAGCTGGTCTGATGAAGGGAGGGTCAGCTCCTCCCCAGCCTGACAGAGAGCATTGCCCAGAGCTCCAGAGGGCAGAGGGAAATACGACACCTTCTTGCCATGGACATATCTTCTGCCTGGAGCTGCCCCAGCCAGGAGGTGGTTCTTTGGCCCTATCTCCCTTCCTGCCCCTGCTCACAGAGCCCAACCCAGCCCCTGGGTGCCCAGCTCTGCCCTGCAGCCACTCGGGGGGTTCAGGGGCTGAAGAACAGGGCACACACCCTCTGAGGACAATGGAAAAGGGGAGGCTGAGCTGAGCTGAGCTGCTGGGGAGTGGTGGGTGGAGGCACTTCTCAAGGTTCCCAACTCCCCTCCAGTTGATGCTTCAGGAGTCTCTTCCCCTGCTCTCCCCTGCACAGCTGAGTTTCCATCCCACCAAGCTGAGGCAGAGACAAGTGGAAGCAGAGCCTGAGGAGAGCCCAGCCAGGAGCAGGAAAGCCCTGCCCTGAAGGGACTCCTGAAAAGGCCCCTCAGAAATATTCTGGGCATCAGCTGGAGCTGTGAGCAGCCCTGAGCAATTCATCCCTCTCTCAGCAGCACCAGGAGCCTGCCCTGTGCTCCCTGTCTCCTGCCAGCCACAGCTTCTGCCAGCACCGGGGAGCTCCCCGGGCAGGCTGAGAGCTGCCCCTGGCAGGCAGGCAGGCAGCAGAGTCCCTGCCCCAGCACACAGCCCCTGGCAGGCAGGACCCTGCTCTGAAGGACAGCCCTGGGCACCCCTGCCTGCACACACCCCCTCACTCCTCTTCACAATTCCCCTTCCACCTCCAGCCCCTTCCCCCCTTACAGGTCCCAGCAGCTCTGGCTCTGCAGCTTTAGGAGATGCCTCCAGGAACTACACCAGCTTCACTGCCCTGCACCAGACACTCACCATGTCAGAAGCTGGGAAGATTCTCCTCCCCTCAGCTGGCACTCATCCCCTCCATCTTCACCCCCTTGAAGCTCCCTCTGCCTTGTTTATCTCTTCCAGATACCCTGGCAGTGCCCTCAGCTCCTGCCCAGAGCACTCTCTCTGCAGCACTCTCTGCTTGCCAGCAGCTCTCTCAGGCTCAGGAGCCCGGCCCAGCAGCACAGGACCAGCATCAGACTTCGCCACTTGCTCAGCTCTCACAGGGCTCCCTCCAGCTCTCCCTGGAACTCCTCAGGAACCCAATGGGACACACACTGAAGTCATCGCTCATATCCCCTCCCTCCCTCCTTTCCAGCACAGCCAGTTCCCCTCTAGAGACACAACCTCTGCTTCTCCCATTCTCCCACTGGACACCCAGGCAGTGCCAGGGGAATCTCTTTTCCCTCCTCTTCCCCCGCAAGCCACGGGTGACACTGGAGGTGCCAGGGGTGCTCCAAGCTCAGTCAGGGCAGCTGCTCAATTGAGCCGCCAAGCACAGCCCTGTGGGGCTACAGGAAATGTCAGGGCACTTCAGAACACCGACCTGCTGCTGGCACAACAGCACAGGACTGTCACATCCCATGGCCTGACCAAGACAACAGCCAAAGGTGATTCCATCTCCCAGCCCAGAGTTTCCCTTTGAGGGAAAAGTTACCCTTGGAGGGTAAACTAAGAGTGACAGCCTTCTGAGACCATCCAAATGCCCCTTGATCAGATTAGGATGAAATGACACTAAAGGCCTTTTTCGCTTACATCAAAACATCAATTCTGTTGCTCAAACAATTAAAGTTTATTTTCAAGCAAGTTTTTGGGAACACAAATCACTCATAAGTTTGTATGAATATAGATACTATAAAGACTCAAAAGTAGATACTTCATTATTCAGGCTGTGCAATCACAAAGGCTGATTGCTTGGATCACAAAACCACACACTCAAATGACATCTCAACAATGCAATCCTCTCACCCCATGAGTCCAAACATCACAAGGCATGATGATATCATAAGGCAATATCATAAGGCAATGATATCATGGTGGCTACAAGCTTAGCATCTTCACTCCAGCTTCTTCAGTTCAGGCAGTGGTGATATGTATGATGTGCAGAGTCCTTGTTCTTCAGCAGTGTCACCTCCAAAGCTAAGGGTTCTATAGCAACATCCTTGGTGTACCTGTGAATTTAGTTCTCTAAAAGCATTTCTAATTCCATTGTTCAAAAGGTGCACCTTACAAATGGATGTGTTTTAGGACACTAAAAGGGCACTCCAAATCTGAGTCTTCTTGGTGGCATTACATGCAGTAACATTATTCACTATGTAGAGAGATCACAAATTTCACAACAGTAGAGCATAACAAAACCAAATAAAAATGGAAAATCTACAGAAATGCAGCATAATTATAAATACAAAAAGAACTCGTAACTAATTTTGTCTCAATTTTTGTCCTTCTGTAGACTTTGGAAACCTTCATATATCCCATAATCTGCTCTCATGAATGAGTTTTCCATTGTATCTACATTCTATTATCACATGTACCCTTGCCATACACACACACCGACCTATATCAGTCAGCTATTAAAATTTCATGAGACTCCCTTAAGCTATTGCTTATATATTTCTACTACTTCTGTACTTCTACTTCTGTGAAACCATTGCACATAATTTTCTTTAAACTACTACTTCTATTTCTATAAATCCACTGCTTCACAAGAAATGAATCATTCAAACAACAAAGATGTTCTGGGGCTTTTCATCCAAATTCTTGACTACTGAGCTCTCACCGGCTTGTTTCATCCTCATGAGAAACCATTTGAGATGTAATTCTCTTATTTCAGGAGAGAACTGACAGAAGCCTTACTGCAGGCTGCTCGAGGTGTCCCATCACATCACCCACGGTGTCACAGAGGTTTCAGGAGAGCTCATCAAGCATCTCTCCTGACAGGCAAGGAGCAGTAACGCTCCTCTGAAGAGCTGTGCCAGCTCCTGGACTCTACAGGCATCTACAAGGTGGTGAAGAGTCTGGAGAACAAGTGCTCTGAGGAGAGACTGAGGGAACTGGGAATGTGCAGTTTGGAGAAGATGAGGCTGAGAGGAGAGCTTCTTGCTCTCTACATCTCCCTGACAGGAGGTTGTGTTGAGGTGGGTGCTGGCATCTTCTCTCAAGTGAACAATGAGAGGACAAGAGGACGTGGCCTGAAGGTGCACGAAAGGAGTTTTAGATTAGATCTGAGGAAGAAGTTTTTACTGAGAGACTGGTTTGTGTCAGAACAGTCTTCACAGGAAGGTGGTAGAATCACCAACCCTGGAAGTCTTTAAAAGCCGTGTAGTAGAGATGATCCTGCTCTGTTGCTGTCAGCATTTTCCTGCAGTCTGCTGCCTCCCTCTTCTACTGCTCCCTCAGCTGCACTCCCAGCCTGCTGTGCAGGAAAAGTGTCCAGGATCCCATCCTGCCACATCCCTTTAGGAGGGTGTCATAATTGTAAACACTTCTCTGTTTTTTCCTTATATTTAAATAAATCCTTCATGATGCTGAAACAAATATTAAATATGAAATTTTGAGTGAGTTATGAAGTGGTTCCTGAGCTGACTCCATTTTGTTATCCTTGAGAAGCTGAAGAAAGCATCATTGATGTGATGGATCTTGTAAAATGAGGTCAACTACATCACACCTGTTCCTTGGTGATGGCTGTGATGGGTCAGGTAATGACAGATGAAATCTAATTTCCAGTAAAATCTCATCTTTCACTGGAAGTAGCTTTAAAGTTTCTCACTGATATGGAGGCGTTGATGCTTCTTCAAATGGAAGCTTTGCCTGAAGCTCTTTCCACACTCGGGACACTTGTAGGGACGTTCACCCGTATGGATTCGTAGGTGTTGGGAGAGACTCGAGCTGGCTGTGAAGCTCTTCCCGCACTCAGGACACTTGTAGGGACGTTCACCCCTATAGATTCGTAGGTGTCGGGTGAGACCTGAGCTTGCTGTGAAGCCCTTGCCACACTGGGGACACGTGTAAGGTTTTTCCTCAGTGTGGACATGTTGGTGATTAATCCAAGAGGTGCTATTGCTGAAAGCTCTTCCACAGTGAGTGCAGGGATACAACTTCTCTCCTGTATGGATGAGGTGATGCCGTGATAAATGGAAACTCTGGGAAAACTCCTTCCCACAGTCCAGACACTTATAGGGTTTCTCTCCTGTGTGGATGCGGTGATGCCGTGATAAACTGGAAATCTGGGAAAACTCCTTCCCACACTCCAGACACTTATAGGGTCTCCCTCCTGTGTGGATTTGGCGATGCTGTGATAAATGGGAACTCTGGGAAAACCCCTTCCCACACTCGGAACATTTAAAGGATTTCTCACCCGTATGGATCCGCTGATGCTTGATGAAAGCTGATTTCCATCGAAAATCTTTCCCACAGTCAGGGCAGGTGTAGGACATGGTGCCTGTGTTATGGTGTCACCGTTGGACCAGATTCGAGCTGTCGCTAAACCGTCTCCTGCAGTCAGGACATCTCTGGGGTCTCTCACCCTGATGGATTTTCTGATGGTGGAGATGGGCTGAGCAGATCCTAAACCTTCTCCTGCGTTCCTTGCTGATGTCAAACTTTTCTCCTGCATGGATTTCAATGATTTTCAAAATTACACTTATACCAAAATCTTTCCTATCCTTACGACACCCAGGGAGGTTTTTGCCCCGATGGAGTCATCCCATGTTTGGGATGCCAAAACCTACCTCAAACATACTGTAGGTGAAAATGGAGTGCAAGGTGGAATAGGGAGGTTACCCATAGAGTTGGACACCCACTGATCATCCTTTACTTCATCTTTAGGAGCTACACTGGCACCCAAAACCCAAAGGGGACATTGTGTGGGGCAGGGGGTTCTGGGGTTTTGAGCCACTCCTGGCTTGAGCTGTGATGACCCAATTGTGCTGACACTATAAGAGCAAATTTAGGACTCCCCCATTGCTGTCTTAATCCCCTGGGATGAGTCAGGGGTCTTATGTCTCACCTAACACCTTCAACATGAGTTTAGGCCCTCTGTCATGGTAACAAATCCCACCATGGCCTATAGGATTCCCCTATTGCACGCACATGCAGGATGAGCTGCCATCCACAGTGGGATGAGTTGGGATCACCTAAGGGAGCCCCCGAGTGTGGCTTCCAAGCCCTGGGGTTATCAAGTCCCCTGGAAGGATTCCGGACTTTCCATCTTTGTCTCTGGCTCGAGGGTGATTTGAAGGTCCCCAGTTGCAGCCCCCAAACCCTTGTCATTACTTTGGTGTCCCTTATCACAGCTCTGCCCACCAGTATTTATTGGGCTCCCCCCATGTTCTTTTGAGGGAGCTAAAATCACAGCTCTTCCACCCTGTAGGTGAGCTGGAGGGTTCCCAGTCCACTCACCCTCATCCCAAGGATAAGTTTAGTTCCCCCCCTACACCCACCCTTCACCCCCTCCCCATCTTGTGCTGCTTACCCCCAGTTCAGGCAGTACTGGGATAACCACCCCCCTCCCATCACTTCCAATCACCTCCCAGTACCTGCAGGGGGGGAACAGCCCAGGCCGGTGGGGAGGGGGAGGCGATGCTCTGGCGGTCACCAGTTGGGGGGGTCCCTGCTGCAGGGCGGGGTTGTGGGTGCAGCCCCGGGGTGGCAGAGTGAAACCTCCTGATGGCTTTAGTGAAATCCCAGGAAGAAGCGATGCGAGGAAAAAAAGGTGGGGAGGGCCCATGGGGGGAAGAGACCTGACCTAGGGGGGACGATGTTTGAAGTTGGCAGGGGGAGGACAGAAGGGTTGTGTCCTGTGGGGGTTGGGGACATCAGGCTTGTGGCATGGGTAGGGGGAGGGTACACATCACAGTTGATTGGTGCTGACCCAACCTCAACACAAAGCCTGCAGGCCCTGGAGATAAGAGGCTGTTAATTCACTGCTTTCAGGTATAAACTCAGGGGGACAATGACAAACACAGGTCAGGGTTACTACCCTGAAGGTTCTTCTTATTTCATTTCTATTTCACACTCAGCTTGTTTCTGATCCTGGGACAGAAATCACCCTCAAATAATTTTTGCCTCTTCAGGGCACCTCAATTTATGGGATGCTGCAGACTCCAACTCTGCAAGAGTAAGGGAGATCAGAAACATTTTTTTGGGTTCTCCACAGCTCTGGAATGTGGGTTCCACAGGCACAATGATCTAAAGTCCAGGGCAGCTGCTATGAACGGGCCAACCCCAGTGTTCCACAGTATGACCACCAACAGTCTCCCTGTAGAGCTGGAAGTTTGTCCAGATGACATTCAAGGTCCCTTCCAACCCAAATCCTTCTATGACTAAAGTCTGTGTAGATGGCTTGGCTCCTCAACCCTCTTGAAGAGGTTGGGGGGATCACTAATCTTACTGCCCTCACCCCAGGGATAAGTTCATTTCTCCCCTCTCACCCATTCCCCTCCCTCCCCATCTTGTGCTGCTCACCCCCAGTTTGGGCAGTACTGGGATAAGCACCCCCCTCCCATCACCTCCCATCACTTCCCAGTACCTGCAGGGGGGGCACAGCACAGGCCGGTGGGGAGGGGGGGTGGGCGATGCTCTGTTGGTCACCAGTTGGGGGGTCCCAGCTGCGGGGAGGGGTTGTGGGTGCAGCCCTGGGATGGAAGAGTGAAACCTCCCGGGAGCTGCAGCGCGACCACAGGAAGCGGCGGGAGGAGGAAGAAAAGGTGGGGAGGGGCCTCGGGGAGAGGGACCATACCCAAGGGGTGAGGTTGGAAGTTGGCAGGGGGGACACACCAGGGTTGTGTCCTGGGGGGGGGTTGGGGACATCAGGCTTGTGGCATGGGCAGGGGGAGGGGACACATCACAGCTGGGTGGTGCTGACCCAACCTCAACACAAAGCCTGCAGGCCCTGGAGATAAGAGGCTGTTAATTCACTGCTTTCAGGGGTAAACTCAGGGGCACAATGACCAACCCAGTGGTTACTGCTCTGAGGATTTTTCTTATCCTTCACTTGCACTTCAGGCTCATCTTGTTTCTAATCCTGGGCAGAATTCATTCTAAAATATATTTTTTCTTTTCAGAGCACCTCAAGTTTTTGGAGGCTTCAGGCTCCAACTAAACAAGAGGAAGGGAGATCAGAAGTGCTCTGTTGGGTTCTCTCCTGTTCCAGAATGAGGGATACATGTGACCATGGGCTAAAAGCCGGGGCAGATGGTCTGACCTGGCACACCACAGTGTTCCACAGTATAATCACAAACTGTCTCTTTTCTTGCAACCCTTGGGGCTCCATTCCTTCTCCTCTTTCCCCTCCAAGGGGTTTTCCAGTAATTAAAAACTTTCTAAGCTGCAAGGCTTGTTCAGAGTGGTGTGAGCTTTGGGGATGATTGCCTGGTCCCCCGTCATCACTTCCAAAGGTTACACATTTTATCACAAAATAATCAAATGGTGAGGGATGAGGAGGGACTTTTGACAAGGGCTTGGAGTGAGCAGACAATGGGAAAATGGTTTCAGATTTGAAGAGGGGTGATTGACTTGATATCTGAGGAAGAAATTCTTTTCTGTGAGGGAGACGAGAAACTGGATGAGGTTGCCCAGAGAATCTCTGGCTGCCCCATCCCTGGAAGTGTTCAAGGCAAGGTTGGAATGGGCTTAAAGCATCCTGCTGATTCGTGGTTCTACATGAACACAACAAGTGAAGGTTATGGGATGTGGAAAATACCCCCATGAGTCTCAAAGGGGGGATTTGTTGTTGGAAGAAAAGGGTTAACAGACACAAAAATTATTCCAGGTTTAAAAACCTTAAGGGGTGCTGTAATGGGGGTGGGGAGAAGGGAATGGGAGGACACACTTCCTGACCTGATCACAAAACAAAGACCTCAGGAGCCTGGAGATAAGAAGCTATTGAATCAATGCTTTCAGGTGTAAATCAGGAGGACAAAGACCAAGGCAGCCTTTACTGCCCTGAAGGTTCTTCTTTGTCTTTGGTGTGCAGAGCAAACCCTAAAGTCTTCTCCAGAGGCCTTCAGACTTTTGGGAAAATGCTGCTGGCACCTTTTCTGGGCAGATCTTTATAAACCAAAAATCTCTGCTCTGCGTAGGGTTTTTGGGTTTTTTTAACCATCTTGGTAAAGAACCTGGATCCCGAGGAACATGGAGGAAATATTTGGAGTGAATCTACTGCTTCTGAGACTGAGTCTGAATTTGATCTGGAATTAAAAGGTGGTAGAAGAACAACCCCCCCATACTGGTGACAGGGCAGGAGGAACCAGTGGACAAGAGAGAACAGATCATACACTCCTGATGTCATTTATTAACTGAAAGAAGTAAAAGTTATGGAAAAAATCACATTTAGTGAAAAAAATCACATGAAAGGGAAAAAGGTAGAGATGCAGAATCAAAATAGGGCTCACGTAGCAGTGAAACAGAAAGAATTAGAGAAAGCCAGGTTGTAATTTGGGAAAAAAATAGCCCAAGTGGGCAACAACCTGGCTTTGAGACAGTCCTGCAAGATGCCCACAAGAGTGATGGGAAGGAGCACTCCCCACTGCTCCCCACAACTTATCTTGGTCACAGCCTTGAGCACTGGGTAGAAAATCACAGACTCACAGAAAGTCAGGGCTTGGAAGGGACCTCAAAAGTTCATTGAGTCCAACCCCCCTGCTAGAGCAGGGTCACTTACAGGAGGTCACCTAGGAACAATTCCTGGTGGGTTTTGAATGTCCCCAGAGAAGGAGACCTCACAACCTCCCTGAGCAGTCTGTGCCAGTGCTCTGTCACCCTCACAGCAAAATAAATTTCTCCTTGTGTCTATATGAAACCTCCCATGCTCAAGCTTCTCTCTGTTGCCTCTTGTTCTATCACTGGGCATAACAGAAGAGCCTGGCACCATCCTCCTGGCTCTCTCCTTTTGTGCATTTGTAAACATGAATGAGGTCTCCCTTCCTTCTCCCCTTCTCCAAGCTGAAGAGCCCCAGCTTTCTCAGCTTTCCCTCATAAGGGAGATTTCCCCCTTTTCTATCATTTTCCTTCAGGTGCAGGCATTTTTAGGTGACCCTCTGGATCATTATCACTTGGGAAATGCTGCTAGATCCTCTCCTCTCAATTTGAAAACTTCCTCCTTAACTCCATCAAGAAGAATGAACACACTAATGAGCTCTACAGGTTTTGAAGATGTAAAGGATATTAGAAAATATCTTTTAGGACAGCTCTTTAGGAAATTTGAGGATCACTGCATGAGCCTCAGATATTAAGAGAAGAATGAAGACATTTTTCCAGAAATCAAAGTCAGGACAAAATATTCAAAGTACCTCAAGGTATCAATGGGTCTCACTGAGCCTGCCAGAGCTCATTAATTAGGGCAGGTGCTCAACAGCCCCTGGGGGTCAGGGAGGTCGGGGGAAAACTCTGAGCCCTCAAAGTGACCAACAGAACTGGGGCTAGGAGGAGCTGCCAGGTGCATATCCAGGACCTTGGTTAAAGGTGGGACCTGGGCCAGACACTGGACAGGAGGATTCCATGGAGTGGGTTGGAGGAACCTTGAAGATCATCGAGTCCCATGGCAGGTGCTGATGTGGCAATTTGCCCATGTGAATGTTGAAAGGATGTGAGATGCTGGGAGAAGCCCAAGCAGGGCCCTGAGGAGGCCCCAGCGGATGATGGGGGTCCCGGGAGGGGTGGGGGGTTTGGAACATTGGGACCCCTGACCCCCCAGCAAGCACTGTGCATCAGAACAGGCAGGGGGAAGCAGGGCCAGCGCTGGCTCCCTGGCTCCTCTCCACTGCCCTGCTCTGCGTCCGGCCCTCAGGGTGTCCCTGTGTCCCTGCCTGGGTGCAGATGGCCATGGAGGCCTGGGAGGTGGCAGGGCTGGTGGCACGAGAGGCCAGCACTGGGATTTCAGCCGCCAGCAGCTGGACCACAGCCCCTGGCACCGTGCCGGGCTGGACCCTGGCAGGGAGCTCTGGTACCGGCAGCGGGCGGCCGGGCTGCTGCAGGACATGGGGCAGCGGCTCAGCCTGTACCTGGCTACCCTTGGGCTTGGCCTGGCCAAGGAGCGGGGAGAGGTGGCCCCGTTGGGGAGCAGGGAGAGCTGCAGCGGGGTGCGGGGAGGCCCGGAGCCGAGGCAGGAGCGGGACGAGCCAAACGCAGCCTGGGAGCATGGAGAGCCCAGCCCAGGAGCAGGGAGAGCCAGGCCCATGTTGGGAGGGAGGAGAGCTCTGCCAGCATGCAGGGCAGAGCCAAGCCCAGCCTGGCAGCCAGGAGAGCCCAGCTCAGGGACAGGAGAGCCAGGCACCTCTGGGCAGCAGGCAGAGCCAGGCCAGCCTGGTGCCAGGGGGATACAGGGGAGACGAGGATCCTCCCAATACAAGTGACAGGGCAGCAGGAGCCAGTGGAGAGGGGAGCACAGACCACACAGCCCTGATGCCATTTAGTAAAGGAAAGAAATAAAAATTTGGGGGGGGGAAATCAGATATGAAAGAGAGACAGACACAAGAATAATAAGGCTCACATAGCAGTGAACAAGTGAGAAGTAGACAAAACCAAGTTCTAATTCTTGGGAAAAAACATCCTAAGTAGGCAACAGCTTGGCCTTGAGACAGGCCTGCAAGATACCTGCAAGAGAGGTGGCAGTGATGGGAAGGAGCACTCCCCACAGCTCCCCACAACTTATCTTGGTCATTGCCTTGAGTGTTGGGCAGAAAAATATCAGAGTAGTGATATTTATTGTACTAACATATTAATGAGTTATAACCATACTGAAATAACCACCCAAAGGCTAGAGGGACCTCTGCTAACAAAAAGCCCCTTTGAGTGACATTTTTGAGAATTGCCCTTTCAAACAGGAGTGAGGAACCTATTACCCAGAATAACAGAATGGTTTGGGTTGGGAGGGGCGTTAAAGATCATCTAATTGTAACACCCTTGCATGGGCAGGAACATCTCCCATGAGAACAAATTGATCCATGCCCCGCAGCTCCTGTGGACAAACTATTCCTGTGCATTACAGCCCTCCTGGTAAAGAATTTTCTCCTACTATCTAATCTAAAATCTCACTCCTCAAGATTTAAACTGTCTTGCTTTAGTTCAGCAGTGTTTTGGAAGCAGGGGAGGCCACAGGGGAGGTTCCTGTGAGAAGCTTCTGGAAGCTGCATAGTTCCAGTCCTGGCACCACAACCCAATGCCTCTGATCTCTCCCAAAACTCAAAGTGCTGTGAACAGAAAAAATTATTTCAGAATGAATTCTGTGCCAGGATCAGAAACAAGCTGAGTGTGAAATGGAAATAAAGTGAAAAGAAGAACCTTTAGGGCAGTAACCCTGACCAGGGTTGGTCATTGTCCCCCTGAGTTTACACCTGAAAGCAGTGAATTAACAGCCTCTTATCTCCAGGGCCTGGGGGCTTTCTTTGTGTTGAGGTTGGGTCAGCACCACCCATCTGTGATGTGTCCCCTGCCCATGCCACAAGCCTGATGTCCCCAACCCCCTCAGCACACAACCCTGCTGTCCCCCCTGCCAACTTCAAACATCAGGAACCAGGTCTGGTCCCTCCCCCCCGAGGCCCCTCCCCACCTTTTCTTCCTCTGCCCGCCGCTTCCTGTGATCGCGCTGCAGCTCCCAGGAGGTTTCACTCCTTTACCCTGGGACTGCACCCACACCCCCCTCCCCACAGCTGGGACCCCCCAACTGGTGACCGCCAGAGCATCGCTACCCCTCCCCACTGGCCTGGGCTGTGCCCCCCCTGCAGGTACCGAGAGGGGATGGGAGGTGATGGGAGGGGGGTGCTTATCCCAGTACTGCCCAAACTGGGAGCGAGCAGCACAAGATGGGGAGGGAGGGGAATGGGTGAGAGGGGGGAAATAAACTTATCCCTGGGGTAAGGGCAGTAAGATTAGTGACCCCTCAACGTCTTTAAGAGGGTTGAGGAGCCAAGCCATCTACACAGACTTTAGTCATAGAAGGATTTGGGTTGGAAGGGACCTTCAGTGTCATCTGGACAAACTTCCAGCTCTACAGGGAGACTGTTGGTGGTCATACTGTGGAACACTGGGGTTGGCCAGTTCAGAGCAGCTGCCCTGGCCTTTAGACCATTGTGCCTGTGGAACCCACATTCCAGAGCTGTGGAGAATCCAGAAAAATGTTTCTGATCTCCCTTACTCTTGCAGAGTTGGAGTCTGCAGCATCCCAAAAATGGAGGTGCTCTGAAGAGACAAAAATTATTTGAGGGTGATTTCTGTCCCAGGATCAGAAACAAGCTGAGTGTGAAATGGAAATGAAATAGGAAAACTCATTCATGAGAGCAGATTATGGGATATATGAAGGTTTCCAAAGTCTACAGAAGGACCAAAATTGAGACAAAATTAGTTACGAGTTCTTTTTGTATTTATAATTATGCTGCATTTGTGTAAATTTTCCATTTTTATTTGGTTTTGTTATGCTCTACTGTTGTGAAATTTGTCATCACTCTACATAGTGAATAATGTTACTGCATGTAATGCCACCAAGAAGACTCAGATTTGGAGAGCCCTTTTAGTGTCCTAAAACACATCAATTTGTAAGTTGCACCTTTTGAACAATGGAATTAGAAATGCTTTTAGAGAACTAAATTCACAGGTACACCAAGGATGTTGCTATAGAACCCTTAGCTTTGGAGGTGACACTGCAGAAGAACCAGGACTCTGCACATCAGACATATCACCACTGCCTGAACTGAAGAAGCTGGAGTGAAGATGCTAAGCTTGTAGCCACCATGATATCATTGCCTTATGATATTGCCTTATGATATCATCATGCCTTGTGATGTTTGGACTCATGGGGCGAGGGGATTGCATTGTTGAGATGTCATTTGAGTGTGTGGTTTTGTGATCTAAGCAATCAGCCTTTGTGATTGCACAGCCTGAAAAATAAAGCATCTTCTTTTGTGCCTTTATAATATCTATATTCATACAAACTTATGAGTGATTTGTGTTCCCTAACACTTGCTTGAAAATAAACTTTAACTGTTTGAGCAACAGAACTGAAATTTTGATGTTAGAGAAAAAGACTTTGAGTGTCATTTCATCTAATCTGATCAAGGGACATTTGAATGGTGTCAGAAGGCTGTCACTCTTAGTTTACCCTCCAAGGGTAACTTTTCACTCAAAGTGAAACTCTGGCCTAGGAGATGGAATCTCCTTTGGCTGTTTTCTTGGTCAGGCCATGAGATGAGACAGTCCTGTGCTGTTGTGCCAGCAGCAGGTCGGTGTTCTGGAGTGCCCTGACATTTCCTGTAGCCCCACAGGGCTGTGTTTGGCCACTCAATTGAGCAGCTGCCCTGACTGAGGTTGGAGCACCCCTGGCACCTCCAGTGTCACCCGTGGCTTGCGTGGGAAGAGGAGAGAATGGAGATTCCCCCTGGAACTGCCTGGGTGTCCAGTGTGGCATATGAAGAGGGTATTGTACCAATCAGCAATATGCTTATGTTATCAGCCTGACTGTGTATAAAAGGGTCACTGCTACTCTCAATAAATAGCAATACTTCACTTATATTAATCTGTGTGTTGTCCACTGCCCTCTTCCCAACAGCTGCCCTCTCCCCACAGCCTGCAGGGGAACTGCTGTTCTGGCCCTTCCTTCATTCACTGACCTTGGGGTCTTGTGGAGGGCTGGCAGCAGGCTTCCACCTCCTTCTCCATGGACATCTCGGGCATTTTCTGCAACAGACATTTATGCATGGTCACCCAGGGCAGCTGCCGACTCCTGAGGAAGGTGCTCTCCCAGATATGGGCACCCCAGGTCTCCACACCCCTTATATACCCCCAGTGTCACTGCAGAGATCCCCATGAAAATGGTGTCCAGGCACCAGGCCCTGCATCACAAAGCCCTGGTGATGGCTGTGGAGACACACAGGCCTGGAGCTGGCTGGGACTGTGTCACAGAACAATGGAATCATGGAATGGGGTGGGTTGGAAGGGTTAAAGATCATCTAGTTCCAACCCCCTGCATGCATGGGTAGGGACACCTTCCACCCAACTGAAGCCAACCCTGCCCCTGTCCCCATGGAACTCACTTCTTAATCCCATCTACAGCATCAGCCTCAGTCAGAGCTGGTGGAAAGACAGATGAGTATTATCCAGCTGTGTGCTCGGGTGGTCAAGAAAGCCACCTCTCATCTATCAGGAACAGCATGGCCAGCAGGAGTAGGGAAATGATCGCGCCCATGGAGAAGGACAGGAAACAGTTTTTTAACAAGTTCTGGACACTGAGGCACCATTACATCCTTTCAGGAGGACTTTTGGGTTACTGATGGCACTGTGAACTTCATCATCTCGTGAACTTTCCACCCACCACATCACCCACCTCTTCAATCCAGACATCACCAGTCTGGCTACAACAGGACAATGGTAGAGCATGGCAAAGGGCTTGCTAAAGGCCAGCTGCACCCCATGCCTTTCTGTCCCCTGCCCGCTCTGCTTCAGCAATCCCCTCTTTGTCCTTCACCTGCCTGGTGAAGGCACCTTCACCTGCCAAACTGGAACCTCTGTAATTAGCTGTGCAAGTCTCAAACACTAAAAACACCACAGGGTGACTCATGGCTGCTCTGTACTGTAATGGGCCCCCTGGTGCCAGTGGCACTGAGTCCATGATCCTCAGGTACTGCAAGGAGACTGAAAAAACAAAAGTCTTTAGAAGTTAAAGCCAAAACAAAAACAAAATCATTGTGAAGTATTGATTGGCTCCATTGGGTCCCATTACTGACAAAGCCTCCCCAGAGACTTGTTAGAGAAGGTCACTGGAGGCCATGATTGCAGGGAGGAAAAGGTTCTGTAAAGGTGGCTCTGAAGCCACCTGGACTTATTTATTTAGTTCTTTTATGGATCAGTATGGACAAACTCAGAACCCCAGGAAATGGGAAGGCAGAGCCCAGCCCTCACTTGTGGGTCAGGACTTTTCCTAGGGGCAGTCAGGTGTGAAGATGAGCAATAAAAACTGCAGGAAAAATGCACAACACCTCCCAAGTACCCCAAGAAGGGGCGAGGAACATACCAAGTGCAGAGCCTCAACAGAAACTTCTGCCTGGTGGTGGTGATCCAGTGACCATTTCTAAAGTCACCTTTCCAGACACAGACTCTCCAGACAAAGGCCATTCCCATTCCTCTCCAACTGTCCCCTTCTCCTACTCTTGGTTCATTCAGATGCCTCTCCCCTGGGTGCTGTTTTGAGCAGCAGGTTATTCAAAGCTCGCCTGTTTTTCAGCAGCCTGATTGTCTCTTTAGCCACCTCTGTCATGATGATCACAGCTCTCTTTACCATCTCTCTCTAAACCCTTTCTCATCAGATTCTTCTTCACTTTCTCTGTTTGACTTTTCTTGGCTGGCACAAAGGAAAACTCCTGCTGTGCCCGTGTGCAGTCAGTTCTCTAAGGAGAGCAGGTGGGAGGTGGTGCAGTGGAGCTGTAACCTCCAGCTGCAGAGAGGAGAGGAGAAGTCTGATGCAAGGAGCAGGGATGGAAGTCCCAGGTGGGACATGAAAGGAATGGTGGGGCTGGGGAGGTGAGAAGTAAAGTTGGCCACATAGTATCAGCCCTCAGGGAACTTCTATCAGGAGAAAAGAGTTTTCATTAAGCAGAGTATGAAATGTTCTTAACCACGGTGGGATAATGTCTCCAATTAGCTGTACAAGTCTGGAAGATGCACAGAATATCCCATGGAGAGCCATGGCCCTTTAGTGCTCTCTGTATTTCAAGGAGCCCCAGGGTGTGTTTGGTGCTGAGTCCATGATCCTCAGGTGCTGAGAGATGAATGAACAAACTGCTCCAGAAGTCAGAATGGAACCTGAAAGTACCTTGAAGCATTGATTGGCCCCACTGAGGGCCATTGCTGCCAGAGTCTCCCCATGGCCATGTTAGGGCAGAGTCAAATGCTCTGTAAAGGTGGCTCTAAAGTCATGAGTTTATTTTTTATTATTTATAGGAAGCAGTGAGGTCACTCTCTGAACCCCAGGCAATGGGAAGGCAGAGCCCATCCCTCACTTGTGGGTCAGGATTCTTTCCAGGGACAGTAGAGTGTGAAGATCAGTAATGTCAGAAAATGTACACCACCTCCTGGAAACCCCAAGATAGAATGAGGAGCAAACCAAGATCAAAGACTCAAGAAAGAGTTTTTCCTGGTGGTGGTGGTGTTACAGTGACTGTTTCTAAAGGGACAAAGGACAAAGGGACAGGATGGAGAGGTGGGCCCATGAAAACTTCCTGAGGTTCATCAAGAACAAGCACAAGGTCCTGCACCTCGGTTGGGGCAATCCCCAGAACAAATAGAGGTTGGGCAGAGCATGGATTGAGAGCAGCCCTGAAGAGGAGGAGGACTTGGGGGTGCTGGTTGATGAGAAGCTCAGCACCAGCTGGCAAGGTGTGCTGGTAGCCTGGGAAGCCAAGCATGTCCTGAGCTACACAAAAAGCAGCGTGGCCAGCAGGTTAGGGAAGGAGATTCTACTCCTCTGCTCCACTCTGGTGAGATCCCACTGCAGTGCTGGGACCAGTTCTGGAGCCCCAAGCACAAAAAGGACCTGGAGCTGTTAGAACAAGTCCAGAGGAGGCCACAAAGATGATTAGAGGGCTGATCATCAGGAGGTCTCCAGGCCATCCTCCTGGTCTCATCAGGGTTGGTTTGGGGTAAGGGAAGCTTGCTCAGGATTTATTAATTTGGGGCTTGAAAAGCTGCAGGGGTGGAGATGACATGTTCACTGGTAGATGAGCTTGAGTGTCTTGATGAGGAGCAAGGTTTTGAGTTTTTCCTCCCTTTTTTCAGCTGATGCCCCTTGGTTCTAACCCTCCCATCATGCACACCCAGGAAGGACCTGGCTCCACTTCTTGCTGATACCCAATGAGTTATCATAGAATCATAGAATATGCAGAGTTGGAAGGGACACATCAGGATGATCAAGTCCATCTCGTCCCTCTGTAGAGTACCCCCAGGATCGCACCATGAGCCTGAGAGTATCATGTAAACACTTTTTGGACTCAAGCAGGTTTGGTGCTGTGACCACTTCCCCATTGAAGTGTTCATCGTTATGAAGCAATGAAGTTGTTCTATTACTCAACTGCCCTCTGAGTGAAAAACCTTTCCCTTCTGTGTAACCTAAACCTCCACTGATTAAGCTTCTGATCATTTCCCAAAGTCCCCTTGTTGGTCATGTAAGTGGAGAAATCAGACCCAGTCCCATCTCTTGCCTCGTGAGGATCCACAGACTGCAATGGGGTCTCCCCTCAGCCTTCTTTTCTCCCAAATGAACAATCCAAGTGACCTCAGCTGCTCTCCATAAGTCATCCCTTCCAGACCCTTCCCCATCCTTGTTGCTCTCCTTTGGACACTCTCCAACACCTTGATGCCTTTTCTATCCTGGGGTGCCCAACCTGCACACAGGACTCACAATGAGGCTGTACCAGTGCAGAGCAGAGCAGGACAGTCACCTCCTGGGCTGGTGTTTGATGCACCCCAGGACAGGGTTGTCCCTCCTGGCTGCCAGGACACAGTGCTGGCACATCTCCAGTTTGCCATCAACCAGGACCCCCAGGTCCCTCTCTGCTCTCCAGCCACTCGTTCCCCAGTCTGTACTTGCCCCCAGAGTTGCCCCATCCCAGGTGCAGAATTCAGCACTTGCCCTTGTGGTTGGTGATTCAGCACTTGCTGAACTTGTGGTTCAGCACTTGTCCTTCCTGTGCCTGCTGATTGTCTGGGGAGGGATGGGGGGGTCTTGGGTCTCCTTTAGGGTCGTGGGGGTGTCCAGGGTCCCATTTTGGGGGGCAATGAGGAGTCCTCAGGGGGTCTGGGGTCCCATTTGGGGGTTCCTGGGGGGGTTTGGGGGTTCTGGAGGGGTCTGTGGTCCCACTTCCTGATCCTGGGGGGGGATTTGGGCATCCTGGGGGGGGGGTATGGGGTCCCACTTGGGGGTCTTGGGTGGGATCTGGGGTCGTGGAGGAGTCTGGGGTCCCATTTGGGTGTCTTGGGGGGGATTTGGGGGCCTTGGGGGG
Source organism: Archilochus colubris (assembly GCA_023079485.1). NCBI lineage: Eukaryota > Metazoa > Chordata > Aves > Apodiformes > Trochilidae > Archilochus > Archilochus colubris. Next base: position 28,206 of record JALBCY010000080.1, read on the forward strand.
GTCTGGGGTCCCATTTAGGGGGATTCAGGGGCTCGTGGGGTAGCATGGGGGTCCCTAAACCCCCCCTTGATCCCCAAATGGGACCCCAGACCCCCCCAAGATCCCTGAATCCCAAGCCAGGATCCCCCATAGAGACCCCAGAACCCCCCAAAACGGGACCCCTTAACCTCCAAGACCCCCAAATCCCTCCCAGGGCCCCCATTGAGACCCCAGAGCCCCTGAGTCCCCCCAGAATGAGACTCCAGAATCCCCCCATGGGACCCCAGACCCCTCAAGAACCCCAAATCCCCCCCAGAACCCCCCAGGGGTACCCAAGAACCCTCCAGGACCCCCAGAGCCCCCCAAAACTGGGACCCTGGACCCCCCCACAATGCTAAATGGGGGGTCCTGGGGGGGATTTGGGGGTCTCGGGAGGGATGGGGGGGTCTGGGGTCTCATTTAGGGTTGTGGAGGGGTCCAGGGTCCCATTCTGGGGGGGCTCTAGGGGTCCTCAGGGGGTTTGGGGACCCATTTGGGAGTCCTGGGTTGAGATTTGAGGGTCTTGAGGGGGTCTAGGGTCCCATTTGTGGGAAACCAGGGAGTCGTGGGGCACCCTCGGGGTCCCCTAATACTTCCCAGAACCCCCAAATGGGACCCAGACCCCCCCAAGATCCCCAAATCCCAATCCATAACCCCCAAGTGAGATGCCAGAGCCCCCCCAAATGGGACCCCAGGCCCCCCTAGAGCCCCCAAATCCTCCCCAAGACCCCAAAATCCCTCCCAGGGACCCCAAATCCCACTCCCCAGGACCCCCATTGAGACCCTAGACCCCCTGAGACCCCCCAAAATGAAACCCCAGACCCACACTATGGGACCCCAGACCCGCCCCAGACCCCCAATTCTGCCCCAGGACCCCCCAGTGGGACCCCAGACCCCTTGAGGACCCCCATAGCCCCCAAAATGGGACCCAGGACCCCCCCACGACCCTAAATGGGGGGTGCTGGGGGGGATTTGGGAATCGTGAGGGGGTGTGGGGTCTCATGTGGGGGTCCTGGTGGGGACTTGGTGGTCCTGGGGGTGTCTGGGGTCCCGTTTGGGGGTCCTGGGTGGGATTTGGGGCCCCTGGGGTTGGTTTAGGGGTCGTGGGGGTTCTGGGTTCCCATTTGGGGTCTTGTGAGGGTCTGGGGTCTCATTCTGGGAAGGCCCTGGGGGTCCTGGAGGGAATCTGGGGGTCCTGGAGGGAGGAATTTTAGGGCCTCGGGAGGGTTGGGGGGGTCTGGGGTCTCATTTAGGGTCCAGGGTGCCTTCCAGGGGGGGGATTTGTAATCCCTGGAAGGGATTTAGGGGTCCTGGAGGGGTCTGAGGACCCATTTGGGGGTCCTTGTGGGAATTTGGGGTCCCTGGGGGGTCTTGGTTCCTGTTTGGGAGGGCTCAGGGGGTTGTGGGGTAGCATGGGGGTCCCTAACCCTCCCCCCCAGGACCCCCAAATGGGACCCCAGATCTCCCCAAGATCCCCAAATCCCAACCCAGGACCCCTTGGTGAGACCCCAGACCTCCCCCAGATAGGACCCCTAACTCTCCAGGACCCCCAAATCCACACCATATACACGGTATAAGAGTTGGCAACCACCTCCATAATTCTGTTAATTCCTCTGAGGTCCTGTACTGTCCTCTAATTCCCATCTGGCTTTTTAACTGGGACAATAGGAGCCTTGTACTCTGATTCACATTCAGGTAGCATCCCATATTGGATAAACCAATCCTGCCTGATTTGATGCCTTTTAAGTGTGGCCAGTAGCTCCCCGTACCATTACAAGATCATTAGCAGTAGGCATCAGAAGCTGATTTTAAATGGAGTATGTGTCACGGTTTAACACTGGCCCGGCAATTAAACTGAATAACAGATGCTCTCTATTAATGTCTCTCTCCTCCTTGATAAAGAAAGGAGAGAGAATAAGGGAGAGAGACTGATGGGTTGGAAACTAAACTACACAACTTTAATGAACAGTAATGATAAATAGGAAAAATTACTAAATATATACAAATATACAGGAAAATGGAAACCACATTCCTCCCTCCTTTCCCCCAATAACTCTCACGCCACCACCGAGGCTGTAGGGCAGCCCTGGGAAAGTCCAGGCTGGACTCCTGGAGTCGGCAGCAGTCGGGAACCGGAGGCAGGAACACACAGATATGGGCTGGCACGGATCAGGACCAAAGGCAGACGAACGGACGGGATCCTTCCAGGATGCCAGGGGAAGGAAGGGAAGAAGGGAAATCAGGAAATCCAGAAGTCTGGAGATCTGGAAATCCGGAAAAGATCTGGCTCGGCCCTCGTGATGCCTCAAATTTATACTGAGTGTGACGTATATGGGATGGAATACTCTCTTTGGTGAATTCTGGCATCTATCTTGTCTGTTCCTCCCCAAAGGAGGGCTCAGGTGGGACCTCTGTATCCTCCTGGACAGTAAAATGTTTTCCTCAGAGCTGAGCAGTGTCCTTGGCTCTGCACACCAGTCTCTAGCAGTAACTATAAACACCAAGTGTTATCAATCCTAGGAGCACACACTGTCTGAGAAACTTGCTGTTCATTTCAGCAAGTGCAACTACTTACAAGAGACTTAGCTAAAAGCAAAGTACAAGACAGAAAATCACCTTTATCCTGGCCCAAACCAGGACAGTATGTCACTCCAGTATCTACCAAAAATTCAACTTCTTGATGTGATTTCCCTAGCTTTAGAGGATCCAATGGAGATATGTCCACGTGGAGGTATAGCCCCCCTCCTCCCTGGTCCCCCATCAATCTTCCTTGATGTGGGTCTGTAGCTTTCTTTTCCTCTTCTTCTTTCTGGGCACTCACTCTTCCAGTGCCCTCTCTGTTTACACCAAGCACATTGCTTACGTCCCTGCCTTATTGCACCAATGTACAACTCTGTGTCAAGTTTCTAAACTGTAAAGGGACGTGCACATGAACAAGCTGTCCCTCCATCTCCAGTCCTTGTCTCCTTCTCCCTGCTGCCGGACTGAAATACATTTACTCTGATGACACCCTCGCCCCCCCACCCCTCCCTTTCACCAGCTTAAGACAATCTTTCTTACAAGTTTTCATTCTCCAATGACCAAATAAAGAAACACCCAGGTACAGCACCTCCTGTAGTGGTTAAAGGTTCAGTGGAGGCCTTCAGTCACCTGTGATCAATTGTAAGCTGCCTCTGGCTGTTTGGCACTTTAACAGCCCAGAGTGGGCAATCACAGGATAAGTCCACACTAGTGAGGATATATTTTCCTTCAAGTCTGCTACCACCCCAGCAGATAGTATTGCTATAATGGGGGTTGAGGCACAAATAGCTTTAAAAAAGAGTAATTTTCACTGCAGGGCAGTCTACTGTGCTGCCCTTTATTTGGCAGTTCCCAAACATCAGCACTCCATTGTCATTAGGATGGCTACACTGACTTTCTTTGGGATGCTAATGAATTGCTTCTGTGAGATGTCTCAGCACCCTGTGGACCTCAGAATGAAAACATTCCTGGGTGGGGAGATCCACCACTTCCCCTGGGAGACCATTCCAATGTCTGACTGCCCTCATGGGGAAAAGCTTAGTTTTTGTGTCCAATGGGAATGTCCCAGGGAGCATCTTGTGCCCATTACCCCTTGTCAGGAATGAGAAGGGAGAAAGACTGAGGGGCTGGAAACTCAACTGCAAGCTGGAATGGAACAGCCCTGCTAAAAAGGAAGAGAAGGAAATCTAGGCACAGAGAGATAAAATTACCTGCCCCTTTCCACAGACATGCTCACGATGCTCAAATGGGACTTTAAAAAAAAAAAACTTTGTATATTTCATTTAAAAACTAACATCACCCTGGTGTGGGTACTCAGGGGCTGCAGATCCACATCTGCCCCTCCGTGCTCCTCCATGGGCTGCATGGGACAGCTGCCCTCTCCCCACAGCCTGCAGGGGAACTGCTTTTGTGGCCCTTCCTTCATTCACTGACCTTGGGGTCTTGTGGAGGGCTGGCAGCAGGCTTCCACCTCCTTCTCCAGGGACATCTTGGGCATTTTCTGCCACAGACATTCCATGGTCACCCAGGGCAGCTGCTGACTCCTGAGGGAGGTGCTCTCCTAGATATGGGCAACCCAGGTCTCCACACCCCTTATATACCCTCAGGGTCACCATGGAAACCCCCATAACAGTAGTGTCCAGGCACCAGGCCCTGCATCACAAAGCCCTGGTGGTGGCTGTGGAGATGCCCAGATCTGGACCTGCCTGGGACTGTGTCACAGAACAATGGAATCATGGAATGGGCTGGGTTGGAAGGGTTCAAGATCATCTAGTTCCAACCCAACCCATTCCATCATTCCACTCAACTGAAGCCCCTGTCCCCATGGAACTCCCTTCTTAAACCCATTTACAGCATCAGCCCCAGTCAGACCTGGTGGACAGACAGCTGAGTATCAGCCAGCTATGTGCCCAGGTGGTCAAGAAGGACACCAACATCCTGGCTTATATCAGGAATAGCATGGCCAGCAGGAGTAGGGAAGTGATCGTGCCCATGGATAAAGACAGGCAACAGTGCTGGTACAAGTGCTGGACACTGAGGCACTGTCACATCCTTTCAGGAGGACTTTTGGGTTACTGATGGCACTGTGACCCTCATCATCTCATGAACTTCCCACCCACCACATCACCCACCTCTTCAATCCAGACATCCCCAGTCTGGCTACAACAGGACAATGGTAGAGCATGGCAAAGGGCTTGCTAAAGGCCAGCTGCACCCCAGGCCTTTCTGTCCCCTGCCCACTCTGCTGCAGCAATGCCCTCTTTGTCCTTCACCTGCCTGCAGCAGGATGGACCCCATCACTGTCCCAGAGACTGAGGTCACAGAATCATGGAATCCTAGAATGTTAGGGGTTGGAAGGGACCTCTAGAGATCATCCAGTCCAACCCCTCTGCCATAGCAGGATCACCCAGGGCAGGCCACACAGGAACACACCCAGGGATGTGTTGAATGTCTCCAGAAAAGGAGACTCCACAGCCTCTCTGGGCAGCCTGTTCCAGTGTTCCTACAGCCTCACAGACAAGAAGTTTTTCCTCATGTGTAGGTAGAACTTCCAATGTTTTGGCTTAAACCCATTTTTCCAGTGAAATAAGTTTGGCCTCTTCCTTTTGACACCCACCCCTCAGATATTTATACGTGCCCATAAGATTCCCTCCTCAGCCTTCTTTTCACAAAGCTAAACAGCTCCAACTCTCTCAGTTATTCTTCATATGAGAGATGTTCAAGTCCCTTAATAATCCGTCCTCTCCCTGGGACCTTCTCCAGTAGATCCCTGTCTCTCTTGAACAACTGGATCCAGTATTCCAGGTGTGGTCTCACAACATCTGAGTAGAGGGGTAGGGAAACGTCTCTAGATTTGCTGGACACACTTTTCCTTATCCACCTGACTCTGTTCATGGGCTGTGCTGGTTAAGCTGGGAGGCAGACCCAGCTGATGGTGCTCACTGCCTCTGACCACCTCCCACACAAGCTCTTGGGTGCCCATGGAGGGTGCTCAGAGGGGCCCTGCCTGATTCCAGTGCCAGGGGCTGTCTTTATTGCACAACATTCACCATCCCTGAGGGCTCTGGACACCAAAGAAGTGACAAAGGAACCAGCCCTGAGTCCCCAACCCCACCCCCCTTAGGGACCATGATGGCATCAGAGGGAGCCCACAGAGAAAGCAGCACAGGAACAATCTCTGCAGAGTCACTTCCTTGGGCAGCTTCTGGAGAGCAAGTGTGGAAGAATAGCTGAGCTGAGGAGATCCCCTGTGACGATGGAAGGGCTGTTCTGGAGGCCAGCTCTGTCCCAGCAGTGCCCGTGCCCTGTCCCTGCCTGCGGGCACAGGACTGTCACACCGCAGGGCTGTGACCAAGCTGCCAGAGCACTCAGGCCTTACCCAAGGGTGCAGAAGGAGACTGTGGAGCTGGAAAGTAGACAGCGTGGAAAAGATCAAGCGCTGGTGCTCCCGGGCAGTGCCCTTGTGCCAGGACTCTTTCCCCTTCACCTCTGCACACAGGCACTGCCCTGCAGCTCCAAGAGGGTCTCAAAGGAAGGGCCTCAGGCAAAGGAGTCACTGTAAAGTTCTTTATTGTGTTTAAAAACACAGAAAACACATCTCCTCTTTGATGGTCTGCTGTTCAAATAATACATGGAGAGACCCATAAAGAGAAAAGGCATAAATAATGACATTGCTGTTTGGTAAAAATTTCAAAGTGAAAACAGAAAAAAAAACAACCTCAATATCCAATATCTACATCAAAGCTTAATAAAAACTCATTGGAGACTGGCTGGGCTTCTAGTGAACTAGATTAGGAGAGATGTGTAGATTGGCCCTTTTGAGAAATCATCCGTACATCAGTTTCTTCAGGGCATTCTTGAGCTCCTGGTTCCTCAGGCTGTAGATGAGGGGGTTCACTGCTGGAGGAACCACTGAGTACAGAAATGACAAGACCAGGTCCAGGGATGGAGAAGAAATGGAGGGGGGCTTCAGGTAGGCAAAGATGGCTGTGCTGATGAACAGGGAGACCACGGCCAGGTGAGGGAGGCACGTGGAAAAGGCTTTGTGCCTTCCCTGCTCAGAAGGGATCCTCAGCACAGCCCTGAAGATCTCCACATAGGACACCACGATGAAAACAAAACAGACAAAAGCTAAGCAGGCAGTGACCAAAATAAGCCCAAGTTTCCTGAGGTAGGAGTGTGAGCAGGAGAGCTTGAGGATCTGGGGGATTTCACAGAAGAACTGGTCCAGGGCATTGCCCTGGCAGAGGGGCAGGGAAAATGTATTGGCTGTGTTCAGCAGAGCACTGAGAAACCCAGTGCCCCAGGCAGCTGCTGCCATGTAGACACAAGCTCTGCTGCCCAGGAGGGTCCCGTAGTGCAGGGGTTTGCAGATGGCCACGTAGCGGTCGTAGGACATGATGGTCAGGAGATAAAACTCTGCTGAGATGAAGAAGACAAAGAAGAAGAGCTGTGCAGCACATCCCATGTAGGAGATGTCTGTGTTGTCCCAGAGGGAATTGGCCATGGCTTTGGGCAGAGTGGTGGAGATGGATCCCAGGTCGAGGAGGGAGAGGTTGAGGAGGAAGAAGTACATGGGGGTGTGGAGGTGGTGGTCAGAGGTGATGGTGGTGATGATGAGGCCGTTGCCCAGGAGGGCAGCCAGGTAGATGCCCAGGAAGAGCCAGAAGTGCAAGAGCTGCAGCTCCCGCCTGTCTGCAAATGCCAGGAGGAGGAACTGGCTGATGGAGCTCCTGTTGGACATCTGATGCCTCTGGGGATGGTGCACTGCCAGCTAAAGAAAATGTTAAACAAGTAATGTCAGAATTTTCTTGGCAGATCCATTCAGTTTCTCACAGAAATCCCCAAAGCAACTTGCTCCATAGAGGAAGAATTTTGGCAAGTCCCATTCATGAGCTGTGGTTGGTGCTGGCTGATGGTGTCATAGGGAGAAATGACAGCACTCTTAGCTCTTCGGGTGTCAGTCCTGCCCTACAGAAATTGTTAAAATGGAACACGGGGGGAATGGAGATTAAATCCAATCTAGACATCCATGAACATTTCAGAATTTTTACTGCCAATGTACCAGCCTGCAGAGCATACCTGAAGGGAAAGATTTCATTTTTTCTGTTCTACTTACCCCATAAATAATAAGTATTTTTAAGGCAGATATGCCTGAGATATCTACTGATCTCTAAGGGAAATCTGGAGTTAAAGTGTCAGTTTGATAGAGAAGTGAGGACATGTGATCTCTCCATCAATTCTGCTCTCATCTGTTTCCTTCTGGAGGGCAGCCTGCAGATCAAGAAGAACCCCCAAGATAGAGACACTGTAAGTAGTCAGGTTTGTCACATGAAAAGAGTGCTAAACAAAAGGGGTCACCTGCATCTACATTCCCAGTACCAAGGAACCAGGGTGGTAGAAGGCAATTTCAGGGAGGTTTGAATTTTGATTTCAGCTCCCCCCTCTCTCCCAGGGAATGTTCTTGGATGTCTCAAACCCTCAGCATTTCTGCTGCACTTAGGGAGAAAAGAGCAAGGCAAGAGGATTGCCTGTGTCTGTGTGCAGAGAAGGGGGAGCTGGTCTGATGAAGGGAGGATCAGCTCCTCCCCAGCCTGACAGAGAGCATTGCCCAGAGCTCCAGAGGGCAGAGGGAAATAGGACACCTTCTTGCCATGGACATATCTGCTGCCTGAAGCTGCCCCAGTCAGGAGCTGGTTCTTTGGCCCTATCTCCCTTCCTGCCCTACTCACAGAGCCCAGCCCAGCCCCTGGGTGCCCAGCTCTGCCCTGCAGCCACTCGGGGGGTTCAGGGGCTGAAGAACAGGGCACACACCCCCTGAGGACAGTGGAAAAGGGGAGGCTGAGCTGAGCTGAGCTTCTGAGCAGTGGGAGGTGGAGGCAGCTCCCAAGGTTCCCAGTTCCCATCCAGGTGATGCTTGAGGAGTCTCAGCCCCTACTCTCCCCTGCCCAGCTGAGTTTCCATCCCACCAAGCTGAGGCAGAGACAAGTGGAAGCAGAGCCTGAGGAGAGCCCAGCCAGGAGCAGGAAAGCCCTGCCCTGAAGGGACTCCTGAAAAGGCCCCTCAAAAATACTCTTGGCATCAGCTGGAGCTGTGAGCAGCCCTGAGCAATTCATCCCTCTCTCACCAGCACCAGGAGCCTGCCCTGTGCTCCCTGTCTCCTGCCAGCCACAGCTTCTGCCAGCACCAGGGAGCTCCCCGGGCAGGCTGAGAGCTGCCCCTGGCAGGCAGGCAGGCAGGCAGCAGAGTCCCTGCCCCAGCACACAGCCCCTGGGATGCAGGACCCTGCTCTGAAGGAGAGCCCCGGGCACCCCTGCCTGCACACACCCCCTCACTCCTCTTCACAATTCCCCTTCCACCTCCAGCCCCTTCCCCCCTTACAGCTCCCAGCAGCTCTGGCTCTGCAGCTTTAGGAGATGCCTCCAGGAGCTTCACCAGCTTCACTGCCCTGCACCAGACACTCACCATGTCAGAAGCTGGGAAGGTTCTCCTCCACTGAGCCTCCACTCATCCCCTCCATCTTCACCCCCTTGAAGCTCTCTCTGCCTTGCTCATCTCCCCCAGATACCCTGGCAGTGCCCTCAGCCCTTCTGCGCTCTTCAGAGGAGCTGCTCCTGCCCAGAGCTCTCTCTCTGCAGCACTGCTTACTTGCCAGCAGCTCCCTCCATCCCAGGAGCCCAGCTCACAGCTGTCAGGAGCCCTCTGGGGGGTTATGCTGAGCCCATGACAATTGCTCAAGAGGCAAGGAAAGGAAACAGCAGAAGCTTCTTTCTCCACAAGAAAGTCCAAGGCAGCGTCCAAAGTTTCCAAAGTTTCTTGGCATGTGCCTGGGTGCCCCTGAGGGACAGCCCTGAGAAAGCAGCGTCCCCTGCAGGGTGTGGGGGGAGCAGGAAGCAGGAGGCAGTGATGGCAGGTGGGGAAAAGGAAGGTGCAGGTGGCTCTGGTGCTGAGGAAGCCTGGCTGTGTGTCAGGACTGCAAAGGGCCCAGCTCTGAGCCCATTCCCCAAAGGTGCCGGCCCTGAGCCCCAGCCCCTGGCAAGGGAGGGAGATCCTGTCCCTGCCTCAGCCCTCAGGGCTCTCCTGGCAGCACTGGCATGTGGAGATGGACAAAGCCAAGGGCAGGACTATGGCACGGCACCTCCCAGCTTCCTGCAGATGGACAAGGAGGCCCTGAGCCCCAGTGCTGTTGGAAGCTCCACTTGTCTCCCCATGGCCATCAGGGAGAGAGACAAGAGCCATCAGCAAAGGCATGGAGAGCTTGGCTCTGCCAAGTGTGCCTCCAGCTTTTCCACACCTCTTCCCTCTCTCCTCTCCAGCACAGTCTGTCCTGGGCTGTCCCATCCCCTGTGCTTCTTGCCCTGCAGGCTCTGCTCCTTCACCTGCCTGCCCCACCTTGCTGTCCGCTTCCTCTCCTGACATCACTGTGTCCTCCCTGCCTCTGCCTTGGCACACAGAGCCTTGGGCTGATCCAGGCTCCCTCTGGGGAATGTGGTGTTCCCCAGCATGGCCCTTGCAGTGACATTTCTTTCTTCTGCTCTCTACTCCAGGCATCCCCAGATGCCCTTTGGGCCATTCTTTCTTGCCCAAGCTGTTTCCCACTGGGAAGAAAAGCTCCACCATGCCCAAACCCACCCTTCAGGCACTCCCAGGATACTGCTCTACTGCTCACAGTCTCCACAGCACTGAGCATTGACCCATCAGCAACTTCTTCAGACTGCCCATGGGCTTGGGGCCTCCAAACCCCATCTTGGGATAACTCAGGGCACTCTCCTTGGTAACTGAGGTGGTCAAAGTTCATATTGTCATAGAATCATAGAATCACAAACTTATTTGGGTTTCAAGGGAGTTCTAAAGTCCTTCTAATCCAACCCCCGTGCAATTAGCAGGGCCAGTCACTATGAGATGAGTTTTTTCAGACCTCCTCAGGCCTCACCTTGAATATCTCCAAGGATGAGGCTACAACTACCTCCCTGGGCATCCTCTTCTCTTTTATTCACTGCCCTCTATGTAAAGAACTTTTTCCTAACATCCAATCCAACTCTTGAACATCTCTCATATGAAGAATAACTGTGAGAGTTGGAGCTTTTTAGCTTTAAGAAATCAAGGCTGAGGAGGGGATGTTATGAATGTTTACAAATATCTGAGGGGTGGGTGTCAAAAGGAAGGGGCCAATCTCTTTGCAGTGGAACAGTGGGTTTGAGCTGGAACATAGGAAATTCCACAGCAACATGAGGAAAAACTTCTTGTATTTGAGGCTCTGGGAATACTGGAACAGGCTGCACAGAGAGGCTGTGGAGTCTCCTTTTTTGGAGACTTTCAACACATCCCTGGGTGTGTTCCTGTGTGGCCTGCCCTGGGTGATCCTGCTTTGGCAGAGGGGTTGGACTGGATGATCTCTAGAGGTCCCTTCCAACCCCTTACACTCTAGGATTCCATGATTCTATGACCTCAGTCCCTGGGACAGTGATGGGGTCCATCCTGCTGCAGGCAGGTGAAGGATAAAGAGGGGATTGCTGAAGCAGAGTGGGCAGGGGACAGAAAGGCCTGGGGTGCAGCTGGCCTTTAGCTAGCCCCTTGCCATGCTCTACCATTGTCCTGTTGTAGCCAGACTGGGGATGTCTGGATTGAAGAGGTGGGTGATGTGGTGGGTGGGAAGTTCACGAGATGATGAGGGTCACAGCGCCATCAGTAACCCAAAAGTCCTCCTGAAAGGATGTGACAGTGCCTCAGTGTCCAGAACTTGTTAAAAAACTGATTCCTGTCCTTCTCCATGGGCGCGATCATTTCCCTACTCCTGCTGGCCATGCTATTCCTGATACATGCCAGGATGTTGGTGGCCTTCTTGACCACCTGGGCACACAGCTGGCTGATACTCATCTGTCTGTCTTCCAGCTCTGACTGAGGCTGATGCTGTGGATGGGATTAAGAAGGGAGTTCCATGGGGACAGGGGCAGGGTTTGCTTCAGTTGGGTGGGTGGTCTCCCTACCCATGCATGCAGGGGGTTGGAACTAGATGATCTTTAACCTTTCCAAGCCAACCCGTTCCATGATTCCATTGTTCTATGATACAATCCGAGCCAGTTCCAGGCCTGGGCATCTCAACAGCCACCACCAGGGCTTTGTGATGCAGGGTCTGGTGCCTGGACACCATTTTCATGGCGATCTCTGTGGTGACACTGGGGGTATCTCAGGGATGTGGACATCTGGTGTGCCCATATCTGGGAGAGCACCTCCCTCAGGAGTCAGCAGCTGCCCTGGGTGACCGTGATTGAATGTCTGTGGCAGAAAATGCCCAAGATGTCCATGGAGAAGGAGGTGGAAGCCTGCTGCCAGCCCTCCACAAGACCCCAAGGTCAGTGAGTAAAGGAAGGGCCAGAACAGCAGTTCCCCTGCAGGCTGTGGGGAGAGGGCAGCTGTTGGGAAGAGGGCAGTGGACAACACGCAGATTAATATAATTGAAGTATTGCTGTTTATTGAGAGTAGCAGTGACCCTTTTATACACAGTCAGGCTAATAACATAATATAAGCATATTGCTGATTGGTACAATGCACTCTTCATATGCCACAAGGCACTATCTAGCTGGTTAAATACAAGTGTTTATCTTCTGTCTATACGATGATTTCCCATCCTGTTGTTCTTCATTTCTATCTCCAACTTCCTTGTCTTTTGCCCATAGCTGATCTTTTATTAAACTTGCAGCTGGGCCCAGAGGCCCTTAGCTCATTCTGGTTAAAGTTAAATAGTCAGGATTGTTCACATGGCTGTTTTCTTCCAAAAAATTTGCCAACAGGCAGATGTCCCCTGAATCCTATGGGTGAGCACAGTGGGGCAGATGTGGATCTGCAGCCCTGGAGTACTCTGCACCAGGAGGATGTCAGTTATTAACTGAAACATGTAATATTTTAGAAAATGTAATATTTGATCAACGTGAGCATGGCTGGGGAAAGGGGCAGGAAGGTGAGATAGCTTTTGTCTCTCTATGTCTGGATTTCCAGTGAGTTCCATGGGGACAGGGAAAGGGTTGTCTTCAATTTGGTGGGAAGTGTCCTTACCCAGGCATGCAGGGGATTGGAACAAAATGATCTGGAAGTCTTCCAACCCAAAGCTTTTAATGATTCTATGATTCTGTGACACGGTCCCAGACAGTTCCAGGCCTGGGCTCTCGATAGCACCACCAGGGCTTTGTGATGGGGTAGGTTCAGGTTCTCAGCTGTTCCCTTTACAACTGAGCCCCAGGCCCTATGAGGAGCCATGACAGCATCTTCATATTCTCCTGCTGTTTTAATCCCATTACCCACAGCTGATTCCATTTCTCCAGGAACCCATAACATTACTGACAGTGTAGGGTTAAATGGGGATGGTGCAGCATACACAAACCTTTGCCTCACAGGCTTAGGGCATGGCATTTGATAAGGATCTGCAGTCTCATTGGTAGAGATCACATCTCGTACAGCCAATGCTTTCAGATACCTGACAGCTTTTCCAAGCGTGGCTGCTTTGACATGTGGGCAGTCTATTTCCTCTTTATAGGGCTATTTCCTGTTTATATGAAATGTGTATCCTATGGGTATCTCCTAAGTGTGGGAAAAAACACTGTACCATGTACAACACTGTTGAAGACCATATCACAGCTACAGTTCTTAAGCAGCTCTCACCAAGAATGAACACAGAGCAACAAAAGTTACGGCATGATTGATTTAATTTCAAACCCTGTGAAATTTAAAAGAAAATAGTTTGATTTCCACTCAGCTGAGCCATCTGGCTCCTGTCTTGGGATTAATTGCTACCTTTTGCGTTATGAATTGTTCTTCTGATAACCTGGCCATTCATGGCCTAGAAATGCCAATTCTTCCTTTGTATGGAGATGTTGGGGACTGGTCAGATTCCAATATGGTCCCTCAGGAGTCCAATACTGGGACCAGTCCTGTTGAATACATTAAACAGTGACACAGAGAGTGGGATCAAGTGCACTCTCAGGGAACTTGAAAGTGACACTATGCTGAGTGAGTCAAGTGACACATTAGAGAGACAGGATGTCAAGCAGAGCAGATGGTTTTTGTTAGTGGACAATCAAGGACTCTAAGTAAGGTACAGCAGGATTGGTTTAATTTCTAACCCTGTGAAATTTCCAAAGAGAATTGTTTGATTCCCACTCAGTGGAGCCATCTGGGTATCCTCCAGCTGAAGTCAAAATTCAAACTATTCATATGAATGAGTTGAAATTTGAACCAGGCTCAAGCTAATTAGCTTAAGCCCCACGTTGGGCACCTATAAATTTGTCAGGGTTTAACACAGGGCCGGCAATTAACTGAATGATAGATGCTCTTTATTAATACCCCTCTCCACCCTGATAAAGAAAGGAGAGATTTAGGGAGAGAGACTTATGGGTTGGAAACTAAACTACTCAGCTTTGATAAAACAGCAGTGATAAAATGGAAAAAATTACTAAATATAAACAAATATACAGAAAAATGGTACCATGTTCCTCCCCCATCACCCCCAGTAACGCTCAGGTCAGCATCAAGGCTTTAGAACAGCCCTGGGAAAGTCAAGGGTGGACTCCTGGAATCATCAGGCCTGATTTAATCCCAGATCACCTGTAGAAGTGATGGTGGGGTGGTCATTGCCACCTTGAATTCCTCTTTCCTTGTCCTTCAGTTTAAAGCCTATTTAAAGCAGTTTAAAGAAGGAGCTGCAGGCATGGACAGTGTAGGGCAGCCTACAAGAGAGGTGGCCAAGGGCTCTGGAAGGCTGAAAGGCCCAACAGGACCAAGGGCTTTGTCACCTCAGGCATGGCAGCTGCCTCAACCACCAAGGTCTGCCAAGAGAAATTTTGTCTTGAGGCTCTGGACTTTTTCCCTCCTTCTTGGGGAGGTCAGGATGTGTGAGAACTTTTTTTATTACACATTATCATATTCCAATTTTCCCCGGGAAGAGTCCTGACCCACAAGCGAGGGATGGGCTCTGCTTTCCCATTGCCTGGGGTTCAGAGAGTGGCCTCACTGCTTCATTAATAAAGAAATAGTGAAAAATCCTTGGCTTCAGAGCCACCTTTCCAGAGCCTTTGCCTCCCTGCAATCATGGCCTCCAGTGATCTGCTCTAACAAGGCCATGGGGAGGCTCTGGCAGAGCAATGGTCCTCAGTGGGGCCAATCAATGCTTCAAGGTACTTTCAGGTTCCATTCTGACTTCTGGAGCAGTTTGTTCATTCATCTCTCAGCACCTGAGGATCATGGACTCAGCACCAAACACACCCTGGGGCTCATTGGAATACAGAGAGCACTAAAGGGCCATGGCTCTCCATGGGATATTCTTCACATCTTCAAGACTTGTACAGCTAATTGGAGAGGTTTTAACACTGTAGTTAAGGATGAAAATTTCCTACTGTGATTAATGAAAACTTGGGTTTTTTTTTGTTTTTGTTTTGTTCTTTTATATTTTAACAGATCATGTCATGATTTTCAGTTTAGAGAAGAGGTGATAGAAGTTCCCTGAGGTCTGACACTGTGTGGGCAACTTTACTTCTCACCTCCCCAGCCCCACCATTCCTTTCATGTCCCTCCTGGGACTTCCATCCCTGCTCCTTGCATCAGACTTCTCCTCTCCTCTCTGCAGCTGGAGGTTACAGCTCCACTGCACCACCTCCCACCTGCTCTCCTTAGAGAACTGACTGCACACGGGCACAGCAGGAGTTTTCCTTTGTGCCAGCCAAGAAAAGTCAAACAGAGAAAGTGAAGAAGAATCTGATGAGAAAGGGTTTAGAGAGACAGATGGGAAAAGAGAGATGTGATCATCATGACAGAGGTGGCTAAAGAGACAATCAGGCTGCTGAAAGACAGGCGAGCTTTGAACAACCTGCTGCTCAAAGCAGCACCCAGGGGAGAGGCATCTGAATGAACCAAGAGTAGGAGAAGGGGACAATTGGAGAGGAATGGGAATGGCCTTTGTCTGGAGAGTCTGTGTCTGGAAAGGTGACTTTAGAAATGGTCACTGGATCACCACCACCAGGCAGAAGTTTCGTTGGGGCTCTGCACTTGGTATGTTCCTCGCCCCTTCTTGGGGTAGTTGGGAGGTGTTGTGCATTTTTCCTACAGTTTTTATTGCTCATCTTCACACCCGACTGTCCCTAGGAAAAGTCCTGACCCACAAGTGAGGGCTGGGCTCTGCCTTCCCATTTCCTGGGGTTCAGAGTTTGTCCAGACTGATCCATAAAAAATAATAAATAAATAAACAAATACAGGTGGCTTCAGAGCCACCTTTACAGAACCTTTTCCTCCCTGCAATCATGGCCTCCAGTGACCTTCTCTAACAAGTCTCCGGGGAGGCTTTGTCAGTAATGGGACCCAATGGATCCAATCAATACTTCACAGTAATTTTGTTTTTGTTTTGGCTTTAACTTCTAAAGACTTTTTTTTTTTTTCAGTCTCCTTTCAGTACTCATGGACTCAGTGCCACTGGCACCAGTGGGCCCATTACAGTACTGAGCAGCCATGAGTCACCCTGTGGTGTTTTTAGTGTTTGAGACTTGCACAGCTAATTTCAGAGGTTCCAGTTCAGGGAAGATTACAAAGAGCATAAAATAATTATATCTTAAGACTTCTATTTGACTGGTATTCAGTTTACAATTGTATATTCAATTTGTCTGCAAGAGACCTGGACAGTGAGGTCCTTTGAGACTTTGAGATCCATCACTCCATTAAGAACATTGTTCCTTTTCATCCCAAACACAACATTGCTCTCATTGGCTCCCTGGGAAGGGTCTGGGATAATTTTTCTCAACCCCTTTGTCAGTTCCCTTACTTGTATCCTCCATCCAGCAGCTGCTGCTCGTTCAGCTCCCTCCTGTCCCCACGCTGCCACTTCATCCCCACCCACCCACCCCACATGGCACCAGCATCATCGGGGTCTCTGCGGGGAGCCCCAAGCCCTGGCAGTTATTGTCCTGTCACACAGTGAGGGAATGGGGCCGTGGCAGCGAGCCCGTTCCTGCCCTGCCTGCAGGACACCTTCCCTTAGGGGCAGGAGGAGCAATGCATGACAAGTGTCCCTTTCCAAAAGCCCGCAGCAGCCTCTCTTTCCTACGGCAGCTGCTTTCTGCACTGCCATCAAGAACGCCCTGCAGGCTGCACTTTGCATTTCCCCCTAAGAAAGGGAATGGTCGTTCTTGGCATCACCCAGCACGGACAGAATGTCCTGGTTTCGGAAGAAAGCTCAACACAAAAAGGGGGGACACCCACTCCCACTGCCTCACGGGTGCCAGCTGTGCTCCCCGTGCCTTCCATCGGCCCTGGCACCGCCGCACTGGGTTTGCCCAGGGGGCTCTGCAAGTGAAGAGGGGAGAAGGGGAAGTGGGGGCCAGGGAATCCAAATGAAAAGAGTCTCCAGCTGAGGCCAAGAAAAGGTCAGGCTGTCCCACCAGGCAGTGCTCTGGGGGCCACTAGAACTAGCATTAGAATTACTGAAATATATATATATTTAATTGTGTCTTACTTCAATAATTAACACATTTTTATCTCCATCCATAAATATTCTTATATTTTCTTCCATCCCACTGTTGGTGTGTGAGAGAACAGCTGCGTGGTTCTCAGGGCCTGTCTGGTGTTCAACCTCAACAGTCTTTATTTGGGCCCAACGTGGGGCACAAAGGGCTGAGATAACAACAGATCTGATCAGAGCATGTTAAAACAAATTAGTTATAATTATTCCCTGTATGGGCTTAAGAGTTGCTGGTGACAGTGTTGGTTGGTTTGGTCTCAGAGCTGTTCTTAGAGCTGTGGGGTGTCACACCTTCCTTTCTCCTTGATGTGCTGGCTGTCAGCTCTGGAGCCTGCTCCAGGGCATCGTTGGGCTGTGCTTTGTGCCATTGATGGTGACACTGACCCGGGACCTGCAGCAAGCATGAACATCTCCTCCCCACTTCATGTGCCACCTCCTGCAGACTGTTAATAAATACAGTTCTTACCATTTCTCCTATGAAAAACCAGTGCAAGAGGAATCTCCTTTCTTTGGTTGCCATCTCCTGGACATTGTTAATAATTACACTTTTCCCTTTTTCTCTTTTATGGAGGGGGCATAGTTCCTGACCTTTTAATTCTCCCTATTGCTAATTACAGACGTTGTTTTTTCAAAAATTTCTTCCGTATTTGGGATATTAAAATGTGTACAGTCCTATCAGTAGGAACCAACATAGCTCGAGAGGACCCATCTAGGATGGAGAGGCAGATGAAGTATAACTGCAATAGCTGAGACCTTGTTCTCACTTCACCTTCCCACACGTCTGCTGGAAATACGGCACAGCAGAGAGGGAACAGGTCTGGAAATTCCTGGAGTGTGTGGCTGATATCATGGTTGGAGGCCCTCTTGGGCACAGTGATGATGAAATAATAGAGATATAGAAATAACAGAGATTTCCCTCCCTAGAATCACAGAATCATCAAAGTTGGAAAGACCTAAAAAGATCATTGAGTCCAGCTGTCCACCCTACAACTCCTAACCACTAAACCACCCACTGCAGGCTCTTCCTCTACCTTTCCTTTGAACACCTCCAGGGATGATGCCCCCACCACCTCCCTGGGCAGCCCATTCCAATGTTGAACAGCTCCTTCTGTGAAGAAGTTTTTCCTATTATCTAACCTGAACCACCCCTGGTTGATCTTTAACCCATTTATTCTTCTCCTGTCACTCGTAAGAAGAGAGAAGAGCTCAGCGTCTGTCTCACTACCACCTCCTTTGAGGTAGTTGTAGAGAGCAATGAGGCCTCCCCTCAGCCTTCTCTTCCCTAAGCTGATCAACCCCAGTTCCCTCAGCCCCTCCTCATAAGTTCTGTTCTCCAAACCCCTGATCAGTTTGGTTGACCTTCTCTGCACCTTCTCCAGCACCTCCATGTCCTTTCTATCCTGTGGTGCCCAAAACTGCACACAGTGCTCGAGGTGCAGCCTCACCAAGGCTGAGGACAAGGGTAAGATCACCTCCCTGACCCTGCTGGTCACACTCTTCCTGAATCAGGCCAGGGTGGTGGTGGCCTTCTTGGCCACCTGGGCACACTTATGGTTCATGTTCATCCAGCTGTCAATCAGCACCCCCAGGTCCCTCTCTGCTGGGCAGCTCTCCAGCCACTCCTCCCCAAGCCTCTAGTGCTGCTGGGGGTTGGTTTGGCCCAAGTGCAGGACCCAATATTTGGCCTTAGTGACACTCATGCATGTGGCCTTGGCCTATCCATCAAGCCTGTCCAGATCCCTCTGCAGAGCCTCCCTACCCTCAGGTACATCAACACTTCCATCCATCTTAGTGTCACCTGCAGATTTAATCAGGGTGCACTCTATTCCCTCATCTAGGTCGTTGATAAAGATGCTCAAAAAGAGGCAGCCCCAGCATTGAGCCCAGGGAGACACCACTCGTGAACCCCACACCAGATGGATTTATCTCCATTGACCTCAACTCTTTCGGCCTGGACATCCAACCAGGATGATCTGCTTCATCAACTTCCCTGGGACTGAGGTCAAACCGAGAGCTCTGTAGTTTCCTGGATTATCCTTCTGTCCCTTATTATATATGGGGATTACATCAGCAGGTTTCTAGATTTCTGATGTCTCTCCAGTGAGCCAGGACTGCAGATCAATGATGGAAATTGGCTTGGCAAGCACTGCCAACAGCTCTTTCAGCACTCTTGTGAGGCAGTACAGCCTCAGACTGTCAGCACCGAACAATTGCTGATAATTTCAACATAAGCTTTGGGCTATGTGCAAGGACAGTGCTGCTTAAAGCATATTTTGTAACCACAAGGAACAGTACGTTAGGACACTCGAAGGTTAAGGAGTAAGCAAGATGATTAGATTAAGGGACTCGGCACGATTACAACATCCACGAAGAAGCTCGAATGTGTGAAAGAGAAGCTTTCTTAGTTAATTGTTGCTAAAGGTTTTGTAGCCAATCAAGTTACAACGTGTTTAACGAGATGTAGAAATCACCAATCAGCAATATGTATATGTGGCATTAGTTCTTAGATTAGTGTATAAATATCGCCTTCTGATTCAATAAAGTTGGACATTTGTTTGCATCAAACTGCGTCCCCGTCTCGCACTGCGACAAGGAGGGGCTGAGGGAACTGGGGTTGATCAGCTTAGGGAAGAGAAGGCTAAGGCGAGTCCTCATTGCTCTCTGCAACTACCTCAAAGGAGGTGGTAGTGAGAGAGATGCTGGACTCTTCTCTCTTGTTACCAGTGACAGGACAAGAATAAATGGGTTAAAGCTCAACCAGGGGTGGTTCAGGTTAGATAATAGGAAAAACTTCTTCACAGAAAGAGTTGTTCTGCATTGGAACAGGCTGCCCAAGGAGGTGGTGGGGGCACCGCCCCTGGAGGTGTTAAAAAGACAGGTAGAGGAAGAGCCTGTAGTGGGTGGTTTAGTGGTTAGGGGTTGTAGGGTGGACAGCTGGACTCAATGATCTTTTTAGGTCTTTCCAACTTTGATGATTCTTTGATTCTAGGGAGGGAGATCTCTGTTATTTCTATATCTCTATTATTTCATCATCACTGTGCCCAAGATGGCCTCCAACCATCACATCTGCCACAAGTCCTTCTCCGTTTAGAAACAGGAGGTTCATTGCAGTGTCTTCTCTGGTTGGTTGCCTCACAAGTGTGTCAGGAAGGTCTCTTCCACACACTCCGGGAATTTCCAGACCTGTTCCCTCTCTGCTGTGCTGTATTTCCAGCAGACGTGTGGGAAGGTGAAGTGAGAACAAGGCCTCAGCTATTGCAGTTATACTTCATCTGCCTCTCCATCCTAGATGGGTCCTCTAGAGCTATGTTGGTTCCTACTGATAGGACTGTACACATTTTGACATCCCATATACGGAAGAAATTTTTGAAAAAACAACCTCTGTAATTAGCAATAGGGAGAATGAAAAGGTCAGGAACTATGCGCCCTCCATAAAAGAGAAAAAGGGAAAAGTGTAATTATTAACAATGTCCAGGAGATGGCATCCAAAGAACGGAGATGTCTCCTGCACCGGTTTTTCCTAAGAGAAATGGTAAGAACTGTAATTATTAACAGTCTGCAGGAGGTGGCACATGAAGTGGGGAGGAGATGTTCATGCTGGCTGCAGGTCCCGGGTCAGTGTCACCATCAATGGCACAAAGCACAGCCCAACGATGCCCTGGAGCAGGCTCCAGAG
This sequence comes from Archilochus colubris, assembly GCA_023079485.1. Taxonomy (NCBI): domain Eukaryota; kingdom Metazoa; phylum Chordata; class Aves; order Apodiformes; family Trochilidae; genus Archilochus; species Archilochus colubris. Next base: position 48,917 of record JALBCY010000080.1, read on the forward strand.
CTGACAACCAGCACATCAAGGAGAGAGGAAGGTGTGACATCCCACAGCTCTAAGAACAGCTCTGAGACCAAAGCAACCAACATTGTCACCAGCAACTCTTAAACCCATTGTCCTGGTTTGGGCCAGGATAAAGGTGATTTTCTGTTTTGTACTTTTACTTTTAGCTAAGTCTCTTGTAAGTAGCTGCACTTGCTGAAATGAACAGCAAGTTTCTCAGACAGTGTGTGTTTCTAGGATTGGTAACACTTGATGTTTATAGTTACTGCTAGAGACTGGTATGCAGAGCCAAGGACACTGCTCAGCTCTGAGGAAAACATTTTACCGTCCAGGAGGATACAGAGGTCCCACCTGAGCCCTCCTTTGGGGAGGAACAGACAAGATAGATTCCAGGATTGACCAAACAGAGTATTCCATCCCATATACGTCACACTCAGTATAAATTTGAGGCATCACGAGGGCCGAGCCAGATCTTTTCCGGATTTCCAGATCTCCAGACTTCTGGATTTCCTGATTTCCCTTCTTCCCTTCCTTCCCCTGGCATCCTGGAAGGATCCCTTCCATTCGTCTCCTGTGGTCCTGATCCGTGCCAGCCCTTATCTGTTTGTTCCTGCCTCCGGTTCCCGACTGCTGCCGACTCCAGGAGTCCAGCCTGGACTTTCTCAGGGCTGCCCTGCAGCCTCGGTGGTGACGTGAGAGTTATTGGGGGAGAGGGGGGAGGAATGTGGTTTCCATTTTCCTGTATATTTGTATATATTTAGTAATTTTACCTATTTATCATTACTGTTTCATTAAAGTTGTGTAGTTTAGTTTCCAACCCATAAGTCTCCCTCCCTTATTCTCTCTCCTTTCTTTATCAAGGAGAGAGAGATTAATAGAGAGCGTCTGTTATTCGGTTTAATTGCCGGGCCAGTGTTAAACCATGACACCCATACAGGGAATAATTATAACTAATTTGTTTTAAGATGCTCAGATCAGATCTGTTGTTATCTCAGCCCTTTGTGCCCCACGTTGGGCCCAAATAAAGACTGTTGAGGTTGAACACCAGACAGGCCCTGAGAACCAGGCAGCTGTTCCCTCACACACCAACAGTGGGATGGAAGAAAATATAAGAATATTTATGGATGGAGCTAAAAATGTCTTAATTATTGAAGTAAGATACAATTAGATATATATATATATTTATTTTTTTCAGTAATTCTAATGCTAGTTCTAGTGGCCCACAGAGCACTGCATGGTGGGAGAGCCTGACCTTTTCTTGGCCTCAGCTGGAGACTCTTTTCATTTGGATTCCCTGGCCCCCACCTTCCCTTCTCCCCTCTTTACTTGCAGAGCCCCTGGGCAAACCCAGTGCGACGGGGCCAGGGCCGGTGGGAGGCACAGGGGGCACGGCCAGCACCCGTGAGGCAGTGGAAGTGGGTGTCCCCCCTTTTTGTGTTGAGTTTTCTTCCAAAGCCAGGACATTCTGTCCGTGCTGGGTGATGCCAAGAACGACCATTCCCTTTCTTAGGGGGAAATGCAAAGTGCAGCCTGCAGGGCGTTCTTGATGGCAGTGCAGAAAGCAGCTGCCGTAGGAAAGAGAGGCTGCTGCGGGCTTTTGGAAAGGGACACTTGTCATGCATTGCTCCTCCTGCCCCTAAGGGAAGGTGTCCTGCAGGCAGGGCAGGAACGGGCTCGCTGCCACGGCCCCATTCCCTCACTGTGTGACAGGACAATAACTGCCAGGGCTTGGGGCTCCCCGCAGAGACCCCGATGATGCTGGTGCCATGTGGGGTGGGTGGGTGGGGATGAAGTGGCAGCGTGGGGACAGGAGGGAGCTGAACAAGCAGCAGCTGCTGGATGGAGGATACAAGTAAGGGAACTGACAAAGGGGTTGAGAAAAATTATCCCAGACCCTTCCCAGGGAGCCAATGAGAGCAATGTTGTGTTTGGGATGAAAAGGAACAATGTGCTTAATGGAGTGATGGATCTCAAATGTCTCAAAGGACCTCACTGTCCAGGTCTCTTGCAGACAAATTGAATATACAATTGTAAACTGAATACCAGTCAAATAGAAGTCTTCAATATTTTATTTTTTTTTTATGCTCTTTGTAATCTTCCCTGAACTGGAACCTCTGAAATTAGCTGTGCAAGTCTCAAACACTAAAAACACCACAGGGTGACTCATGGCTGCTCAGTACTGTAATGGGCCCCCTGGTGCCAGTGGCACTGAGTCCATGATCCTCAGGTACTGACAGGAGAATAAAAAAAAAAAGTCTTTAGAAGTTAAAGCCAAAACAAAACCAAAATTATCGTGAAGTATTGATTGGCTCCATTGGGTCCCATTACTGACAAAGCCTCCCCGGAGACTTGTTAGAGAAGGTCACTGGAGGCCATGATTGCAGGGAGGAAAAGGTTCTGTAAAGGTGGCTCTAAAGCCACCTGTATTTATTTTTTTATTTCTTTTATGGATCAGTCTGGACAAACTCTGAACCCCAGGAAATAGGAAGGAAGAGCTCAGCCCTCACTTGTGGGTCAGGACTTTTCCTAGGGGCAGTCAGGTGTGAAGATGAGCAATAAAAACTGCAGGAAAAATACACAACACCTCCCAACTACCCCAAGAAGGGGCGAGGAACATACCAAGTGCAGAGCCTCAACAGAAACTTCTGCCTGGTGGTGGTGATCCAGTGACCATTTCTAAAGTCACCTTTCCAGACACAGACTCTCCAGACAAAGGCCATTCCCATTCCTCTCCAATTGTCCCCTACTCCTACTCTTGGTTCATTCAGATGCCTCTCCCCTGGGTGCTGCTTTGAGCAGCAGGTTGTTCAAAGCTCGCCTGTCTTTCAGCAGCCTGATTGTCTCTTTAGCCACCTCTGTCATGATGATTAAATCTCTCTTTTCCCATCTGTCTCTCTAAACCCTTTCTCATCAGATTCTTCTTCACTTTCTCTGTTTGACTTTTCTTGGCTGGCACAAAGGAAAACTCCTGCTGTGCCCGTGTGCAGTCAGTTCTCTAAGGAGAGCAGGGGGGAGGTGGTGCAGTGGAGCTGTAACCTCCAGCTGCAGAGAGGAGAGGAGAAGTCTGATGCAAGGAGCAGGGATGGAAGTCCCAGGTGGGACATGAAAGGAATGGTGGGGCTGGGGAGGTGAGAAGTAAAGTTGCCCACACAGTGTCAGCCCTCAGGGAACTTCTATCAGAAGAAAACATTTTTCATTAATCATAGTAGGAAATGTTCATCCTTAACTACACTGGGAACGTCTCTCCAATTATATGTACAAGCCTGGAAGATGTGCAGAATATCCCATGGAGAGCCATGGCCCTTTAGGGCTCTCTGTATTTCAAGGAGTCCCAGTGTGTGTTTGGTGCTGACTCCATGATCCTCAGGTGTTGAGAGATGAATGAAGAAACTGCTCCAGAAGTCAGAATGGAACCTGAAAGTACTTTGAAGCATTGATTGGCCCCACTGAGGACCTTTGCTGCCAGAGCCTCCCCATGGCCTTGTTAGAGCAGACCACTGGAGGCCATGATTGCAGGGAGGCAAAGGCTCTGGAAAGGTAGCTCTAAAGCCAAGGATTTTTCATTATTTCTTTATTAATGAAGTAGTGAGACCACTCTCTGAACCCCAGGGAATGGGAAGGCAGAGCCCATCCCTCACTTGTTGGTCAAGACTCTTCCTGGGGAAAGTGAAATATGATAATGGGTAATAAAAAAAATTCTGACACATCCTGACCTCCCCAGGAAGAGGAAAAAAAGGCCAGAGCCTCTAGCAAAATATCTCTCGGCAGACCTTGGTGGTTGAGGCAGCTGCCATGCGTGAGGTGAGAAAGCCCTTGGTCCTGTTGGGCCTTTCAGCCTTCCAGAGCCCTTGGCCACCTCTCCTGCACGCTGCCCTACACTGTCCATGCCTGCAGCTTATTCTTTAAACTGCTTTAAAAAGGCTTTAAAGTGAAGGAGCTGCAGGGAGGGATCCAAAATAGCAATGATCACCCCACCATCACCAGTACAACAGATCTGGGATTAAACCAGGCCTGATGACTCCAGGAGTCCACCCTTGACTATCCCAGGGCTGTCCTAAAGCCTTGATGCTGACCTGAGCGTTACTGGAGGTGAGGGGGGAGGAACATGGTACCATTTTTCTGTATATCTGTAAATATTTAGTAATTTTTTTATTTTTATCATTGCTTTTTCTTCAAAGCTGAGTAGTTTAGTTTCCAGCCCGTAAGTCTCTCTCCCTAAATCTCTCCTTTCTTTATCAGGGTGGAGAGGGGTATTAATACAGAGCATCTGTCATTCAGTTAATTGCCGGCCCCGTGTTAAACCCTGACAAATTTATAGGTGCCCAACGTGGGGCTTAAGCTAATTAGCTTGAGCCTGGTTCAAATTTCAACTCATTCATATGAATAGTTTGCATTTTGACTTCAGCTGGAGGATACCCAGATGGCTCCGCTGAGTGGGAATCAAAGAATTCTCTTTGGAAATTTCACAGGGTTAGAAATTAAACCAATCCTGCTGTACCTTACTTAGAGTCCTTGATTGTCCACTAACTAAAACCATCTGCTCTGCTTGACATCCTGTCTCTCTAATGTGTCACTTGACTCACTCAGCATAGTGTCACTTTCAAGTTCCCTGAGAGTGCACTTGATCCCACTCTCTGTGTCACTGTTTAATGTATTGAACAGGACTGGTCCCAGTATTGGGCTCCTGAGGGACCATATTGGAATCTGACTAGTCCCCAACACCTCCATACAAAGGAAGAATTGGCATTTCTAGGCCACGAATGGCCAGGTTATCAAAGGAACAATTCAAAACGCAAAAGGTAACAATTAATCCCAAGACAGGAGCCAGATGGCTCAGCTGAGTGGAAATCAAACTATTTTCTTTTAAATTTCACAGGGTTTGAAATTAAATCAATCATGCCGTAATTTTTTCTTGCTCTGTGTTCATTCTTGGTAAGAGCTGCTTAAGAACTGTAGTTGTGATATGGTCTTCAACAGTGTTGTACATGGTACAGTGTTTTTTCCCACACTTAGGAGATACCCATAGGATACACATTTCATACAAACAGAAAATACCCCTATAAAGAGGAAACAGACTGCCCACATGTCAAAGCACCCATGCTTGGAAAAGCTCTCAGGTATCTGAAAGCATTGGCTGTACGAGATGTGATCTATACCATGATGAGACTGCAGATCCTTATCACATGCCATGCCCTAAGCCTGTGAGGCAAAGGTTTGTGCATGCTGCACCATGCCCATTTAACCCTACACTGTCAGTAATGTTATGGGTTCCTGGAGAAATGGAACCAACTGTGGGTGATGGGATTAAAACAGCAGGAGAATATGAAGATGCTGTCATGGCTCCTCATGGGGCCTGGGTCTCAGCTGTAAAGGGAACAGCTGAGAAACTGCACACAGCCCATCACAAAGCCCTGGTGGTGCTGTCGAGAGCCCAGGCCTGGAACTGTCTGGGACAATGTTACAAGGATCATAGAATCATGGAATGGGTTGGGTTGGAAGGGTTCCAGATCATCTTGTTCCAACCCCTTGCATGCATGGGTAGGGGCACTTCCCACACAACTGAAGACAACCCTGCCCCTGTCCCCATGGAATTCACTGGAAATCCAGACATAGAGAGACAAAAGCCATGTGACATTCCTTCCATTTTCCCAAGCCATGCTCTCTTTGCTCAAATGTGACTTTTTCTAAAATTGTATGTGTTCCACTTAATAACTAATATTATCCTGGTGCAGGGTGCTCCAGGGCTGCAGATCCCCATCTGCCCCTCCGTGCTCCTCCATGGGCTGCAGGGGACAGCTGCCCTCTCCCCACAGCCTGCAGGAGAACTGCTGTTCTGGTCCTTCCTTCATTCACTGACCTTGGGGTCTTGTGGAGGGCTGGCAACAGGCTTCCACCTCCTTCTCCATGGACATTTTGGGCATTTTCTGCCACAGACATTCCATGGTCACCCAGGGCAGCTGCTGACTCCTGAGGGAGGTGCTCTCCCAGATAAGGGCACACCAGGTCTCCACACACCTTATATACCCTCAGGGTCACCACAGAGACCCCAATAACAATGGTGTCCAGACACAAGACCCTGCATCACAAAGCCCAGGTGGTGGCTGTGGAGATGCCCAGATCTGGAACTGGCTGAGACTGTGTTACAGACCAATGGAATCATAGAATGGGTTGGGTTGGAAGGGTTCAAGATCATCTAGTTCCAACCCAACCCATTCCATGATTTGACTCAACTGAAGCCCCTCTCCCCATGGAACTCCCTTCTTAAAGCCATTCACAGCATCAGCCTCAGTCAGAGCTTGAGGCAGTACAGCCTCGGACTGTCAGCACCGAACAATTGCTGATAGAACAATTTCAACATAAGCCTTGGGCTATGTGCAAGGACAGTGCTGCTTAAAGCATATTTTGTAACCGCAAGGAACAGTACCTTAGGACACTCGAAGGTTAAGGAGTAAGCAAGACGATTAGATTAAGAGACTCGGCATGATTGCAACATCCACAAAGAAACTCGAATGTGTGAAAGATAAGCTTTGTTAGTTAATTGTTGCTAAAGGTTTGTAGCCAATCAAGTTAAAACGTGTGTAACGAGATGTAGAAATCACCAATCAGCAATATGTATACGTGGCATTAGCTCTTAGAGTAGTGTATAAATATCGCCTTCTGATTCAATAAAGTTGGACATTTGTTTGCATCAAAGAGGTCTCAGTCTCGCACTGCGACAAGAGCTGGTGGACAGACAGCTGAGTATCAGCCAGCTGTGTGCTCAGGTGGTCAAGAAGGCCACCAACATCCTCGCATGTATCAGGAATAGCAGGGCCAGGAGTAGAAGGGAAGTGATCGTGCCCATGGATAAAGTCACGCAACAGTGTTGGCACAAGTTCTGGACACTGAGGCACCATCACATCCTTTCAGGAGGACTTTTGGGTTACTGATGGCACTGTGATCCTCATCATCTCGTGAACTTCCCACCCACCACATCACCCACCTCTTCAATCAAGACCTCACCACTCTGGCTACAACAGGACAATGGTAGAGCATGGCAAAGGGCTTGCTAAAGGCCAGCTGCACCCCAGGCCTTTATGTCCCCTGCCCACTCTGCTTCAGCAATCCCCTCTTTGTCTTTCACTTGCCTGCAGCAGGATGGACCCCATCACTGTCCCAGGGACTGAGGTCATAGAATCACGGAATCCTAGAATGTAAGGGGTTGGAAGGGACCTCTAGAGATCATCCAGTCCAACCCTTCTGCCAAAGCAGGATCACCCAGGGCAGGCCACACAGGAACACACCCAGGGATGTGTTTAAATCTCTAAAAAAGGAGACTCCACAGCCTCTCTGGGCAGCCTGTTCCACTACTCCCACAGCCTCACAGTCAAGAAGTTTTTCCTCATGTGTAGGTAGAACTTCCAATGTTCTTGCTTAAACCCATTTTTCCACTGAAAAAAGATTGGCCCCTTCCTTTTCACACCCACCCCTCAGATATTTATACGTGCCCATAAGATTCCCTCCTCAGCCTTCTTTTCACATAGCTAAACAGTTCCAACTCTCTCAGTTATTCTTCATATGAGAGATGTTCAAGTACCTTAATAATCTACTCTCCCTGGGACTCTCTCTAAAAGACCCCAGTCTCTCTTGAACAACTGGATCCAGTATTCCAGGTGTGGTCTCACCACATCTGAGTAGAGGGGTAGGAAAACCTCCCTAGATTTGCTGGACACACTTTTCCTTATCCACCTGACTCTGTTAAGGGGCTGTGCTGGTCAAGCTGGGAGGCAGACCCAGCTGATGGTGCTCACTGCCACTGACCACCTCCCACACAAGCTCTTGGGTGCCCATGGAGGGTGCTCAGAGGAGCCCTGCCTGATTCCAGTGCATGGAGCTGTCTTAATTGCACAACATACACGATTCCTGAGGGCTCTGGACACCAAAGAAGCGACAAAGGAACCAGCCCTTAGTCCACAAACCCCCGTGGGACCATGATGGCATCAGAGGGAGCCCACAGAGAAAGCAGCACAGAAACAATCTCTGCAGAGTCGCCTCCTTGGGCAGCTTCTGGAGAGCAAGTGTGGAAGAAGAGCTGAGCTGAGGAGATCCCCTGTGATGATGGAAGGGCTGTTCTGGAGGCCAGCTCTGTCCCAGCAGTGCCCGTGCCCTGTCCCTGCCTGTGGGCACAGGACTGTCACACCGCAGGGCTGTGACCAAGCTTCCAGAGCACTCAGGCCTTACCGAAGTGTGCAGAAGGAGACTGTGGAGCTGGGAAATGGACAGCTTGGAAAAGATCAAGCACTGGTTCTCCTGGGAAGTGCCCTTGTGCCAGGACTCTTTCCCTTAACCTCTGCAGATAGCAACTGCCCTGCAGCTCCAGAGAGGGTCTCAAAAGAAGGGCTTCAAGAAAACAAGAAACTGGAAGGTTCTTTATTTAAATACACCGATTTAGTGAAAGTCTCTGTGTCAAAGAAAATCCGGACAGAAAAATAATGAGAAAGAAAAAGAATTATCAAATTCCTAGATGGGCATAAATTGGAAAAGAAATGGCTGATGGCTGGCTGGGTGTGTACAGAGTTACATTATGAACAAGCTGCAGAAAAAGTTAGTTAAATTCTTTTAAAAAAGATCTAGTGATCAGTTTTAAAAATGCACCCTTGAGCTCCTTGTTCCTCATGCTGTAGATGAGGGGGTTCACTGCTGGAGGAACCACTGAGTACAGAAATGACACCACCAGGTCCAGGGATGGAGAAGAAATGGAGGGGGGCTTCAGGTAGGCAAAAGCTGCTGTGCTGATGAACAGGGAGACCACGGCCAGGTGAGGGAGGCACGTAGAAAAGGTTTTGTGCCTTCCCTGCTCAGAGGGGATCCTCAGCACAGCCCTGAAGATCTCCACATAGGACACCACAATGAAAACAAAACAACCAAAAGCTAAACAGGCACTGACCACAAGAAGCCCAATTTCTCTGAGGTAGGAGTGTGAGCAGGAGAGCTTGAGGATCTGGGGGATTTCACAGAAGAACTGGTCCAGGGCATTGCCCTGGCAGAGGGACAGGGAAAATGTATTGGCTGTGTGCAGCAGAGCGGTGAGAAATCCAGAGCCCCAGGCAGCTGCTGCCATGTGGACACAAGCTCTGCTGCCCAGGAGGGTCCCGTAGTGCAGGGGTTTGCAGATGGCCACGTAGCGGTCGTAGGACATGATGGTCAGGAGATAAAACTCTGCTGAGATGAAGAAGACAAAGAAGAAGAGCTGTGCAGCACATCCCTTGTAGGAGATTTCCGTGTTATCCCAGAGGGAATTGGCCATGGCTTTGGGCAGAGTGGTGGAGATGGATCCCAGGTCGAGGAGGGAGAGGTTAAGGAGGAAGAAGTACATGGGGGTGTGGAGGTGGTGGTCACAGGCGATGGTGGTGATGATGAGGCTGTTGCCCAGGAGGGCAGCCAGGTAGATGCCCAGGAAGAGCCAGAAGTGCAAGAGCTGCAGCTCCCGCCTGTCTGCAAATGCCAGGAGGTGAAACTGGATGATGGAGCTGCTGTTGGACATCTGCTGCCTCTGGGGATGTTGCTCTATCAGAGAAAGAAAAGGGATAAGTAAGTCAGGTCAGATTTTTCTGAGCAAATTCTTTTAGACATTCACAGAAATCCCAAAACCACCTCACTACGTACAGGAAGGATTTTTACCAGTCCCAATGGTGAGCTGTAGCTGGTGCTGGCTGATGATGTCAGTCAGAGCAGCATCTGAACTCTGGGCTCTGCAGGAGTCAGTCCTGCCCTACAGGAATTAATAAAAAAGGAAATGTTGATCTGACATTGAATGCAATATTAAAATCCGAGAGATTTCCAGCATTGTCAGCCCAGTGCACCACCAGCCTGCAGAGCAGAGCAGAGCAGATTCAGCATGGTTTGGTCTGGTCCAGTTTCTCAAAAACACATGAGGAATATTATAATGCCGAAGCCCCTGGTATTTCTTCTCGGCAACTAAAACTGTCAGGGTGCTGAGAGACAAAGGGACTGTCCCTTAGTGCAGAGTGAGGACAGCTGCTCTGTCCATCAGTCCTGCTCTCAGCTGCACAAAGAGGCAAAGACCCTAAAGATGGGGTATCCTGATGGGAGGGTGGGCTGACCCCCACCCCATATCCTGTAGTCCCTACAGCACCAAATCTACGTAAATTTGGATGCTTTTCCTTCATGGAGACAGTAGCAGGACAGGACCTGCAGCATCAGTGTCTGAGGTGCACCCAAATCCTCACACCCCAGCCCAGCAAAAAGAAGGAAAAGAACAAGGGCAGCAGCACCAGCAGGGGCAAGAGGGCAACCTGCCAAAGTTCTGCTGCCAAGAGAGTCGGGACAGGGAGACACAGGCAGAGACTCCAGCATTTTTCCTCTCTGGTGCAGGGGGGGGATACTGGAAGTATCCTCAGAATTCAGTGCCCATGACCATAAGGGCTGGGGGACTGTGCTGTGTGACAGAGAACAGGGTTTAGCTCTAGGGAGGGCAGCAGCTCTGCAGGGGATTGCTGGGAGGTGCAGGAATTCCCTCTGCCATCATCTTCCAGGCAGCAGCTCCCTCTCCATCCCTGCCCATCTCTGCTGCCTGCAGCTCTTTCTCTGTCCCCAACTCTCCTCTCTGGCAGTGTTCACAGCCCCCATCCCACCCACTGAGTGCTCATCTCTGCCCTGCAGACCCCTCCTGGCAGCAGCAGGACCTGTCTAGGGGCATCTCTGGGTGTGCAGGGGCTCAGGAGCAGCTCAGACAAGGGCTGAGGAGAACTGGGGTCTCTGTGCCTTCTGCAGAGTGCAGAAAGAGCTTTCCATGTACTGGAAACACAATTGGAAGCAGAGCCTGAGGAGAGCCCAGACTGACACACCCCCTGAGGACAATCGAAAGGGGAAGCAGAGCTGAGATGCTGGTGGGTGGTTGGAGGAGGCAGTTCCCAAGGTTCCCAGTTCCCCTCCAGGTGATGCTTCAGGAGTCTCAGCCCCTGCTCTCCCCTGCCCAGCTGAGTTTCCATCCCACCAAGCTGAGGCAGAGACAAGTGGAAGCAGAGCCTGAGGAGAGCCCAGCCAGGAGCAGGAAAGCCCTGCCCTGAAGGGACTCCTGAAAAGTCCCCTCAGAAATATTCTGGGAATCAGCTGGAGCTGTGAGCAGCCCTGAGCAATTCATCCCTCTCTCACCAGCACTGGGAGTCTGCTCTGTGCTCCCTGTCTCCTGCCAGCCACAGCTTCTGCCAGCACCAGGGAGCTCCCCGGGCAGGCTGAGAGCTGCCCCTGGCAGGCAGGCAGGCAGGCAGCAGAGTCCCTGCCCCAGCACACAGCCCCTGGGCTGCAGGACCCTGCTCTGAAGGACAGCCCTGGGCACCCCTGCCTGCACACCCCCCTCACTCCTCTTCACAATTCCCCTTCCACCTCCAGCCCCTTCCCCCCTTCCAGCTCCCAGCAGCTCTGGCTCTGCAGCTTTAGGAGATGCCTCCAGGAACTGCACCAGCTTCACTGCCCTGCACCAGACACTCACCATGTTAGAAGCTGGGAAGGTTCTCCTCCACTGAGCCTCCACTCATCCCCTCCATCTTCACCCCCTTGAAGCTCTCTCTGCCTTGCTCATCTCCCCCAGATACCCTGGCAGTGTCCTCAGCCCTGCTGCGCTCTGCAGAGGAGCTGCTCCTGCCCAGAGCTCTCTCTCTGCAGCACTGCATACTTGCCAGCAGCTCCCTCTATCCCAGGATCCCAGCTCACAGCTGTAATGAGCCCTCGGGGGGGTTGATGCTGAGCCCATAACAATTGCTCAAGAGGCAAGGAGAGGAAGCTGCAGAAGCTTCTTTCTCCACAAGAAAGTCCAAGGCAGAGTCCAAAGTTTCCAAAGTTTCTTGGCATGTGCCTGGGTCCCCCTGAGGGACAGCTCTGAGAAAGCAGCGTCCCCTGCAGGGTGTGGGGGGAGCAGGAAGCAGGAGGCAGTGATGGCAGGTGGGGAAAAGGAAGGTGCAGGTGGCTCTGGTGCTGAGGAAGCCTGGCTGTGTGTCAGGACTGCAAAAGGCCCAGCCCTGAGCCCATTCCCCAAAGGTGCCAGCCCTGATCCCCAGCCCCTGGCAAGGGAGGGAGATCCTGTCCCTGCCTCAGCCCTCAGGGCTCTCCTGGCAGCACTGGCATGTGGAGATGGGCAATGGCAAGGGCAGGACTATGGCACGGCACCTCCCAGCCTCCTGCAGATGGACAAGGAGGCCCTGAGCCCCAGTGCTGCTGGAAGCTCCACTTGTCTCCCCATGGCCAGCAGGGACAGAGACAAGAGCCATCAGCAAAGGCATGGAGAGCTTGGCTCTGCCAAGTCTGCCTCCAGCTTTTCCACACCTTTTCCCTCTCTCCTCTCCAGCACAGTCTGTCCTGGGCTGTCCCATCCCCTGTGCCTCTTGCCCTGCAGGCTCTGCTCCTTCACCCGCCTGCCCCACCTTGCTGTCCCCTTCCTCTCCTGACATCTCTGTGTCCTCCCTACCTCTGCCTTGGCACACAGAGCCTTGGGCTGATCCAGGCTCCCTCTGGGGGATGTGGTGTTCCCCAGCATGGCCCTTGCAGTGACATTTCTTTCTTCTGCTCTCTACTCCAGGCATCCCCAGCTGCCCTTTAGGCCATTCTTTTTAGCCTAAGCTGTTTCTCACTGGGAAGAAAAGCTCCACCATGCCCAAACCCACCCTTCAGGCACTCCCAGGATACTGCTCTACTGCTCACAGTCTCCACAGCACTGAGCATTGACCCATCAACAACTTCTTCAGACTGGCCATGGGCTTGGGGCCTCCAAACCCCATCTTGGGATAAATATGGGCACTCTCCTTGGTAACTGAGGTGATCAAAGTTCCGAGTTGGAGCTTTTTAGCTTTGAGAAATCAAGGCTGAGGAGGGGGTGTTATGAATGTCTATAAATATCTGAGGGGTGGGTGTCAAAAGGAAGGGGCCAATCTCTTTTAAGTGGAAGGAGTGGGTTTGGGCTGGAACATAGGAAATTCCACCTCAACATGAGGCAAAACTTTTTGTCTGTGAGGCTGTTGGAACACTGGAAAAGGCTGCACAGAGAGGTTGTGGAGTCTCCTTTTCTAGAGATTTACAACACATCCCTGGGTGTGTTCCTGTGTGGCCTGCCCTGGGTGATCCTGCTTTGGCAGAGGGTTCGGACTGGATGATCTCTAGAGGTCCCTTCAACCCCTAACATTCTAGGATTCTGTGATTCTATGACCTCAGTCCCTGGGACAGTGATGGGGTCCATCCTGCTGCAGGCAAGTGAAAGACAAAGAGGGGATTGCTGAAGCAAAGTGGGCAGGGGACAGAAAGGCCTGGGGTGCAGCTGGCCTTTAGCAAGCCCTTTGCCATGCTCTACCATTGTCCTGTTGTAGCCAGACTGGGGATGTCTGGATTGAAGAGGTGGGTGATGTGGTGGGTGGGAAGTTCACGAGATGATGAGGGTCACAGTGCCATCAGTAACCCAAAACTCCTCCTGAAAGGATGTGACAGTGCCTCAGTGTCCAGCACTTGTCCTAGCACTGTTGCCTGTCTTTATCCATGGGCACAATCACTTCCCTACTCCTGCTGGCCATCCTATTCCTGATATAAGCCAGGATGTTGGTGGCCTTCTTGACCACCTGGGCACACAGCTGGCTGATACTCAGCTGTCTGTCCACCAGCTCTGACTGGGGCTGATGCTGTAAATGGGTTTAAGAAGGGAGTTTCATGGGGACAGGGGCTTCAGTTTAGTGGAATGATGGAATGGGTTGGGTTAGAACTAGATGATCTTGAACCCTTCCAACCCATCCCATTCCATGATTCCATTGTTCTGTGACACAGTCCCAGCCAGTTCCAGGCCTGGGAATCTCCACAGCCACCAGCAGGGCTTTGTGATGCAGGGCCTGGTGCCTGGATACCACTGTTATGGGGGTTTCCATGGTGACCCTGAGGGCATATAAGGGGTGTGGAGACCTGGGGTGGTCATATCAAGGAGAGCACCTCCCTCAGGAGTCAGCAGCTGCCCTGGGTGACCATGGAATGTCTGTGGCAGAAAATGCCCAAGATGTCCCTGGAGAAGGAGGTGGAAGCCTGCTGCCAGCCCCCCACAAGACCCCAAGGTCAGTGACTGAAGGAAGGGCCAGAACAGAAGTTCCCCTGCAGGCTGTGGGGAGAGGGCAGCTGTCCCCTGCAGCCCATGGAGGAGCACGGAGGGGCAGATGTGGATCTGCAGCCCTGGAGCACCCTGCAGCAGGATAATATCAGTTATTCAGTGAAACACATAAAATTTTAGAAAAAGTCACATTTGAGCAACGTGAGGATGTCTGGGGCAAGGGGCAGGAAGGTGAGATGGCTTTTGTCTCTCTGTGTCTAGATTTCCCTCTTTTCCTTTCCAGCAGGGCTGTTCCATGCCAGCTGTGCAGTTGAGTTTCCAGCCCCTCAGTCTCTCTCCCTTCTCCTCTCTCCTTTCCCCAGAGGGGAAGGTGTCTCTGCTCCAGCACTGCTCTCCCCTCGGGGACTGCTCTCAGCTGCCCCTCTCCTCTGCCCTGCAGCTCTCAGAGCGGTTTCTTTCCCCTGCTTGAAGATGTTGATGGCAGAGGCACTGTGGCTGCTGGGAGAGCTGTGTTTGGACTGCGTGTGTTTGAAATGCTTGAGTTGCACAGCTGGCAAAAGCTCTGGGTGTCTGAGGAGCAGATTCTGAAACTTTTCTCCCCAAACCACCCTGGTTCTGTTCAGGCAGAGTTTCTGGTGGCCACTCAGTCCTGCTGCCAGGAAGCCAGGGGAGCACGTGGCACGGGTGTTTCTGTCTGCCACAGCTCTTCAGATGAGCGTTACTTCTTCTTGCCTGTCAGGAGGGATGCTTCATGAGCTCTCCTGAAACCTCTGTGACACCGGGGGTCATGAGACAGGATGCCTCCAGCAGCCTGCAGTCAGGCTTCTGTCATTTGTCTCCTTTTTTAAAGACCAATCCCCACCCAGAGCAGAGATATTTGGTTTATAAAGATCTGCCCAGAAAAGGTGCCAGCAGCAATTTCCCAAAAGTCTGAAGGCCTTTGGAGAAGACAGTAGAGTTTGCTCTGCACACCAAAGACACAGAAGAACCTTCAGGGCAGTAAAGGCTGCCTTGGTCATTGTACTCCTGATTTACACCTGAAAGCATTGATTCAACAGCTTCTTATCTCCGTGCTCTTGAGGTCTTTGTATTGTGATCAGGTCAGGAAGTGTGTCCTCCCATTACCTCCTCCCCACCCCCTTTACACCAGTCCTTCACGTTTTTAAACCTGGAATACAATTTGTGGCTTAACCCTTTTCTTTCAACAACAAATCCCAGATTCATGGGGGTATTTTACACATCCCATAGCCATCACTTTTGTGCTTGTAGAGCCACAAATCACAGAATGATTTGTACTTTAGAGGACGTTAAAGATCATCTAGCTCAAACCCCCTGCATGGGCAGGGACATCTCCCACTTGACCAGGATACTCATCCAACCCCATCACCCCTGTCCTTGAATCTCTGGGCAACCTGGGCATCTTCCTCACAGCAAAGAATTTCTTCCTCATATCTTAAATCAATCACCCTTCTTCAAATATGAAACCATTCCCCCCTTGTGTGGTCACTCCAAGCCCTTGTCAAAAGTCCTTCCTAATCCCTCCTGATTTGATAATTCTGTGATAAAATATGCAACCCTTGGAAATGATAAAGGGGGTGTCAGATGATCACTAGTTCCAGTCCTGGCACCACAACCCAATGCCTCTGATCTCTCTTGTTTTATGGGACTGCAGAGTTGGACTCTGCAGCCTCCCAAAACTCAAGGTGCTGTGAACAGAAAAGATTATTTCAGAATGAATTCTGTGCCAGGATCAGAAACAAGCTGAGAGTGAAATGGAAATAAAGTGAGAAGAAGAACCTTAAGGGCAGTAACCCTGACCTGGGTTGGTCATTGTTCCCCTGAGTTTACACCTGAAAGCAGTGAATTAACAGCCTCTTATCTCCAGGGCCTGCAGGCTTTGTGTTGAGGTTGGGTCAGCACCACCCAGATGTGATGTGTCCCCTCCCCCTGCCCATGCCACAAGCCTGATGTCCCCAACCCCCACACGATACAACCCTGGTGTGTCCCCATTGCCAACTTCCAACCTCACCCCTCCGCTTTGGTCCCTTCCCTCCCAAAGCCCCTCCCCACCTTTTCTTCATCCCTTCACTGCTTCCCATGATTGTGCTGCAGCTCCCAGGAGGTTTCACTTTGCCACCCCAGGGCTGCACCCACACCCAAACCCCGCAGCCAGGACCCCCTAACTGGTGATCGCTAGAGCATTGCTCCCCCCCCCCCCTCCAGCCTGGGCTGTGCCCCCCCTGCAGGTACTGGGATGTGATGGGAGATGATGGGAGGGGGGTGGTTATCTCAGTACTGCCCAAACTGGAGGCGAGCAGCACAAGATGGGGAGGGAGGGGCATGGGTGACAGAGGGGAACTAAACTTATCTCTCGGGTGACGGTGATGGGATTGGTGACCCCCCAACTCTTCTGGAGGGTGGAGGAACTGGGATTTTTTCTCCCTTCAAGTAATTTGAAGGACCCCAAAGCATTCTGGTGGGCAGAGCTGTGATAGGGGATCCCCAAGTCATCCCGAGGGTTTGTTGGCTGTAAGTGGGGGCCCTCAATTCACCCTGGAGCCAGGGATAAGAATGGTAAGTTCGGAATACTTCCAGAGGACTTGATAACCCCAGGGCTCAGGAGCCACAGTTGGGGACACCCAAAACATCTCAGGAGACCCCAACTCATCACAGTGAATGGCAGCTCATCCTGCATGTGGGTGTGATGGTGGAACCCCCAGGTCATGGTGGGAATTTGGTACCATAATAAGCGACCTCAAGTCATAGTCCAGTGGTTGGGTGGGATGCAGTGACTCCTTAAATCACACCAGGGATTGTTGACAGAAATACGAGAGCCCTAAATCATCTCTTGGAGGGAAAGTGCAATGAGGTGATCCCAACTCAAGCAAGGAGTGGCTTAAAACCCCAGCACCCCTGTCCCACCCGATGACCTCTAAGGTATAGCTGCCAGTGTAGCTCCTAAAGATGAAGTAAAGGATGATCAGTGGGTGTCCAACTCCGTGGGTAACCTCCCTTTTCCACCTCACAGTCCATTTTCACCTACAGTATGTTTGATGTAGGTTTTGGCTGCCACCAAAAAATCCAAAGCCCCACCCCTATTCTGTCACTATACTATGGCTTCTTTCTCAAACCTGGGATGAATCCACCTCAGCAAAAACCTCCGTGGGTGTCGTAAGTATAGGAAAGATTTTGGTATAAGTGTAATTTTGAAAATCATTGAAATCCATTCGGGAGAAAAGTTTGACATCAGCGAAGAACGCAGGAGAAGGTTTAGGATCTGCTCAGCCCATCTCCACCATCAGAAAATCCATCAGGGTGAGAGACCCCAGAGATGTCCTGACTGCTGGAGACGGTTTAGCAACAGCTCGGATCTGGTCCAACGGTGACACCATCACACAGGCACCATGTCCTACACCTGCCCTGACTGTGGGAAAGGTTTTAGCAGTAGATCAGCTTTAATCCAGCATCAACGGATCCATACGGGTGAGAAACCCTTTAAATGATCCGAGTGTGGGAAGACGTTGCCCAGAGTTCCCATTTATCACGGCATCACCGCATCCACAGGGGAGAGAAACCCTATAAGTGTCTGGAGTTTGGGAAGGAGTTTTCCCAGAGTTCTGATTTATTACGGCATCACCGCATCCACACAGGAGAGAAACCCTATAAGTGTCTGGAGTGTGGGAAGGAGTTTTTCCAGAGTTCTGATTTATCACGGCATCACCGCATCCACACAGGAGAGAAACCCTATAAGTGTCTGGAGTGTGGGAAGGAGTTTTCCCAGAGTTCCCATTTATCACAGCATCACCTCATCCATACAGGAGAGAAACCCTATAAGTGTCTGGAGTGTGGGAGGAAGTTTTCCCAGAGTTCTAGTTTATCACAGCATCACCGCATCCATACAGGAGAGAAGTTGTATCCCTGCACTC
Source organism: Archilochus colubris (assembly GCA_023079485.1). NCBI lineage: Eukaryota > Metazoa > Chordata > Aves > Apodiformes > Trochilidae > Archilochus > Archilochus colubris. Next base: position 66,914 of record JALBCY010000080.1, read on the forward strand.
ACTGTGGGAAAGCCCTCAGCAATAGCACCTCTTGGATTAATCACCAACATGGCCACACTGAGGAAAAACCCTACACGTGTCTCCAGTGTTGGAAGGGCTTCAGAGCCAGCTCTGGTCTCTCCTATCACCTACGGATCCATACGGGTGAACGTCCCAACAAGTTTCCTGACTGTGGGAAGAGATTTGCCAAGAGCTCTGATCTCATCCGGCATCGTCTCATCCACACAGGGGAGAAACCCTACTCGTGTCCCCACTGCTCCAAGAGCTTCAGGCAAAGCTCCCACTTGCTGAGACATCAGCAACTCCATAGGGGTGAACGACTCTAAAGCTGCTCCCAGTGTGGGAAGAGTTTTTACCAGAGCTACGATCTCATCTCTCATCACCAGACCTACCTCAGCCATCACCAGAAATGAAGGGGCGTGGTCAAGATCACCTGTGACCTTGAGGTGTCTGAATGGGACCAGGTCTATTTCTTTTTTTAGTTCAGGAACACCCATATGGAGCATTTTAGTGTGACTTTGAAGTAGAGCTTGGAAAGAAAACAGGACCAAAAATTTGGGATTGGGTCATTTTGAAGTGAAAAGAAACATTTTCCTCTAAGATGCCCTTTTAAGGAGATTTAGATGCAGAAATTAGACTTTACACTTCAGTGTCCAGATGATTGTGGCTGCAAAACTGGGTGGAGGTACACTAGCCTGAAGTTTGATACCATTTGGGTGTTGTTTTTTATTAATAAGATATTTAATAAAGTTTTATAAATGTGCAGTGGAGTGTTTGATGCCCCTGTGGTCCACATTGTGGTCCTCCATCTTTTTGATGCCCCTGTGGTCCACATTGTGGTCCTCCATCTTCTATCATCAGCCACCAAGTGTGTCCAGACCCTTGAGCAAAAGCAACCCCACGAATGGGTTTGCCTTTGCCCAAGGCTGGAAAAATCCAGTTTTTCCCAGCAGATTCTTTTCATGAACCACAGGCACTTTGTCCCAATCTCCTGTGTGTGGAAGGCCTGGCTGAGCAGGACCAGCTCGATTGATGGTGGAACCTCTGGTGTTAACTAACCAGGTGGCTTGTGCCAAGTACTTGTCCCAGCTTTTTAAGGTTCCATCACCAATTGTCTATAAGTTATTATTTAGCAGTCTGTTTTACCTTTCAATTTTCCCTAAGGCTGGTGCATGATAGGGGATATGGTATCCCTACTCAATATCATGTTCTTTGGCCCAGTTGTTTATAAGACTGTTTTGAAATGAGTTCCCTTATCTGACTCAGTTCTTTCTGGTGTACCATGTCTCCATAAGACTTGTTTCTCTAGGCCCAGGATGGTGTTCTGGGCTGTGCCATGAGGCACAGGATATGTTTCCAGCCATCCTGTACTTGCTTTCACCATTGTCAGCAAACAGGGCTTACCCTGGCAGTAGGGCTTACCCAGGTCTGAGGCAGTGTGACACAGTCAATGTGCCAGGCCTCCCCATACCTATATTCTGACCATCTCCCTTCATACCACAGAGGTTTCAACCTTTTTGCTTTTATGCAAACCTGCTTTTATGCAGCACATATGTCACAATCATGGATAACTGCACAATAGTGTCCAAAGTTCAATCCCCTCCTCGCTCACGAGCCCATCAGTATGTTCCATCCCTGCCCTTATGACCCGAAGTGTCATGGCCCCATCTAGCTAAAACCAGTTCACCTCTATGGTCCCAGTCCAGATCTCTTTGGAACACTTGAGCAGCCTTATCTGTTCATTGGTTGTTTCCATGTCCTCTGTAGCTTGATCTGAAGGTACGTGGTAATCTCCATGATGCCTCCATTCTTCCTTAGGCTTTGGCAATGGCCATAGAGGATGAGTGAAGGGTGAGTGAGTCCTGCTGATCACTCCTTGCCTCTCTAGCTGCCAGATCAGGTTGTGAATGGGGATCACAGCATCCCTGTTGGTGTGATATTGTTGTTGATACACTACTGAAGGAGCAGTTGGTACCTGCTGGTTTTTAGTTTTCATCAACCCCACTACAAAGGATTTATCTGAAAGGCCAAGCAAAGTGTGCAGCCATTCTGTATTCTCAGTCTTCAGAGCTGTGATAGCAAAGGACCAGTGGGGACCCTTTAGGCCCTGGAAGTAGTAAAGGATTTCTCATAAGATTATCCCTTGTAGAAAGGTGACCTCATGAGGGGCAGCTCATACTTAGCATATGGTTGAAGTGTGTGTTTGATTGGCCATGAAAATTTGTCATGCTTTGCTTTACTTTGTTTGCAAAGAGGAAAACTCCTGTTGTGCCTATGTGCAGCAGTTCTCTAAGGAAAAGAGGGGGGAGCTGGTGCAAAGGAGCTGAACCATCCAGCTGCAGAGACCAGGGGAGAAGTCTGATGAGAAGAGAAGTGATGCAAGTCCCAGGGGCCAAGGAGAGCAGTGGTGGAGCTGGGGAGGTGAGGAGCAAGGGTGTCCATCCATGATCAGACCTCAAGGAACTGCTTCTCCTTCGGGTGCAGACCTCCTGAGGAGACCCTCTGAGTCATTATCACTTCGAGAATCAGCTAGAAGCTCTCCTCTGAAGTACAAAGTAATGAAATATTCCCTTTCACATAAGAGTGTAAAAGTGCATTTTGAAATCTTCCTCCTCGAACAAAATTAAAAACTCCGAGGAGCTCTACAGGTCTTGAAGACTTGAAGGAAAAAACAAAAGATAAAAAGCTCCTTTGGGCTTTTGAGGCTCATTAAATGAACTTCAGATATGTTGAGAAGAATGAAAAAAATCTCTGATAAAGTCAAAGTCAGAAGCAAAACTCAAAATACCTTCACACACTGATGGGCCCCCCTGAGCCTGCCAGAGCCTCCCCACGGCCTCGTTAGAGCAGATCCCTGGAGGCCATGGTTGCAGGAGGCAAAGGCCCTGTGCTGGTGGCTGTAATGCTGAGAAAACCCTTTGCTTTGTTGGATGCAGCAGAAAGGCCAAGCCTTGACCCCAGGCCCTGGGAAGGCAGATCCTGAGAGCCTCAAGAGAAAGTTTCCTCTCCCCAGCCTTGGTGGTCCAGGACACTTCTATGGCCAAGGGGACAATGACCTCACTCCTTGACAGAGCCCTTGGCCACCTCTCCTGCAGGCTGTCCTACACTGTCCATGCCTGCAGATCCTTCCCTTCAGGCTGTTGTCACCCTTCCTGCTTTCCCACCTAACTCTCACCCCAGTATTTCCATTCCTCCTCTGGTGTCTCTCTGATCTCACTGGCTTTGCCTTGAAAACAAAATCCTGGGCTGATCCAGAACCCTTCTAGGTAAACCTCTAACATAAGGATACCCTGGGGGTAAGACTTCTTGTTCTTTCCCTACAGTTTGAACCTTCCAAGGTTACCTTTGCGATGGTTTTGGACTACCAAGAGAAGTTCCATCATAAAGTCATAGAACTGTCTGGGTGTGAAGGGACGTGAAAGACCAGACTTGTATTTCTCATGATCACGTTGAAGAACTGCCCAGACCACCTTTGTGGAAACTTCCCCATGGTACAGTCTGGAGTTTTGCTGGGATGGGTAAAACTCATGGACAGACATAAAATGATGTGGTCTGAGAAGAGTGTGTGTCTCAGAGTCTGGGATGGATGCTCCTGATCCCATGCCTCTACTCAGTCTTGCTCTGGGCTGGGGATTTTGGAATGCCCCAGGATATTTCTCTTATCCCTGTTTGTTTGTCTGAATTTGTTAGGCCTGTTTTGTTTCTTTCCTAGAGAAAGAATTGCTCCTCTAAGTGATAATGTGACCCTCAGTCCTTTCACTCTGTACCAGTCAGTGGTGTCAGAGGATCTGTCAAGCATCTTCTGGGACCGAATGGCCATGCAGGGCCAGTTACACACCCATGGCTTTCTCTGCCAGGGTTTCACTTGCCAGCCCAGAACAGCTCCCTCCAGGGTCTCCAACCTTCCCTCCCCTCTCTCCCAGCACAGCCCAGTTGCTGCTGGCCCCACACCAGTGTCCAGCCCAGGCTGCTCTGGGCAGTCCCACCACAGCCTCAGCCCCTCTGAAGGGCACAGCAGCTCCTGGGGGGCAGAGAGAGCTCAGAGCCCCAGATGGGTGACCATGCATGGCAAAAGGAGCAGGAGGCACCTTGTGTCCCCTGCTCTCCTCTCCAGGAGATCCGCAGAGCTCTGCAGCCCCTCGGGGCCATCCCCTCTGCCCAGCCCAGCACAGCAGCCCTGGCCCTTGTGCTCCTCAAGAGCTCTGACTGCTCCAGGCACAGAGCAGCCTTCCCAGGGCTGCTGCAGCCAGGGAAGGGCTTTCACTTCTCAGTCATTCCTGATACACTGAGCAGGGACAACAGACAAAATATTTCTTGAAGGTATATTTATTTCACTTAAATCCAGCGGAGGCTCTCCACTTACAGGAAGTTTCTTAGTCAAATAGGTGGGTAAAAAATAATGTAGGAAGGAAGAGTATAGACATCACTTTGAAGGAAATAAAATGACAGCTGAATAAACAGGAAAAAATGCAAAGGATGACAGACTTGGAATGTCCTGACGCATAGTGTGAGTCATTTGAAGAAGACAGGAGGCAGCTTATGGCTGCTGAAAAACCCTAGATATTTCCTCAGAGAACACATGAGCTCCTGGTTCCTCATGCTGTAGATGAGGGGGTTCACTACTAGAGGAACCACCGAGTACAGAAATGACACCACCAAGTCCAGGGATGGGGAGGAGATGGAGTGGGGCTTCAGGTAGGCAAAGATGGCTGTGCTGATGAACAGGGAGACCACGGCCAGGTGAGGGAGGCATGTGGAAAAGGCTTTGTGCCTTCCCTGCTCAGAGGGGATCCTCAGCACAGCCCTGAAGATCTCCACATAGGACACCACGATGAAAACAAAACACCCAAATGATAAACATGCACTGACAACAAGAAGCCCAAGTTCACTGAGGTAGGAGTGTGAGCAGGAGAGCTTGAGGATCTGGGGGATTTCACAGAAGAACTGGTCCAGGGCATTGCCCTGGCAGAGGGGCAGGGAAAATGTATTGGCTGTGTGCAGCAGAGCATTGAGAAACCCAGTGCCCCAGGCAGCTGCTGCCATGTGGACACAAGCTCTGCTGCCCAGGAGGGTCCCGTAGTGCAGGGGTTTGCAGATGGCCACATAGCGGTCGTAGGACATGATGGTCAGGAGACAGAACTCTGCTGTCATGAAGAAGAAAAAGAGGAAGAGCTGTGCAGCATATCCATTGTAGGAGATGTCCGTGTTATCCCAGAGGGAATTGGCCATGGCTTTGGGCAGAGTGGTGGAGATGGATCCCAGGTCGAGGAGGGAGAGGCTGAGGAGGAAGAAGTACATGGGGGTGTGGAGGTGGTGGTCACAGGCGATGGTGGTGATGATGAGGCCGTTGCCCAGGAGGGCAGCCAGGTAGATGCCCAGGAAGAGCCAGAAGTGCAAGAGCTGCAGCTCCCGCCTGTCTGCAAATGCCAGGAGGAGGAACTGGCTGATGGAGCTGCTGTTGGACATCTGCTGCCTCTGGGAATGGTGCACTGCCAGAGAAAGAAATGAGATAAGTAAGTCAGGTCAGATTTTTCTGAGCAAATTCTTTTAGAAATTCACAGAAATCCCCAAACCACCTCACTACGTACAGGAAGAGGTTTTCCAGGTGCCATTTATGAGCTATAGGTGGTTCTGGCTGATGGTGTAACTCAGAGCAGGGTATGCACTCTGGGCTCAGTGGAAGTCAGTCCTGCCCTACAGGAATTAATAAAAAAGGAAATGTTGATTTGATATTGAATCCAGTGTTAAAATCCGAGAGATTTCCAGCATTGTCAGCCCAATGCAGCACAAGCGTGCAGAGCAGAGCAGAGCAGATTCAGCATGGTTTGGTCTGGTCCAGTTTCTCAAAAACACATGAGGAATACTATAATGCCAAAGCCCCTGGTATTTCCTCTCTGCAACTAAAACTGTCAGTGTGCTGAGAGACAAAGGGACTGTCCCTTAGTGCAAAATGAGGACAGCTGCTCTGTCCATCAGTCCTGCTCTCAGCTGCACAAAGAGGCAAAGACCCTAAAGACCCCATCTGCTGCATCCCGTATCCTGATGGGAGGGTGGGCTGACCCGAAACCCATATCCTGTAGTCCCTACAGCACCAAATCTATGTAAGTTTGGATGCTTTTCCTTCATAAATACAGCAGCAGGACAGGACCTGCAGCATTAGTGTCTGAGCTGCACCCAAATCCTCACCCCTCAGCCCAGCAAAAAGAAGGGGAAGAACAAGGGCAGCAGGAGCAGCAGGGGCAAGAGGGGAACCTGCCAAAGTTCTGCTGCCAAGAGAGTCGGGACAGGGAGACACAGGCAGAGACTCCAGCATTTCTCCTCTCTGGTGGGGGGGGGGCTGCTGGAAGGATGCTCAGAATTCAGTGCCCATGATTTGAAGGGCTGGGGGACTGTGCTGTGCAACAGAGAGCAGGGTTTAGCTCTAGGGAGGGCAGCAGCTCTGCAGGGGATGGTTGGGAGGTGCAGGAATCCCCCCTGCCATCATCTTCCAGGCAGCAGCTCCCTCTCCATTCCTGCCCATCTCTGCTGCCTGCAGCTCTTTCTCTGTCCCCAGCTCTCCTCCCTGGCAGTGCTCACAGCCCCCATCCCACCCCCTGAGTGCTCAGCTCTGCCCTGCAGACCCCTCCTTGCAGCAGCAGAACCTGTCCAGGGGCACCTCTGGCTGAGCAGGGGCTCAGGAGCAGCTCAGACAAGGACTGGGGAGAACTGGCATCTGTGTGCCTTCTGCAGAGTGCAGAAAGAGCTTTCCACGTCCAGGAGAGACAAGTGGAAGCAGAGCCTGAGGAGAGCCCAGCCAGGAGCAGGAAAGCCCTGCCCTGAAGGGACTCCTGAAAAGTCCCCTCAGAAATCTTCTGGGCATCCGCTGGAGCTGTGAGCAGCCCTGAGCAATTCCTCCCTCTCTCACCAGCACCAGGAGCCTGCCCTGTGCTCCCTGTCTCCTGCCAGCCACAGCTTCTGCCAGCACCAGGGAGCTCCCCGGGCAGGCTGAGAGCTGCCCCTGGCAGGCAGGCAGGCAGCAGAGTCCCTGCCCCAGCACACAGCCCCTGGCAGGCAGGACCCTGCTCTGAAGGACAGCCCTGGGCACCCCTGCCTGCACACACCCCCTCACTCCTCTTCACAATTCCCCTTCCACCTCCAGCCCCTTCCCCCTTACAGCTCCCAGCAGCTCTGGCTCTGCAGCTTTAGGAGATGCCTCCAGGAACTGCACCAGCTTCACTGCCCTGCACCAGACACTCACCATGTCAGAAGCTGGGAAGGTTCTCCTCAACTCAGATGGCACTCATTCCCTGAATCTTCACCCCTTTGAAGCTCTCTCTGCCTTGCTCATCTCCCCCAGATACCCTGGCAGTGCCCTCAGCCCTGCTGCGCTCTTCAGAGGAGATGCTCCTGCCCAGAGCTCTCTCCCTGCAGCACTGCCTACTTGCCAGCAGCTCCCTCCAGCCCAGGAGCCCAGCTCACAGCTGTAATGAGCTCTCTTTCAACACATCATGAGCTGACTTTCAACACATCCCTGGGTGTGTTCCTGTGTGGCCTGCCCTGGGTGATCCTGCTTTGGCAGAGGAGTTGGAGTGGATGATCTCTAGAGGTCCCTTCCAACCCCTAACATTCTAGGATTCCATGATTCTATGACCTCAGTCCCTGGGACAGTAATGGGGTCCATCCTGCTGCAGGCAGGTGAAAGACAAAGAGGGGATTGCTGAAGCAGAGCGGGCAGGGGACAGAAAGGCCTGGGGTGCACCTGGCCTTTAGCAAGCCTTTTGCCATGCTCTACCATTGTCCTGTTGTAGCCAGACTTGTGATGTCTGGATTGAAGAGGTGGGTGATGTGGTGGGTGGGATGTTCACGAGATGATGAGGGTCACAGCGCCATCCATAACCCAAAAGTCCTCCTGAAAGGATGTGACAGTGTAGGCAACAGGTGCCTGCACTCAGCTGATGCTCAGCCCACCTGTGCCCAATTAGGGCTGACCCAAGTGGGCATGCCCGAGATCATTGGGCCAATAAAGGGTGAGGCTGAGCAAGACCAGGCTGCTCATTCCTGAGCAAGGGCCTCTGAGAGTAGGTACTCGGCTGGCTTAGCTAAGCTATCCCTAACCGTCAGTGGCAACATCGCCATAACACCGGACTTAGCATTATCGCCAAGACTCTCCATCCTGCAAAATCTGGTGGAGAATGCGGGCATAGACTCCCATTCTGGTCCGAGTTCACGGAAAAAAACACCTAGATTCAACTGACAACTCGAGAACCTAGGGTAAGAAAAATCCCTTTTCTTGATTATAGTATTGTACATCAATAAGTTTTGCTGAGTTCAAGAAGATGGGTGCTGCCTTTAGCAAATCCACTGAAGCCATCGCTGCAGAGCACATCGCAGCACAGGTAGAAAGACAGGAGGTCTTCTACCCAGGTCCTGCGGCTGCATGGATCCTATATCAGGAGGTATATAGCCTCCTGACGACCTTCCATATAAAGGAGGCCAATGATGACGCCCCTGGAAATGATAAAATGTGGAGAGTGGTGTGCAACCTCCTAGCAGTTATAAAGGCTGAGATGGAAGAAGCACTCGATGTTGCCGCATTTCCACGGCAACAGGAGAAGTTGCCTACAGCAGCCTCTTCAAACCCACCCTACAACCCTGCCTACAACCCTGAACCAGCACCCACCGTGACCCCCTCGGCACCATGCGTAAAAAAAAAAAAAAAAAAGGGGAAATGTAGGCAACAGGTGCCTGCACTCAGCTGATGCTCAGCCCACCTGTGCCCAATTAGGGCTGACCCAAGTGGGCATGCCCGAGATCATTGGGCCAATAAAGGGTGAGGCTGAGCAAGACCAGGCTGCTCATTCCTGAGCAAGGGCCTCTGAGAGTAGGTACTCGGCTGGCTTAGCTAAGCTATCCCTAACCGTCAGTGGCAACATCGCCATAACACCGGACTTAGCATTATCGCCAAGACTCTCCATCCTGCAACATGACAGTGCCTCACTGTCCAGAACTTGTTAAAAATCTGTTTCCTGTCCTTCTCCATGGGCGCGATCACTTCCCTACTCCTGCTGGCCACGATATTCCTGCTACAAGCCAGGATATTGGTGGCTTTCTTGACCACCCAAGCACACAGCTGGCTGATACTCCTCTGTCTGTCCACCAGCTCTGACTGAGGCTGATGCTGTAGATGGGATTAAGAAGTGAGTTCCATTGGGACAGAGGCAGGGTTGGCTTCTGTTGGGTAGGAGGTGTCCCTACCCATGCATGCAGGGGATTGGAATTAGATGATCTGGAACCCTTCGAACCCAACCACTTTCAGGATTTTATGATTCTGTGACATGGTCCCAGACAGTTCCAGGCCTGGGCTCTCGACAGCACCACCAGGGCTTTGTGATGGGGGGGTAGGTGCAGTTTCTCAGCTGTTCCCTTTTACAGCTGAGACCCAGGCCCTATGAGGAGCCATGACAGCATCTTCATAATCTGCTGTTTTAATCCCATCACCCACAGTTGGTTCTATTTCTCCAGGAACCCTTAACATTACTGACAGTGTAGGGTTAAATGGGCATGGTGCAGCATGCACAAACCTTTGCCTCACAGGCTTAGGGCATGGCATGTGATAAGGATCTGCAGTCTCATCTTTGGTAGAGATCACATCTCGTACAGCCAATTCTTTCAGGTACCTGAGAGCTTTTCTACAGGTGGCTGCTTTGACCTATGGGCAGTATATTTCCATTTTATAGGGATATTTCCTCTGTGTATGAAATGTGTATCCTATGTGTATCTCCTAGGTGTGTGAAAAACCACTGTACCATGTACCACACTCTTGAAGACCATAAAACAACTACTGTTCGTAAGTATCTCTTACCAAGAATGAACCACACAGCAACACTAATCCCAGATAAAAAGCCACAGATCACATACCCTGAGTACCAAAGGTACAGCAAGATTGGTTTTATTTCCAACCCTGTGAAATTTCAAGAGAAAATAGTTTGATTCTCATTTACCAGAGCCAATTGGGTATTCTCCCACTAAAGTCAAAATTCAAGCTATTCATATAAATGGGTTGGAATTTGAACTGGGCTCGAGACAATTAGCTTAAGGCCATTGTTGGGTGGTAATAAATCTGTCAGGGTTTAACCCTGGGAAAAATAAGCTGGGCAATTAACCAAATGACAGAAGCTCTCTATCAGTGTCCCACCCCACCCTGATAAAGAAAGGAGAGAGAATAAGGGAGAGAGACTTATGGGTTGGAAACTAAACTACTCAGCTTTAATGAAACAGTAATGATAAAAACCAAAAAAATTAGTAAGATACAGATATACAGAAAAATGGTACCATGTTCCTCCCCCCTCACTCCCAATAACTCTCACGTCACCACCAAGGCTGCAGTGCGGCCCTGGGAAAGTCCAGGCTGGACTCCTGGAGTCATCAGGCCTGGTTTAATCCCAGATCTGTTGTAGTGGTGATGGTGGGGTGATCATTGCTATTTTGGATCCCTCCCTGCAGCTCCTTCAGTTTAAAGCCTTTTTAAAGCAGTTTAAAGAAGGAGCTGCAGGCATGGACAGTGTAGGGCAGCCTGCAGGAGAGGTGGCCAAGGGCTCTGGAAGGCTGAAAGGCCCAACAGGACCAAGGGCTTTGTAACCTCAGGCATGGCAGCTGCCTCAACCACCAAGGTCTGCCAAGAGAAATTTTGTCTTGAGGCTCTGGACTTTTTTTCCTCTTCTTGGGGAGGTCAGGATGTGTCAGAATTTTTTTTATTACCTATTATCATATTTCACTTTCCGCGGGAAGAGTCCTGACCCACAAGTGAGGGATGGGCTCTGCCTTCCCATTGCCTGGGGTTCAGAGAGTGGCCTCACTGCTTCATTAATAAAGAAATAATGAAAAATCCTTGGCTTCAGAGCCACCTTTCCAGAGCCTTTGCCTCCCTGCAATCATGGCCTCCAGTGATCTGCTCTAACAAGGCCATGGGGAGGCTCTGGCAGAGCAATGGTCCTCAGTGGGGCCAATCAATGCTTCAAGGTACTTTCAGGTTCCATTCTGACTTCTGGAGCAGTTTGTTCATTCACCTCTCAGCACCTGAGGATCATGGACTCAGCACCAAACACACCTTGGGGCTCCTTGAAATACAGAGAGCACTAAAGGGCCATGGCTCTCCATGGGATATTCTTCACATCTTCCACACTTGTATAGATAACTGGAGACATTATCCCACCGTAGTTAAGAACATTTCATACTCTGCTTAATGAAAACTCTTTTCTCCTGATAGAAGTTTCCTGAGATCTGACACTGTGTGGCCAACTTTTCTTCTCACCTCCCCAGCCCCACCATTCCTTTCATGTCCCACCTGGGACTTCCATCCATGCTCCTTGCATCAGACTTCTCCTCTTCTCTCTGCAGCTGGAGGTTACAGCTCCACTGCACCACCTCCCACCTGCTCTCCTTAGAGAACTGACTGCACACGGGCACAGCAGGAGTTTTCCTTTGTGCCAGCCAAGAAAAGTCAAACAGAGGAAGTGAAGAAGAATCTGATGAGAAATAGTTTAGAGAGACAGATGGGAAAAGAGAGATGTGATCATCATGACAGAGGTGGCTAAAGAGACAATCAGGCTGCTGAAAGACAGGCGAGCTTTGAACAACCTGCTGCTCAAAGCAGCACCCAGGGGAGAGGCATCTGAATGAACAAAGAGTATTCTCCGCGCTGGAGACTTGAGAAGCCATCTTTTTAGAAGCATTGTCACAGGCTGCCAATGCAGGAGTCCTCATCCCTGGAGGTGTCCAACAAAGGGACAGCTTTGATGCTTGGGGAGATGATGGGGTGGTTCCAGGGGTGTAGGACTGACACCTGGACTCAGTGATCTTGAAGATCTTTTCCAGCCATGATGGTTCCCTGATTCCGTGAGTCTTCAGGCATGTTCCAGCACCTGCCTGGGCACACCCGACCCTGCTTCCAGGTGACAAGGGTACCCTTTGTGACATCCCCTCACAGCACAGGCCCAGCTGCTGGAGACAGGTGAGTGAGGGGCCTTTGGCTGGTTTGCTGTGCTCCTGCATGGCAGTGGTTTCTGGGCACATCCCCAGCCTGATCTGTGCCAGTCCCCTCTTTGTGTCCCCCTTCCCAGGGCTAGCTCTGTCCTCAGGAACTGGCACGTGGCTGGGTGCTGGGTCGGGCCCTTCATTCTCTCCTGCCAGCACCTTCAGCTCACCCTCCTCCCTCGCTCTGTTAGATTCCCAGTCTGCTTCCAGCAGACATCCGGATCCTCTACCAGCTGAGGACGAGGATGGTCAGGAGGGCTTTGAGGACTCAGGGAGGTACCTATAGAGACTGCCACCTGCCTTGTGCCTGCTCCAGCTGAGGAGGTGGCTGTCAGCAGAGCGGTGGCTGAGCAGGGCCCACAGAGCCTTTGCTGTCCTTCCCTTCCCGGCTCTCCCTCGGCCCCCGCAGGCAGGAGGGGCGGCAGCAATGCCAGCAGCGCCTGCCAGGGAGCCAGGCAGGAGCCTGGTGCTCAGCACATGGCGTTTGTGCCAGGCTGCTCCTCCACTGCTCCAGCAGCACAGAAATTGTCTGCTTCACACAGGCAAGAGAAATGCGGGACAGAGTCACGCTGTACAGCATCCGGAAGAGACTGCAGGACAACTGCAGAGACATCAGCTTGCAGGGCCTGCTCCTCCTCAGAGAGATCATGGCTGCTCCCATGACAGAGGACAGAGCCATCAACACCGCTCTGGTGCTGGGGCCAAAGCTCCCACCCCTCTTTGATGATGTAAGGCTGCTGTGGGACCTGACCCCGCAGAGGGGCCCGGGGCAAGGACAGCTGCCCTTCAGCCCAGCCCCACGGGCAGCTCTTGGGCAGGGCTGCTGCCCTCCTCATGCTTCTGGGCTCTGCTGGGAGGGCTTCTGGGCTCTGGAGCCCAGCACAGCCTCTCCTTGGCAGGATGAGGCCTCTGCTGCCCCCAGCCCCACCACCCCGCACCATCTCCCCACTCAGAACCACGGGAACCACGGTAGGGAGAGGCTGTTGCTACAGTTCCCTGTCTTCCTTCCTTCCTCCCAGGAGCCCAGCCAGGTGCAGGAGCTCTCCATCAGCCTCTTTGGAGAGATGATGGGGGCTGTGGTGTGCAGACAGAAGAGATAGGTGGAGAAGTTAATCCGGAGGGCCCTGGTCTCTCTCTTGCTCAGAATGCATGACAGCACTTAGAGTGTGGCTGAGGTACAGACTTCAGAGCTGTCCCCCTGCTCTGTCCTTCCCTCTGCCCCAGCCCTGGCAGCAGCTCAGCAGCTCTTGCCCATCTCTCTGCTGCTGGCTGGCAGAGCATGACACCTGAGCTGGTGGCTGCCCCGTGTCCCTGCCTCGGGCACTGAATCCCCCCCCTTCAGGCTCTGTCCCCAACTGCCTCTTCCCAGAAGGAGCTGGGGACACTTTGCAGCCTTGCCCAAAGGAGGGGGGTGAGAGGTCTCCTTCTCCCAGCTGTGGTGCCAGCTCCCACCCTGTGCTGCTTTGCAGGCCTCTGGAAAAGCCCTCCTCACAGCTGCAAAGTTCCTGGGCTGGAGGAAGCTCAAGAGACAGGTCGGGAACCAGCAGAAGTTTAGGATTGGGGAGACCCTGGTGAGGACAAGCCCCAGGTGCCAGGGCCTGGGCTGGACAAGGGCTGCCCCATGTGCCCAGGGTGTGGATGTGCAGCTCTTTGTGGCTGGCCCTGCTCCAGAGCGGAACACACAGCCTGGAGCTCAGTGCCCCTTGCCCTTCCTTTTCCCATTGTTCCCTTTTCCCTTTTCGCTTCACAAGAAGAGGGGAAAAGCAGTAACACACGGGGTACGGAACAAAAATGGCAATCTGTACAAATCCGTACACAACCCGGTCTCGATGCTGGCAGGGATGGGTGCCTGAGGGTCCCTGTGGATGGATGACTCAGGAGGGGGCTCCAGGGCTCTGCCCAGCACCCGATGGATGTGGATTCCCATGGGGACCCAGCTCTGGGGAAAGGAGCGCAGCGAAGCAGCAGCAGCGAAGCAAGGGGCGGGCGAAAGAGAGGGCGGGCTCCCGGCAGGCGATGGGAGGGAACATGGAGCCCTCTGCGCTCCGCCCCTCCCCGAGGCTGCAGCCCCTGCTGCTTGAGTTCTTCCTTCAACTATGGCACCCCCCGTGTGTCTGCCCTGACTTGTGTCCACCCTGTCTCACTCCCCTGTCCCCTCCGTGTCGCATCCCCTCCCCGTGTCCCCTCCTCCTGTCACCTCCGTCTCCCTCCTCCTGTCACATCGTCTCATCGCCCTGTCTCACCCCATGTCCCTGCCCGTGTCCCCTCCGTAACCTTCCCTCAGTTTTACCCCCCCCCCCCAGTGTGTCACCCCTGTCACGTGGGAGAAACCTGAAACACTCCCGGCATACACACCTTACACGCCTGGCGCATGCCTGGTACACGCATCTTACACGGTTGGCATAACACTCGATGTTTATAGTTACAGATGGAGACTGGTGTGCAGAACCAAGGACACTGCTCAGTTCTGGAAAACATCTTTTGCTCCAGAAAGAGAAAAGGAGTAAAGAGGTCACACCACAACCCTCCTTTAGGCAGGGGCAGACAAGAGAAATGACCAAAATTGGCCAAACGGAGTATTCCATCCCATACACCTCATCCTCAGTATACGTTTGAGGGATCACGAGGGTCAAACCTCTTCCTGCTTCCACTTCTTCTCCTGTCCCTGTTTGCTTCAGCATCCTGGGAGGATTCCATCCCTTCCTCTGCCTGTGCTCCTGATCCATACCAGCCTGAATCTGTGTGTTCCTGCCTCCAGCTCCACACTGCTGCCGATTCCAGAAGTGCAGCCTGGACTTTCCCAGGACTTTTGCCCTGCAGCCTCGGTGGTGATGTGAGAGTTATTAGGGTAGAGTGGGGAGGAACATGGTATCAATTTTCCTCTATATCTGTATATATTTAGTAATTTTTCCTTTTTATCATTACTGTTTCATTAAAGCTGTGTAGTTTAGTTTCCAACCCATAACTCTCTCCCTTATTCTCCCTCCTTTCTTTATCAGGGTGGGGTGGGACATTGATAGACAGCTTCTGTCATTTGGTTCTTTGCCCAGCTTATTTTGCCCAGCGTTAAACCCTGACAGATTTATTAACACCCAACAATGGCCTTAAGCTAATTTTCTCGAGCCCAGTTGAAATTTCAACTCATTTCTATGAATAGCTTGAATTTTGACTTCAGTGGGAGGATACCCAGATGGCTCTGGTAAATAAGAATCAAACTATTTTCTCTGGAAATTTCACAGGGTTGGAAATTAAACCAATCCTGCTGTACCTTTGGTACTCAGGGTATGTGATCTGTGGCTTTTTATCTGGGATTAGTGTTGCTGTGTGGTTCATTCTTGGTAAGAGATACTTCCGAACAGTAGTTGTTATATGGTCTTCAAGACTGTGGCCCAGCATTAAACTGTGAGAGATTTTTGGTGCTCTGTGTGGGGCTGAAGCTATTTAGCTTGAGCCCAATCAAAATTTTGACTAATTTACCTGAATAGTTTTAACTCCAGCTCCAGTGCAAGGATACCCAGATGGCTCCTCTGAGAAGGAATGAGACCCTTGCCTTTGAAAATTAAACCAATCATGCCATATCTTTGGTTTTCAGGGTATTGATCTGTGGGTTTTTATCTGGGATTAGTAGTGCTCTGTGGTTCATCCTTGGTGAGAGCTGTTTAAGAACCGTAGCTGTGCTATGGTTTTCAATACTGATATACAGTGTGGTACATGGTACAGTGGTGTTTCATACAGAGATAAAGAATTTGGTTGGTAATTACACGTTCAGTTTTAATTTGGGAAATGATAGCACTCAGTTTCATTCCAGGATGAGTCTACTGAAGTATCCAGCTGCCTCCACCAGATTTAAATAGCAATAGAATTTCATTTCTGAATCTCCTGGTGGGTGTTATTAATTTTTCTCATATATTGGTGAGGAGTAAGACAAAAACCACACTGGTGAGGATGAGCACTCTTCTTGGGAGATGCAGAGCTGCTACTCCCCCCTTCTGCCCCTGCAGCCACTGCTCACCCCCACAGACAAGGGCATCAGTGATCCAAAGTCCTCCTGGCAAGCAGTGACGGTGCCTCAGTGTCCACAACTTGTGCCAGCACTGTTTGCTGTCTTTATAATCCTCCTGTGGGGTGGGACAAAAGGCACTTTCACCCCATTTGTGGATGAAGCCACACTGGGGAAGCCCTTGAGCAACCTCATCTGGTAAATCCTGCCTTGAGCAGGGCACACAGACAAGGAGATGCTAAGGGTTATTTTTCAGGCTGAGGTATTCTGTGATTCAGAATGGTCTGGAGGGTCATGGCAATGATCTGTAGGATCATGCAGCAGGAGGAGCACGGGAAGCTCATCCTTGAGTAATCAAGTAGAGGATGCTGCTGACTGAGAGTGATTGGATTGATAAAGTGAGTTTCGTGGGGACAGGGACAGGGTTGGCTTCAGTTGAGTGGGATCATGGAATCACGGAATGGGTTAGACCTAGACTCTCTTTAACCCTTCCAAGCCAACCCATTCCATGATTCCATGATTCTGTGACACAGTCCCAGCCAGTTCCAGGCCTGGGAGTCTCCCTAGCCACCACCAGGGCTTTGTGATTCAGGGTCTGGTGCTTGGATACCATTATCATGGGGGTCTCTGTGGTGACCCTGGGGGTATATAAGGGGTGTGTAGACCTGGGGTGGCCATATCTGGGAGAGCACCTCCCTCAAGAGTCAGACACTGCCCTGGGTGACCATATAATGTCTGTGGCAGAAAATGCCCAAGATGTCCCTGGAGAAGGAGGTGGAAGCCTGCTGCCAGCCCTCCACAAGACCCCAAGGTCAGTGACTGAAGGAAGGGCCAGAAGAGAAGGTCCCCTGCAGGCTGTGGGGAGAGGGCAGCTGTCCCCTGCAGCCCATGGAGGAGCATGGAGGGGCAGATGTGGATCTGCAGCCCATGCAGGAGCACCCTGTACCAGGGTGATATTAGTTACTAACTGAAATATATTAAATTTTAGAAAAAAGTCCCATTTGAGCAACGTGAGGATGTCTGGGGCAAGGGGCAGGAAGGTGAGATGGCTTTTGTCTCCCTGTGTCTAGATGTCCTTCTTTTCCTTTCCAGCAGGGCTGTTCCATGCCAGCTGTGCAGTTGAGTTTCCAGCCCCTCAGTCTCTCTCCCTTCTCCTCTCTCCTTTCCCCAGAGGGGAAGGTGTCTCTGCTCCAGCACTGCTCTCCCCTCGGGGACTGCTCTCAGCTGCCCCTCTCCTCTGCCCTGCAGCTCTCCAAGCGGTTCCTTTCCCCTGCTTGAAGATCTTGATGGCAGAGGCACTGTGGCTGCTGGGAGAGCTGGGTTTGGACTGCGTGTGCTTGAAATGCTTGAGTAGCACAGCTGGCAAAAGCTCTAGGGTTTGAGGAGCTTATTCTGAAACTTTTCTCCCCAAACCCCCTGGTTCTGTTCAGGCAGAGTTTCTGGTGGCTGCTCAGTCCTGCTGCCAGGGAGCCAGGGGAGCATGTGGCACGGGTGTTTCTGCCTGGCTGTAGACTCCAGGAGCTGGCACAGCTCTTCAGAGGTGTGTTACTGCTCCTTGCCTGTCTTCATGAGCTCCTTGCCTTGCTTCATGAGCTCTCCTGAAACCTCTGTAGGAAACACCGTGGGTCATGAGACAGGATGCCTCCAGCAGCCTGCAGTCAGGTTTCTGTCAGTTGTCTCCTGATTCAAAAACCAATCCCCACCCAGAGCAGAGATATTTGGTTTATTAAGATCTGCCCAGAAAAGATGCCAGGAGCAATTTCCCCAAAGCCTGAAGGCCTCTGGAGAAGACTTTAGGGTTTGCTATGCAGACCAAAGACACAAAAGAACCTTCAGGGCAGTGAAGGCTGCCTTGGTCTTTGTCCTCGTGATTTACATCTGAAAGCACTGATTCAGCAGGTTCTTATCTCCAGGCTCCTGAGGTCTTTGTTTTGTGATCAGGTCAGGAAGTGTGTCCTCCCATTCCCTCCTCCCCACCCCCTTTACACCAGTCCTTCAGGTTTTTAAACCTGGAATAACTTTTGTGGCTGTTAACCCTTTTCTTTCAACAACAAATCCCAGATTCATGGGGGTATTTTACACATCCCATAACCATCACTTTTGTGCTTGTAGAGCCACAAATCACAGAATGATTTGTACTTTAGAGGATGTTAAAAATCATCTAGCTCCAACCCCCTGCATGGGCAGGGACATCTCCCACTTGACCAGGATGCTCATCCAACCCCATCACCCCTGTCCTTGAATCTCTGGGCAACCTGGGCATCTTCCTCACAGCAAAGAATTTCTTCCTCATATCTCAAATCAATCACCCTTCTTCAAATATGAAACCATTCCCCCCTTGTCTGGTCACTCCAAGCCCTTGTCAAAAGTCCCTCCTAATCCCTCCTGATTTGATAATTCTGTGATAAAATATGCAACCCTTGGAAATGATAAAGGGGGTGTCAGGTGATCACTAGTTCCAGTCCTGGCACCACAACCCAATGCCTCTGATCTCTCTTGTTTTATGGGACTGCAGAGTTGGACTCTGCAGCCTCCCAAAACTCAAGGTGCTATGAACAGAAAAAATTATTTCAGAATGAATTCTGTGCCAGGATCAGAAACAAGCTGAGATTGAAATGGAAATAAAGTGAGAAGAAGAACCTTAAGGGCAGTAACCCTGACCTGGGTTGGTCATTGTTCCCCTGAGTTTACACCTGAAAGCAGTGAATTAACAGCCTCTTATCTCCAGGGCCTGCAGGCTTTGTGTTGAGGTTGGGTCAGCACCACCCAGCTGTGATGTGTCCCCTCCCCCTGCCCATGCCACAATCCTGATGTCCTCAACCCCCACAGGACACAACCCTGGTGTGTCCCCATTGCCAACTTCCAACCTCACCCCTCCGCTTTGGTCCCTTCCCTCCCAAAGCCCCTCCCCACCTTTTCTTCCTCCCTTCCCTGCTTCCCATGATTGTGCTGCAGCTCTTGTGAGGTTTCACTCCTCCATCCCAGGGCTGCACCCACACCCCCAGCCCGCAGCTGGGACCCCCCAACTGGTGATCGCCAGAGCATCGCCCCCCTGCCTCCACACCAGCCTGGGCTGTGCCCCCCCTGCAGGTACTGGGAGGGGATGGGAGATGATGGGAGGGGGGTGGTTATCCCAGTACTGCCCAAACTGGAGGCGAGAAGCACAAGATGGGGAGGGAGGGGCATGGGTAAGAGAGGGGAACTAAACTTATCCCTGGGGTGAGGCTGGTGGTATTGGCGACCCTCCAACTCTTCTGGAGGGTGGAGGAACTGGGATTTTTTCTCCCTCCAAGTAATTTGAGGGACCCCAAAGCATTCTGGTGGGCAGAGCTGTGATAGGGGATCCCCAAGTCATCCCGAGGGTTTGTTGGCTGTAAGTGGGGGCCCTCAATTCACCCTGGAGCCAGGGATAAGAATGGTAAGTCCGGAATACTTCCAGGGGACTTGATAACCCCAGGGCTCAGGAGCCACAGTCAGGGACACCCAAAACTTCTCAGGAGACCCCAACTCATCACAGTGAATGGCGGCTCATCCTGCATGTGGGTGTGATGGTGGAACCCCCAGGTCATGGTGGGAATTTGGTACCATAATAAGCGACCTCAAGTCGTAGTCCAGTGGTTGGGTGGGATGCAGTGACCCCTTAATCACACCAGGGATTGTTGCAGAAATACGAGAGCCCTAAATCATCTCTTGGAGGACAAGTGCAATGAGGTGATCCCAACTCAAGCAAGGAGTGGCTTAAAACCCCAGCACCCCTGTCCCACCCGATGACCTCTAAGGGTTATAGCTGCCAGTGTAGCTCCTAAAGATGAAGTAAAGGATGATCAGTGGGTGTCCAACTCTGTGGGTAACCTCCCTATTCCACCTTGCACTCCATTTTCGCCTACAGTTTGTTTGATGTAGGTTTTGGCTGCCACCAAAAGAAAAAAAGCCCCACCCCTATTTTGTCACTATACTATGGCTTCTTTCTCAAACCTGGGATGAATCCACTTCAGCAAAAACCTCCGTGGGTGTCGTAAGGATAGGAAAGATTTTTGTAAAAGTGTAATTTTGAAAATCATTGAAATCCATGCAGGAGAAAAGTTTGACATCAGCGAGGAACGCAGGAGAAGGTTTAGGATCTGCTCAGCCCATCTCCACCATCAGAAAATCCATCAGGGTGAGAGATCCCAGAGGTGTCCTGACTGCAGGAGACGGTTTAGCGACAGCTCAGATCTGGTCCAACGGTGACACCATCACACAGGCACCATGTCCTACACCTGCCCTGAGTGCGGGAAAGGTTTTCGATGGAAATCAGATTTCATCAAGCATCAACGGATCCATACGGGTGAGAAACCCTTTAAATGTTCCGAGTGTGGGAAGGCGTTTTCCCAGAGTTCCAATTTATCACAGCATCGCCACATCCACACAGGAAGGAGACCCTATAAGTGTCTGGAGTGTGGGAAGGAGTTTTCCCAGAGTTCCCATTTATCACGGCATCACCACATCCATACAGGAGAGAAACCCTATAAGTGTCTGGAGTGTGGGAAGGAGTTTACCCGGAGTTCCGATTTATTACAGCATCACCGCATCCATACAGGAGGGAGACCCTATAAGTGTCTGGAGTGTGGGAAGGAGTTTTCCCGGAGTTCCTCTTTATCACGGCATCACCGCATCCATACAGGAGAGAAACCCTATAAGTGTCTGGAGTGTGGGAAGGAGTTTACCCAGAGTTCCCATTTATTACAGCATCAGCTCATCCATACAGGAGAGAAACCCTATAAGTGTTCCGAGTGTGGGAAGGAGTTTACCCGGAGTTCCCATTTATCACAGCATCGCCGCATCCACACAGGAGAGAAACCCTATAAGTGTCTGGAGTGTGGGAAGGAGTTTTCCCAGAGTTCTGATTTATCACAGCATCACCTCATCCATACAGGAGAGAAGTTGTATCCCTGCACTCACTGTGGGAAAGCTTTCAGCAACAGCACCTCTTGGATTAATCACCAACATGTCCACACTGAGGAAAAACCCTACACGTGTCCCCAGTGTGGCAAGGGCTTCACAGCAAGCTCAGGTCTCTCCCGACACCTACGGATCCATACGGGTGAACGTCCCTACAAGTGTCCTGACTGTGGGAAGAGCTTCCGTCACAGCTTCCATTTGAAGAACCATCAACGCCTCCATACCAGTGAAAAACTTTAAAGCTACTCCCAGTGAAAGATGAGATTTTACTGGAAATTAGATTTCATCTGTCATTACCTGACCCATCACAGCCATCACCAAGGATAAGGGGTCAAGTTGCCCTCATTTTACAAGCTCCATCACATCAATTATGCTTTCTTCAGCTTCTCGAGGACAACAAAATGGAGTCAGATCAGGAACCACTTCATAACTCACTCAAAATTTCATATTTAATATTTGTTTCAGCATCATGAAGGATTTTTTTTAAATATAAGGAAAAATCAGAAAAGTATTTCCAATTATGACACCCTCCTAAAGGGATGTGGCAGGATGGGATCCTGGACACTTTTCCTGCACAGCAGGCTGGGAGTGCAGCTGAGGGAGCAGTAGAAGACGGAGGCAGCAGACTGCAGGACAATGCTGACAGCAACAGAGCAGGATCATCTCTACTACACGGTTTTTAAAGACTTCCAGGGTTGGTGATTCTACCACCTTCCTGTGAAGACTGTTCTGACACCAAACCAGTCTCTCAGTAAAAACTTCTTCCTCAGATCTAATCTAAAACTCCTTTCGTGCACCTTCAGGCCATGTCCTCTTGTCCTCTCATTGTTCACTTGAGAGAAGAGGCCAGCACCCACCTCAACACAACCTCCTGTCAGGGAGATGTAGAGAGCAAGAAGCTCTCCTCAGCCTCATCTTCTCCAAACTGCACATTCCCAGTTCCCTCAGTCTCTCCTCAGAGCACTTGTTCTCCAGACTCTTCACCACCTTGTAGATGCCTGCAGACTCCAGGAGCTGGCACAGCTCTTCAGAGGAGCGTTACTGCTCCTTGCCTGTCAGGAGGGATGCTTGATGAGCTCTCCTGAAACCTCTGTGACACCATGGGTGATGTGATGGGACACCTCGAGAAGCCTGCAGTAAGGCTTCTGTCAGTTGTCTCCAGAAGTAAGACAATTAAAACTACAATAGTTTTTCATGAGGATTAAATGAGAGAGCTAAGTAGAAAATAATCTGGCTAAAAAGCCCCAGAACATCTTCCTTGCTTGATCGATTGACTGATTTCTTGTGAAGCAGTAGATTTAGAGAAATAGAAGTAGCAGTTTAAAGAAACATATATGCATTCTTTTTATAGAAGCAGAAGTCCAGAACTAGTAGAAATGCATAAGCAATAGTTTAAGGGAGTCTCATGGAAATCTACCACCTGACTGATATAGGTAGGTGTGTGTGTATGGCAAGGGTATATGTGATAATGGAATGTAGTTACTATGGAAAACTCATCCATGAGAGATAATTAATTATGAGTTCTTTTTGTATTTCTAATTGTGCTGCATTTGTGTAGATTTTCCATTCTTATTTGGCTTTGTTACACTCCCCTGTTGTGAAGTCTGTGATCATTATACCTAATGAATAATGTTACTCCATGTAATGCCACCAAAAAGTCTCTGATTTGCAGTACCCTATCCTAAAAGACATCAATTTGTCAAATGGACCTCTTGTACAATTGAATTAAAAATGCTTTTGGAGAACTAAATTCACAGGTACATCAAGTCCCAAGGAAGTTGCTACAGAACCCTTAGCTTTGGAGGTGACACTGCTTGAAGAACAAGGACTCTGCACATCAGACATATCACCACTGCCTGAACTGAAGAAGCTGGAGTGAAGATGCTAAGCTTGTAGCCATCATGATACCATTGCCTTATGATATTGCCTTATGATATCATCATGCCTTGTGATGTTTGGACTCATGGGGTGAGGGGATTGCATTGTTGAGATGTCATTTGCGTATGTGGTTTTTGTGATCCAAGCAATCAGCCTTTGTGATTGCACAGCCTGAACAATGAAGTATCTACTTTTGAGTCTTTATAATATCTATATTCATACATACTTATGAGTGATTTGTGTTCCCTAAAACTTGCTTGAAAATAAAGTTTAATTGTTTGAGCAACAGAACTGATGTTTTGATATTAGAGAAAAAGACCTTGAGTGTCATTTCTTCTTAATCTGATCAAGGGGTATTTGGATGGTCTCAGAAGGCTGTCACTCTTAGTTTAACCTCCAAGGGTAACTTTTCCCTCAAAGGGAAAACTGTCAGTAAAGACTGGGAGATGAATGATTGAGAGCAGCCCTGCAGAGAACGACTTGGGGATCCTAGTGGGTCAGATCTTTTATGACAGGGTAACCCACCTACCTGATCAAGGGAAGCCAGTGGATGTAATATTTCTGGACCTCAGGAAGGCTTTTGGTACTGTCTCCCATAGCATCTGATGAATACACGTGGAATTGAAAATACAAAATATGTCTCTTGAATCACTTTTTTTTCTTTTCTTCTCTCTTCCTGCTTGCAATTAACATATGTTTACCTATTATGTATGCCTGACAGACACCTAAAAGATAAGATTGCTTATCAGGTCACCTCCTGGTACATGGTGGAGACCAAAAACAATGAACGTAGCAGGGCACCAGAAGACAAAAAGATCAGGATGACTCATCTCCGGGAAGTCTGGAAATCTGTATCTGTCAGGGACTTATGCAATAAAGGGACCCCTCTTTCTTTTTGGGATATAAAAAACCCTAGGAAAAAAGGAAAAAGCAGCAGCTTTTCCTAGATGGCCTTTCTCTCAGCACTTTGGTTTCCAGCCAGGAGGCAGACACAGCGGAGGATCGAACGGCGGAGAACCCAGAAACAATTCCAGCCCAAGGCAAGGTCCCGCTCGGACGGTGATAAACCCTCTTCTGTTCTTTCCTTTTACCTTAATGAGTCTCTCTCGCCAAGGTGATTAATTTATGCAAAGGCTTTCTGCTAGCAAAACCGGCTTTCCCTGTTTAAAATAAACCTTTGCAACTCCTTTAAATTCTAAAGTCTGGTTATTTTGTAAATTCACACATCGTCTATAAGTAGTGGATGATTTATCCTCATAATCAGTATATAAAATAATAAGCGGATCACGACAGCATCCTCCTGGATAAAATGTCCATCATACAGCTGGACAACCCTGCTATGTGATGGGTGAGCAACTGGCTCACAGGTGGAGCACAAAGAGTGACAGTGAACGGGGTCACATCAGGTGTGGTGACTGGTCACTAGTGGGGTCCTGCAGGGCTCCATCCTTGGCCCAGTCCTCTTCAACATCTTCATCAATGACTTGGACGGAATCTGAAGGAAGTTTGTGGATGAGAGATCTCAGCAGGTTAGAGAGCTGGGCAATCAGCAGGCACAGGAAGGACAAGTGCTGAACCACAAGTTCAGCAAGTGCTGAATCACCAACCACAAGGGCAAATGCTGAATTCTGCACCTGGGATGGGGCAACCCTGGGGGCAAGTACAGACTGGGGAATGAGTGGCTGGAGAGCAGAGAGGCACCTGGGGGTCCTGGCTGATGGCAAACTGGAGATGTGGCAGCAGTGTGTCCTGGCAGCCAGGAGGGACAACCCTGTCCTGGGGTGCATCAAGCACAGTGTCACCAGCCAGCCCAGGGAGGTGACTGTCCTGCTCTGCTCTGCACTGGTACAGCCTAACTGTGAGTCCTGTGTGCAGGTTGGGCACCCCAGGATAGAAAAGGCATCAAGGTGTTGGAGAGTGTCCAAAGGAGAGCAACAAGGATGGGGAAGGCTCTGGAAGGGATGACTTATGGAGAGCAGCTGAGGTCACTTGGATTGTTCATTTGGGAGAAAAGGAGGCTGAGGGGAGACCCCATTGCAGTCTGTGGATCCTCACGAGGCAAGAGATGGGACTGGGTCTGATTTCTCCACTTACATGACCAATAAGGGGACTTTGGGAAATGATAAGAAGCTTAATCAGTGGAGGTTTAGGTTACACAGAAGGGAAAGGTTTTTCACTCAGAGGGCAGTTGAGTGATAGAACAACTTCATTGCTTCATAATGATGAACACTTCAATGGGGAAGTGGTCACAGCACCAAACCTGCTTGAGTCCAAAAAGTGTTTACATGATACTCTCAGGCTCATGGTGCAATCCTGGGGGTACTCTACAGAGGGAAGAGATGGACTTGATCATCCTGATGTGTCCCTTCCAACTCTGCATATTCTATGATTCTATGATAACTCATTGGGTATCAGCAAGAAGTGGAGCCAGGTCCTTCCTGGGTGTGCATGATGGGAGGGTTAGAACCAAGGGGCATCAGCTGAAAAAAGGGAGGAAAAACTCAAAACCTTGCTCCTCATCAAGACACTCAAGCTCATCTACCAGTGAACATGTCATCTCCACCCCTGCAGCTTTTCAAGCCCCAAATTAATAAATCCTGAGCAAGCTTCCCTTACCCCAAACCAACCCTGATGAGACCAGGAGGATGGCCTGGAGACCTCCTGATGATCAGCCCTCTGATCATCTTTGTGGCCTCTTCTGGACTCTTCTGCAGCACCCAGGGGAGAGGCATCTGAATGAACCAAGAGTAGGAGAAGGGGACAGTTGGAGAGGAATGGGAATGGCCTTTGTCTGGAGAGTCTGTGTCTGGAAAGGTGACTTTAGAAATGGTCACTGGATCACCACCACCAGGCAGAAGTTTCTGTTGAGGCTCTGCACTTGGTATGTTCCTCACCCCTTCTTGTGATAGTTGGGAGGTGCTGTGCATTTTTCCTGCAGTTTTTATTGCTCATCTTCACACCTGACTGCCCCTAGGAAAAGTCCTGACCCACAAGTGAGGGCTGGGCTCTGCCTTCCCATTTCCTGGGGTTCAGAGTTTGTCCAGACTGATCCATAAAAGAAATAAATAAATAAATACAGGTGGCTTCAGAGCCACCTTTCCAGAACCTTTTCCTCCCTGCAATCATGGCCTCCAGTGACCTTCTCTAACAAGTCTCCAGGGAGGCTTTGTCAGTAATGGGACCCAATGGAGCCAATCAATACTTCACAATAATTTTGTTTTTGTTTTGGCTTTAACTTCTAAAGACTTTTTTTTTTTTTCATTCTCCTTTCAGTACCTGAGGATCATGGACTCAGTGCCACTGCCACCAGGGTGCCCATTACAGTACTGAGCAGCCATGAGTCACCCTGTGGTGTTTTTAGTGTTTGAGACTTGCACAGCTAATTACAGAGGTTCCAGTTTGGGGAAGATTACAAAGAGCATAAAAAAATAATACTGAAAAGTTCTATTTGACTGGTATTCAGTTTACAATTGTATATTCAATTTGTCTGCAAGAGACCTGGACAGTGAGGTAAAGCCTTTGAGATCCCTCATTCCATTAAGAACATGGTTCCTTTTCATCCCAAACACAACATTGCTCTTATTGGCTCCCTGGGAAGGGTCTGGGGTAATTTGCCTTCACCACCTTGTCAGTGCCACCACTTGTACCCTCCATCCAGCAGGTGCTGCTCGTTCAGCTCCCTCCTGTCCCCATGCTGCCACTTCATCCCCACCCACCCACCCCGCGTGGCACCAGCATCATCGGGGTCTCTGCGGGGAGCCCCGAGCGCTGGCAGTGATTGTCCTGTCACACAATGAGTGGATGGGGGCAGCGGCACCAAGCCCGTTCCTGCCCTGCCTGCAGGACACCTTCCCTTAGGGGCAGGAGGAGCAATGCATGACAAGTGTCCCTTTCCAAAAGCCCGCAGCAGCCTCTCTTTCCTACGGCAGCTGCTTTCTGCACTGCCATCAAGAACGCCCTGCAGGCTGCACTTTGCATTTCCCCCTAAGAAAGGGAATGGTCGTTCTTGGCATCACCCAGCACGGACAGAATGTCCTGGCTTTGGAAGAAAACTCAACACAAAAAGGGGGGACACCCACTCCCACTGCCTCACGGGTGCCAGCCGTGCCCCCCGTGCCTCCCACCGGCCCTGGCCCCGCCACGCTGGGTTTGCCAGGGGGCTCTGCAAGTGAAGAGGGGAGAAGGGGAGGTGGGGGCCAGGGAATCCAAATAAAAAGTGTCTCCAGCTGAGGTCAAGAAAAGGCCAGGCCCTCCCACCAGGCAGTGCTCTGGGGGCCACTAGAACTAGCATTAGAATTACTGAAAAAAAAAAAATATATATATATTTAATTGTATCTTACTTCAATAATTAAGACATTTTTAGCTCCATTCATAAATATTCTTATATTTTCCTCCATCCCACTGCTGGTGTGTGAGGGAACAGCTCCGTGGTTCTCAGGGCCTGGCTGGTGTTCAACCTCAACAGTCTTTATTTGGGCCCAACGTGGGGCACAAAGGGCTGAGATAACAACAGATCTGGTCAGAGCATGTTAAAACAAATTAGTTATAATTATTCCCTGTATGGGTTTAAGAGTAGCTGGTGACAATGTTGGTTGGTTTGGTCTCAGAGCTGTTCTTAGAGCTGTGGGGTGTTAACCCTTCCTCTCTCCTTGATGTGCTGGCTGTCAGCTCTGGAGCCTGCTCCAGGGCATCGTTGGGCTGTGCTTTGTGGCATTGATGGTGTCACTGACCCAGGGCCAACAGCCAGCATGAACATCTCCTGCCCACTTCATGTGCCACCTCCTGCAGACTGTTAATAATTACAGTTCTTACCATTTCTCTTATGAAAAACCAGTGCAGGAGACATCTCCGTTCTTTGGATGCCATCTCCTGGACATTGTTAATAATTACACTTTTCCCTTTTTCTCTTTTATGGAGGGGGCATAGTTCCTGACCTTTTCATTCTCCCTATTACTAATTACAGAGGTTGTTTTTTCAAAAATTTCTTCTGTATTTGGGATGTCAAAATGTGTACAGTCCTATCAGTAGGAACCAACATAGCTCTAGAGGACCCATCTAGGATGGAGAGGCAGATGAAGTAGAACTGCAATAGCTGAGACCTTGTTCTCACGTCACCTTCCCACACGTCTGCTGGAAATACAGCACAGCAGAGAGGGAACAGTTCTGGAGATTCCTGGAGTGTGTGGAAGAGACCTTCCTGACACACTTGTGAGGCAACCAACCAGAGAAGACACTGCCATGAACCTCCTGTTTCTAAACAGAGAAGGACTTGTGGCTGATGTGATGGTTGGAGGCCATCTTGGGCACAGTGATGATGAAATAATAGAGATATAGAAATAACAGAGATCTCCCTCCCTAGAATCAAAGAATCATCAAAGTTGGAAAGACCTAAAAAGATCATTGAGTCCAGCTGTCCACTCTACAACCCCTAACCACTTAACCACCCACTACAGGCTCTTCCTCTACCTGTCTTTTGAACACCTCCAGGGACGGTGCCCCCACCTCCTCCCTGGGCAGCCTGTTCTAATGCTGAAAAACTCTTTCTGTGAAGAAGTTTTTCCTCTTATCTAACCTGAACCACCCCTGGTTGAGCTTTAACCCATTTATTCTTGTCCTGTCACTGGTAACAAGAGAGAAGAGCCCAGCGTCTGTCTCACTACCACCTCCTTTGAGGTAGTTGTAGAGAGCAATGAGGTCTCCCCTCAGCCTCCTCTTCTCTAAGCTGATCAACCCCAGTTCCCTCAGCCCCTCCTCATAAGTCCTGTTCTCCAAACCCCTGATCAGACTGGTTGCCCTTCTCTGCACCCTCTCCAGCACCTCCATGTCCTTCCTATGCTGTGGTGCCCAAAACTGCACACAGTGCTCGAGGTGCAGCCTCACCAAGGCTGAGGACAAGGGTAAGATCACCTCCCTGGCCCTGCTGGTCACACTCTTCCTGAACCAGGCCAGGGTGGTGGTGGCCTTCTTGGCCACCTGGGCACACTTGTGGTTCATCCAGCTGTCAGTCAGCACCCCCAGGTCCCTCTCTGCTGGGCAGCTCTATACCCACTCCTCCCCAAGCCTCTAGTGCTGCTGGGGGTTGGTGTGGCCCAAGTGCAGGACTCAATATTTGGCCTTAGTGAAACTCATACATGTGGCCTTGGCCCATCCATCAAGCCTGTCAAGATCCCTCTGCAGAGCCTCCCTACCCTCAGGTACATCAACACTTCCACCCAGCTTAGTGTCACCTGCAGATTTAATCAGGGTGCACTCTATCCCCTCATCTAGGTCATTGATAAAGATGCTCAAAAGGAGCAGCCCCAGCATTGAGCCCAGGAAGACACCACTCGTGAACCCCCACACCAGCTGGATTTTACTCCATTGATCTCAACTCTTTGGGCATGGCTATCCAACCAGGATGATCTGCTCCATCAACTTCCCTGGCACTGAGGTCAAACTGACAGCTCTGTAGTTTCCTGGATCATCCTTCTCTGCCTTCTTATATATGGGGATTACAGCAGCAGATTTCCAGCCCTCTGATGTCTCTCCAGTGAGCCAGGACTGCAGATCAATGATGGAAAGTGGCTTGGCAAGCACTGCCACCAGCTCTTTCAGCACTCTTGGGTGAATCCCATCCACTCACACAGATTTATGCACAGCCTCATGTTGCAGCAGGACACTGACCATCTCCTTCTGGATTGTGGAGGAATCTACTTGCTCTTGGTCCCTGTCCCCTACCCAGGGAGTATAATTCCCTGAATATGAGTGTCCCTACTACTAAAGACTGAGGCAATGAAGTTATTAAGCACTCCAATCATTTCCTCATCTCTTGGTATCATGTTCCCTCCTATATCTATTATTTGATGGGGAGGTCATCTGCCTCCTCGTCCTGGTTGGGGGGGGGGTCTGTAACAGACTCCAAATACAAGATCTCCCTTACTTGCCTTCCCCTTCCTCCTTACCCATAAACACTCGACTTTGACATTCCTGGGATGAAGTTCTGTGCAGTCCAAACATTCCCTAACATACAGAGCCACAACACCAACTCTCCTTCCTTTCCTTTCCCTTCTGAAGTGCTTATAATCCTTCATTGCAGTGTTCCAGCTGTGACAGTCATCCCACCACATTTCTGTGATGACAACTACATCACAGCTGTCCTGCTGTGCAATGGCTTCCTCTTTGGGCTCCTCCTCTTTGTTTCCCATGCTCTGTGCACTGGTGTAGATTCACCTCAGCTGGGCCTCCTTTTGTCTGGGAGAAGCCCAAATCACCTCCTGATTATACTCCAATATTCCCATAGCCCCCAACCTCACACCAGCTCCTGTCTTCCCCCAGCCATATGCAGTGCCCTTCTCCTGCTTCACCAAGACACAGGACTGGGAGCCCTTGCTTGCACACCCTTCTCCCCCAGGTACTGGTATGTCACATTCAGGCTCCTCATCAGTGACTCCACTTTCACCCCTGGTCCCCTTCATACCTAATTTAAAGCTCTGCTAATTAGCCCTGATATCTCCTGTCCTAAACCCCTTTTACCTCTGTGGGATAAGCTCTTCCCATCCCTTCTTAGGAAGCCTGGTCTCCTGTAAATCCAGCTTTGGTCAAAAAACTGACCCCTGGAGAAGTAAGGAGGAGGGTCAGCAGAACTGTCACCTTGGAGGTTTGGCAGGCAAATTTTGGCCTCTTTGAGAGTCTGGTTGAGAGAATCCCTTGGGAGACAATCCTGAAGGGCAAGGGATTTCAGGAAGTCTGGAAATTGCTAAGAAGAAACTCTTCAAAGGTGAAGGACCAGATGGCCCCATGTGCTGTAAGATGAACTGATGGGGGAAGATGCCCAGCCTGACTGAATAGAGAGATCTGGTAAAAACTCATCTAAAAAAGGAGAGTTTGTGGCCTTTAGAAAAAGGAGCAAGACACTCAGGGAGACTACAAAGATGTCAGGAGGCTACAGAGGGAAGAAATTACAATGGCCAAACACAGTGTGAAATTGATCTGTCTGCTGCCATTGAGGAACATAATCAATGTTTCTTTGAACACATTAGCAACAAAAGGAGGGTGAAGGAGAACCCTCATCCTTTATTGGATATCATGAAGAACCAGCAACCAAGGGTGAGGAGAAGGCTGAGGTACTTAATGCCTTCTTTATCTCAGTCTACAGAAGTAGGAGCAGTTTTTCCTGGGGTACCCAGTCCCCTGAGCTGGCAGACAGGGACGGGGAGCAGAATGGAGCCCCCATGATCCAAGGGGAGATGGTCAGTGACCTCCTGAACCACCCAGAGACACACAAGTCTTTGGGACCAGATGGGACCCACACAAAAGTACTGAGGGAGCTGGCAGAAGTGCTCACCAAGCCTCTTGTCATCATTTATCAGCAGTCCTGGCTGACTGGGGAGGTGTCAGTAGACTGGAGACTGACAGCTCTCATCCCCACCTACAAGAAGGGCCAAAAGGAGGATCCAGGGAGATACAGGCCTGTCAGCTTGACCAGTGCCAGGGAACGGGATGGAGCAGATGGTCTGAATGCCATTACACAGCATGTGCAGGACAGACAGGAGATGGGGGACAGACAGCATGGGTTTATGAAAGGCAGGGACTCATTGACCAACCTGATCTTCTTCTGTGACAAGGTGACCATTGATTGAAAGAGGAAAGGTAGAGGATGTTGACTACCTTGAATTAAGTAAAGATTTCAGCAGCACTGTCCACAAAATCCTTCTGGAGGAACTGGCTACCTCTGGCCTGGAGCAGTGGCCTCTTCAGTGGCTCAAACCCTGGCTGATGTCTGGGCCCAGAGAGTTGTGGTGAGTGGAGCTCAGTCCAGCTAATGGCTGCTCACCAGTGCTATTCCCCAGGAAATGCTACAGATCTGGGGAGGGGTGTCTGGAAAGATGGCTGGCACAGAAGTACCTGGGTGTCCTGGTTGATAGCAGACAGAACATATGTACTCATCACTGGTGAGGTTGCACCTCGAATCTGTGGTCAGTCCTGGGCCCCTCACAAAAGAAAGGACATTGAGGGGCTGGAGCTGGGGACCGACACAAGTCTGGGACCAACCCTGGCACCTCAGGTGTGACCTGTGGCTTGCGTGGGAAGAGGAGAGATAGGAGATTCCCCCTGGCACTGCATGGGTGTCCAGTGGGAGAGTGGGAGAAGCAGAGATTGTGTCTCTAGAGGGGAACTGGCTGTGCTGGAAAGGAGGGAGGAAGGGTACATGAGCGATGACTTCAGTGTGTGTCCCATTGGGTTCCTGGGGAGCTCCAGGGAGAGCTGGAGGGAGCCCCGAGAGAGCTGAGCAAGTGGCAAAGTCTGGCGCTGGTCCTGTGCTGCTGGGCCGGGCTCCTGAGCCTGAGAGAGCTGCTGGCAAGCAGAGAGTGCTGCAGAGAGAGAGCTCTGGGCAGGAGCTGAGGGCACTGCCAGGGTATCTGGAAGAGATAAGCAAGGCAGAGAGAGCTTAAAGGGGGTGAAGATGGAGGAGATGAGTGGAGGCTCAGTGGAGGAGAACCTTCCCAGCTTCTGACATGGTGAGTGCCTGGTGCAGGGCAGTGAAGCTGGTGCAGTTCCTGGAGGCATCTCCTAAAGCTGCAGAGCCAGAGCTGCTGGGAGCTGTAAGGGGGGAAGGGGCTGGAGGTGGAAGGGGAATTGTGAAGAGGAGTGAGGGGGTGTGTGCAGGCAGGGGTGCCCAGGGCTGTCCTTCAGAGCAGGGTCCTGCAGCCCAGGGGCTGTGTGCTGGGGCAGGGACTCTGCTGCCTGCCTGCCTGCCAGGGGCAGCTCTCAGCCTGCCCGGGGAGCTCCCTGGTGCTGGCAGAAGCTGTGGCTGGCAGGAGACAGGGAGCACAGGGCAGGCTCCTGGTGCTGGTGAGAGAGGGATGAATTGCTCAGGGCTGCTCACAGCTCCAGCTGATGCCCAGAAGATTTCTGAGGGGACTTTTCAGGAGTCCCTTCAGGGCACGGCTTTCCTGTTCCAGTCTGGGCTCTCCTCAGGCTCTGCTTCCACTTCTCTCTGCCTCAGCTTGGTGGGATGGAAACTCAGCTGTGCCGGGGAGAGCAAGGGCTGAGGCCCGTCCAGCATCACCTGGAGGGGAACTGGGAACCTTGGGAGCTGCCTCCACCTACCACTCCTCAGAAGCTGAGCTCAGCTCTGCCTCCCCTTTTCCATTGTCCTCAGGGGGTTTGTGCCCTGTTCTTCAGCCCCTGAACCCCCCGAGTGGCTGCAGGGCAGAGCTGGGCACCCAGGGGCTGGGCTGGGCTCTGTGAGCAGGGGCAGGAAGGGAGATAGGGCCAAAGAACCAGCTCCTGGCTGGGGCAGCTCCAGGCAGCAGATATGTCCATGGCAAGGAGGTGTCCTATTTCCCTCTTCCCTCTGGAGCTCTGGGCAATGCTCTCTGTCAGGCTGGGGAGGAGCTGACCCTCCCTTCATCAGACCAGCTCCCCCTTCTCTGCACACAGACACAGGCAATCCTCTTGCCTTGCTCTTTTCTCCCCAAGTGCAGCAGAAATGCTGAGGGTTTGAGACATCCAAGAACATTCCCTGGGAGAGAGGGGGGAGCTGAAATCAAAATTCAAACCTCCCTGAAATTGCCTTCTGCCACCCTGGTTCCTTGGTACTGGGAATGTAGATGCAGGTGACCCCTTTTGTTTAGCACTGTTTTCATGTGACAAACCTCACTACTTACAGTGTCTCTATCTTGGGGGTTCTTCTTGATCTGCAGGCTGCCCTCCAGAAGGAAACAGATGAGAGCAGAATTGATGGAGAGATCACATGTCCTCACTGCTCTATCAAACTGACACTTTAACTCCAGATTTCCCTTAGAGATCAGTAGATAGCTCAGGCATATCTGCCTTAAAAATACTTATTATTTATGGGGTAAGTAGAACAGAAAAAATGAAATCTTTCCCTTCAGGTATGCTCTGCAGGCTGGTACATTGGCAGTAAAAATTCTGAAATGTTCATGGATGTCTAGATTGGATTTAATCTCCATTCCCCCCGTGTTCCATTTTAACAATTTCTGTAGGGCAGGACTGACACCCGAAGAGCTAAGAGTGCTGTCATTTCTCCCTATGACACCATCAGCCAGCACCAACCACAGCTCATGAATGGGGCTTGCCAAAATTCTTCCTCTATGGAGGAAGGTGCTTTGGGGATTTCTGTGAGAAACTGAATGGATCTGCCAAGAAAATTCTGACATTACTTGTTTAACATTTTCTTTCTCTGGCAGTGCACCATCCCCAGAGGCAGCAGATGTCCAACAGCAGCTCCATCAGGCAGTTCCTCCTCCTGGCATTTGCAGACAGGCAGGAGCTGCAGCTCTTGCACTTCTGGCTCTTCCTGGGCATCTACCTGGCTGCCCTCCTGGGCAACGGCCTCATCATCACCACCATCGCCTGTGACCACCACCTCCACACCCCCATGTACTTCTTCCTCCTCAACCTCTCCCTCCTCGACCTGGGATCCATCTCCACCACTCTGCCCAAAGCCATGGCCAGTTCCCTCTGGGACAACACGGACATCTCCTACAAGGGATGTGCTGCACAGCTTTTTTTCTTTTTCTTCTTCATCACAGCTGAGTACTGTCTCTTGACCATCATGTCCTACGACCGCTACGTGGCCATCTGCAAACCCCTGCACTACGGGACCCTCCTGGGCAGCAGAGCTTGTGTCCACATGGCAGCAGCTGCCTGGGGCTCTGGGTTTCTCACTGCTCTGCTGCACACAGTCAAAACATTTTCCCTGCCCCTCTGCCAGGGCAATGCCCTGGACCAGTTCTTCTGTGAAATCCCCCAGATCCTCAAGCTCTCCTGCTCACACTCCTACCTCAGGGAACTTGGGCTTCTTGTGGTCAGTTCCTGTTTAGCTTTTGGCTGTTTTGTTTTCATAGTGGTTTCATATGTGGAGATATTCAGGGCTGTGCTGAGGATCCCCTCTGAGCAGGGAAGGCACAAAGCCTTTTCCACGTGCCTCCCTCACCTTGCTGTGGTCTCCCTGTTCATCAGCACAGCAGCTTTTGCCTACCTGAAGCCCCCCTCCATTTCTTCTCCATCCCTGGACCTGGTGGTGTCATTTCTGTACTCGGTGGTTCCTCCAACAGTGAACCCCCTCATCTACAGCATGAGGAACCAGGAGCTCAAGAATGCCCTGAAGAAACTGATGTACGGATGATTTCTCAAAAGGGCCAATCTACACATCTCTCCTAATCTAATTCACTAGAAGCCCAGCCAGTCTCCAATGAGGTTTTTTTGAGCTTTGATGTAGATATTGGATATTGACGTTATTTTTTTTTCTGTTTTCACTTTGAAGATTTTACCAAAACGCAATGTCATTATTTATGCCTTTTCTCATTATGGGTCTCTCCATGTATTATTTGAGCAGCAGACCATCAAAGAGGAGATGTGTTTTCTGTGTTTTTAAACACAATAAAGAACTTTACAGTGACTCCTTTGCCTGAGGCCCTTCCTTTGAGACCCTCTCTGGAGCTGCAGGGCAGTGCCTGTGTGCAGAGGTGAAGGGGAAAGAGTCCTGGCACAAGGGCACTGCCCGGGAGCACCAGCGCTTGATCTTTTCCAAGCTGTCCCCTTTCCAGCTCCACAGTCTCCTTCTGCACCCTTGGGTAAGGCCTGAGTGCTCTGGCAGCTTGGTCACAGCCCTGCGGTGTGACAGTCCTGTGCCCGCAGGCAGGGACAGGGCACGGGCACTGCTGGGACAGAGCTGGCCTCCAGAACAGCCCTTCCATCATCACAGGGGATCTCCTCAGCTCAGCTCTTCTTCCACACTTGCTCTCCAGAAGCTGCCCAAGGAGGTGACTCTGCAGAGATTGTTGCTGTGCTGCTTTCTCTGTGGGCTCCCTCTGATGCCATCA
Source organism: Archilochus colubris (assembly GCA_023079485.1). Taxonomy (NCBI): domain Eukaryota; kingdom Metazoa; phylum Chordata; class Aves; order Apodiformes; family Trochilidae; genus Archilochus; species Archilochus colubris. The sequence continues at coordinate 102,575 of JALBCY010000080.1, forward strand.
TGGTCCCTAAGGGGGGTGAGGTTGGGGACTCAGGGCTGGTTCCTTTGTCACTTCTTTGGTGTCCAGAGCCCTCAGGGATGGTGAATGTTGTGCAATAAAGACAGCCCCTGGCACTGGAATCAGGCAGGGCCCCTCTGAGCACCCTCCATGGGCACCCAAGAGCTTGTGTGGGAGGTGGTCAGTGGCAGTGAGCACCATCAGCTGGGTCTGCCTCCCAGCTTGACCAGCACAGCCCATGAACAGAGTCAGGTGGATAAGGAAAAGTGTGTCCAGCAAATCTAGGGAGGTTTTCCTACCCCTCTACTCAGATGTGGTGAGACCACACCTGGAATACTGGATCCAGTTGTTCAAGAGAGACTGGGGTCTTTTACAGAGAGTCCCAGGGAGAGTAGATTATTAAGGTACTTGAACATCTCTCATATGCAGAATAACTGAGAGAGTTGGAGCTGTTTAGATTTGTGAAAAGAAGGCTGAGGAGGGAATCTTATGGGCACGGATAAATATCTGAGGGGTGGGTGTCAAAAGGAAGTGGCCAATCTTTTTTCAGTGGAAAAATGGGTTTTAGCAAGAACATTGGAAGTTCTACCTACACATGAGGAAAAACTTCTTGACTGTGAGGTTGTGGGAGCACTGGAACAGGCTGCACAGAGAGGCTGTGGAGTCTCCTTTTCTGGAGACATTCAACACATCCCTGGGTGTGTTCCTGTGTGGCCTGCCCTGGGTGATCCTGCTTTGGCAGAGGGCTTGGACTGGATGATCTCTAGAGGTCCCTTCCAACCCCTAACATTCTAGGATTCTATGATTCTATGACCTCAGTCCCTGGGACAGTGATGGGGTCTATCCTGCTGCAGGCAGGTGAAGGACAAAGAGGGGATTGCTGAAGCAGAGTGAGCAGGGAACAGAAAGGCCTGGGGTGCAGCTGGCCTTTAGCAAGCCCTTTGCCATGCTCTACCATTGTCCTGTTGTAGCCAGACTTGTGATGTCTGGATTGAAGAGGTGGGTGATGTGGTGGGTGGAAAGTTCACGAGATGATGAGGGTCGCAGTGCCATCAGTAACCCAAAAGTCCTCCTGAAAGGATGTGACAGTGCCTCAGTGTCTAGAACTTGTGCCAACACTGTTTTCTGTCTTTCTCCATGGGCACGATCACTTCCCTACTCCTGTTGGCCATGCTATTCCTGAATAAAGCCAGGATGTGATGAAGTGTCTGATGCCTGGATACCATTTTCATGGGGTTTTCTGTGGTGATACTGGGGGTATATAAGGGGTGTGGAGACCTGGGGTGCCCATATCTGGGAGAGCACCTCCCTCAGGAGTCAGCAGCTGCCCTGGGTGACAATGGAATATCTGTGGCAGAAAATGCCCAAGATGTCCATGGAGAAGGAGGTGGAAGCCTGCTGCCAGCCCTCCACAAGACCCCAAGGTCAGTGACTGAAGGAAGGGCCAGAACAGCAGTTCCCCTGCAGGCTGTGGGGAGAGGGCAGCTGTCCCCTGCAGCCCATGGAGGAGCACGGAGGGGCAGTTGTGGATCTGCAGCCCTGGAGCACCCTGCACCAGGATAATATCAGTTATTAAGTGGAACACATAAAATTTTAGAAAAAGTCACATTTGAGCAAAGAGAGCATGGCTTGGGAAAATGGCAGGAAGGTGAGATGGCTTTTGTCTCTCTGTGTCTGGATTTCCAGTGAGTTCCATGGGGACAGGGACAGGGTTGTCTTCAGTTGGGTGGGAAGTGTCCCTACCCGTGCATACGGGGGATTGGAACAAGATGATATGGAACTCTTCCAACCCAACCCCTTTCATGATTCTGATTCCACTGTCCCAGACAGTTCCAGGCCTGGGCTCTCGACAGCACCACCAGGGCTTTGTGATGGGCTGGGTGCAGTTTCTCAGCTTTTCCCTTTACAGCTGAGACCCAGGCCCGATGAGGAGCCATGACAGCATCTTCATATTCTCGTGCTGTTTTTATCCCATCACCCACAGCTGGTTCCATTTCTCCAGGAACCCATAACATTACTGACAGTGTAGGGTTAAATGGGGATGGTGCAGCATGCACAAACCTTTGCCTCACAGGCTTAGGGCATGGCATGTGATAAGGATCTGCAGTCTCATCATTGGTAGAGATCACATCTCGTACAGCCAATGCTTTCAGATACCTGAGAGCTTTTCCAAACATGGGTGCTTTGACATGTGGGCAGTCTGTTTCCTCTTTATAGGGATATTTCCTGTTTGTATGAAATGTGTATCCTATGGGTATCTCCTAAGTGTGGGAAAAAACCACTGTACTATGTACAACACTGTTGAAGACCATATCACAACTAGAGTTCTTAAGGAGTTCTCACCAAGAATGAACACAGAGCAACAAAAGTTACAGCATGATGGATTTAATTTCAAACCCTGTGAAATTTAAAAGAAAATAGTTTGATTTCCACTCAGCTGAGCCATCTGGCTCCTGTCTTTGGATTAATTGTTCCCTTTTGTGTTTTGAATTGTTCCTCTGATAACCTGGCCATTCGTGGCCTAGAAATGCCAATTCTCCCTTTGTATGGAGGTGTTGGGGACTGGTCAGATTCCAATATGTCCCTCAGGGGTCCAATACTGGGACCAGTCCTGTTCAATACATTAAACAGTGACACAGAGAGTGGGATCAAGTGCACTCTCAGGGAACTTGAAAGTGACACTATGCTGAGTGAGTCAAGTGACACATTAGAGAGACAGGATGTCAAGCAGAGCAGATGGTTTTAGTTAGTGGACAATCAAGGACTCTAAGTAAGGTACAGCAGGATTGGTTTAATTTCTAACCCTGTGAAATTTCCAAAGAGAATTGTTTGATTCCCACTCAGTGGAGCCATCTGGGTATCCTCCAGCTGAAGTCAAAATTCAAACTATTCATATGAATGAGTTGAAATTTGAACGGGGCTCAAGCTAATTAGCTTAAGCCCCACGTTGGGCACCAAAAAATTTGTCAGGGTTTAACACGGGGCCGGCAATTAACTGAATGACAGATGCTCTGTATTAATACCCCTCTCCACCCTGATCAAGAAAGAAGAGATTTAGGGAGAGAGACTTATGGGTTGGAAACTAAACGACTCAGCTTTGATGAAACAGCAATGATAAAAAGGAAAAATTACTAAATATATACAGATATACAGAAAAATGGTACCATGTTCCTCCCCCCTCACTCCCAATAATTCTCACGTCACCACCAAGGCTGCAGTGCGGCCCTGGGAAAGTCCAGGCTGGACTCCTGGAGTCATCAGGCCTGGTTTAATCCCAGATCTGTTGTAGTGGTGATGGTGGGGTGATCATTGCTATTTTGGATCCCTCCCTGCAGCTCCTTCAGTTTAAAGCCTTTTTAAAGCAGTTTAAAGAAGGAGCTGCAGGCACGGACAGTGTAGGGCAGCCTGCAGAAGAGGTGGCCAAGGGCTCTGGAAGGCTGAAAGGCCCAACAGGACCAAGGGCTTTGTCACCTCAGGCATGGCAGCTGCCTCAACCACCAAGGTCTGCCAAGAGAAATTTTGTCTTGAGGCTCTGGACTTTTTTCCCTCTTCTTGGGGAGGTCAGGATGTGTCAGAATTTTTTTTATTACCCATTTTCATATTTCACTTTCCACGGGAAGAGTCCTGACCCATAAGTGAGGGATGGGCTCTGCCTTCCCATTGCCTGGGGTTCAGAGAGTGGCCTCATTGCTTCATTAATAAAGAAATAACTAAAAATCCTTGGCTTCAGAGCCACCTTTCCAGAGCCTTTGCCTCCCTGCAATCATGGCCTCCAGTGATCTGCTCTAACAAGGCCATGGGGAGGCTCTGGCAGAGCAATGGTCCTCAGTGGGGCCAATCAATGCTTCAAGGTACTTTCAGGTTCCATTCTGACTTCTGGAGCACTTTGTTCATACATCTCTCAGCACCTGAGGATCATGGACTCAGCACCAAACACACCCTGGGGCTCCTTGAAATACAGAGAGCACTAAAGGGCCATGGCTCTCCCTGGGATATTCTTCACATCTTCCAGACTTGTACAGCTAATTGGAGAGGTTTAAACACTGTAGTTAAGGATGAAAATTTCCTACTGTGCTTAATGAAAATGGTTTGTGGGAGTTTTTTCTATTTTCCACATATTTCCACATTTCTGTTTTCACATTTCCACATTTTATTTGATGTTCTTTGTTATCTTCCCCAAACTGGAACCTCTGTAATTAGCTGTGCAAGTCTCAAAGACTAAAAACACCACAGGGTGACTCATGGCTGCTCAGTACTGTAATGGGCCCCCTGGTGCCAGTGGCACTGAGTCCATGATCCTCAGGTACTGAAAGGAGACTGAAAAAAAAAAAGTCTTTAGAAGTTAAAGCCAAAACAAAAACAAAATTATTGTGAAGTATTGATTGGCTCCATTGGGTCCGATTACTGACAAAGCCTCCCCAGAGACTTGTTAGAGAAGGTCACTGGAGGCCATGATTGCAGGGAGGAAAAGGTTCTGTAAAGGTGGCTCTGAAGCCACCTGGACTTATTTATTATTTTATTTTATGGATCAGTCTGGAAAAACTCTGAACCCCAGGAAATGGGAAGGCAGAGCCCAGCCCTCACTTGTGGGTCAGGACTTTTCCTAGGGGCAGTCAGGTGTGAAGATGAGCAATAAAAACTGCAGGAAAAGTGCACAACACCTCCCAACTACCCCAAGAAGGGGCGAGGAACATACCAAGTGCAGAGCCTCAACAGAAACTTCTGCCTGGTGGTGGTGATCCAGTGACCATTTCTAAAGTCACCTTTCCAGACACAGACTCCCCAGACAAAGGCCACTCCCATTCCTCTCCAACTGTCCCCTTCTCCTACTCTTTGTTCATTCAGATGCCTCTCCCCTGGGTGCTGCTTTGAGCAGCAGGTTGTTCAAAGCTCCCCTGTCTTTCCGCAGCCTGATTGTCTCTTTAGCCACCTCTGTCATGATGACCACATCTCTCTTTTGCCCTCTGTCTCTCTAAACACTTTCTCATCAGATTCTTCTTCACTTTCTCTGTTTGACTTTTCTTGGCTGGCACAAAGGAAAACTCCTGCTGTGCCCATGTGCAGTCAGTTCTCTGAGGAGAGCAGGTGGGAGGTGGTGCAGTGGAGCTGTAACCTCCAGCTGCAGAGAGGAGAGGAGAAGTCTGATGCAAGGAGCAGGGATGGAAGTCCCAGGTGGGACATGAAAGGAATGGTGGGGCTGGGGAGGTGAGAAGTAAAGTTGGCCACACAGTGTCAGACCTCAGGGAACTTCTGTCACCTCTTCTCTAAACTGAAAATCATGACATGTTCTGTTAAAATAGAAAAGAAAAAACTCCCAAAAACCATTTTCATTAAGCACAGTAGGAAATTTTCATCCTTAACTACAGTGTTTAAACCTCTCCAATTAGCTGTACAAGTCTGGAAGATGTGAAGAATATCCCATGGAGAGCCATGGCCCTTTAGTGCTCTCTGTATTTCAAGGAGCCGCAGGGTGTGTTTGGTGCTGAGTCCATGATCCTCAGATGCTGAGAGATGAATGAACAAACTGCTCCAGAAGTCAGAATGGAACCTGAAAGTACCTTGAAGCATTGATTGGCCCCACTGAGGGCCATTGGTGCCAGAGTCACCAAATGGCCATGTTAGGGCAGAGTCAAATACTCTGTAAAGGTGGCTCTAAAGTCATGAGTTTTATTTTTTATTATTTATAGGAAGCAATGAGGTCACTCTCTGAACCCCAGGAAATGAGAAGGCAGAGCCCATCCCTCACTTGTGGGTCAGGATTCTTTCCGGGGACAGTAGAGTGTGAAGATCAATAATGTCAGAAAATGTACACCACCTCCTGGAAACCCCAAGATGGAATGAGGAGCAAACCAAGATCAAAGCCTCAAGAAAGAGTTTTTCCTGGTGCTGGTGGTGTTACAGTGACTGTTTCTAAGGGGACAAAGGACAAAGGGACAGGATGGAGATGTGGGCCCATGAAAACTTCCTGAGGTTCATCAAGAACAAGCACAAGGTCCTGCACCTTGGTTGGGGAAATCCCCAGAACGAATAGAGGTTGAGCAGAGCATGGATTGAGAGCAGCCCTGAGGAGGAGAAGGACTTGGGGGTGCTGGTTGATAAGAAGCTCAGCACCATCTGGCAAGGTGTGCTGGCAGCCCAGGAAGCCAAGCATGTCCTGAGCTACACAAAAAGCAGCGTGGCCAGCAGGTCAGGGGAGGAGATTCTGCTCCACTGCTCCACTCTGGTGAGACCCCACTGCAGTGCTGGGACCAGTTCATGAGCCCCAAGCACAAAAAGGATCTGGAGCTGTTAGAACAAGTCCAGAAGAGGCCACAAAGATGATCAGAGGGCTAATCATCAGGAGATCTCCAGGCCATCCTCCTGGTCTCATCACGGTTGGTTTGGGGTAAGGGAAGCTTGCTTAGGATTTATTTGGGGCTTGAAAAGCTGCAGGGGTGGAGATGACATGTTCACTGGTAGATGAGCTTGAGTGTCTTGATGAGGAGCAAGGTTTTGAGTTTTTCCTCCCTTTTTTCAGATGATGCCCCTTGGTTCTAACCCTCCCATCATGCACACCCAGGAAGGACCTGGCTCCACTTCTTGCTGATACCCAATGAGTTATCATAGAATCATAGAATATGCAGAGTTGGAAGGGACACATCAGGATGATCAAGTCCATCTCTTCCCTCTGTAGAGTACCCCCAGGATCGCACCATGAGCCTGAGAGTATCATGTAAACACTTTTTGGACTCAAGCAGGTTTGGTGCTGTGACCACTTCCCCATTGAAGTGTTCATCGTTATGAAGCAATGAAGTTGTTCTATCACTCAACTGCCCTCTGAGTGAAAAACCTTTCTCTTCTGTGTAACCTAAAGCTCCACTGATTAAGCTTCTGATCATTTCCCAAAGTCCCCTTATTGGTCATGTAAGTGGAGAAATCAGACCCAGTCCCATCTCTTGCCTCGTGAGGATCCACAGACTGCAATGGGGTCTCCCCTCAGCCTTCTTTTCTCCCAAATGAACAATCCAAGTGAGCTCAGCTGCTCTCCATAAGTCATCCCTTCCAGAGCCTTCTCCATCCTTGTTGCTCTCCTTTGGACACTCTCCAACACCTTGATGCCTTTTCTATCCTGGGGTGCCCAACCTGCACACAGGACTCACAGTGAGGCTGTACCAGTGCAGAGCAGAGCAGGACAGTCACCTCCCTGGGCTGGCTGGTGACACTGTGCTTGATGCACCCCAGGACAGGGTTGGCCCTCCTGGCTGCCAGGACACACTGCTGGCACATCGGCAGTTCACCATCAACCAGGACCCCCAGGTCCCTCTCTGCTCTCCAGCCACTCGTTCCCCAGTCTGTACTTGCCCCCAGGGTTGCCCCATCCCAGGTGCAGAATTCAGCACTTGCCCTTGTGGTTGCTGATTCAGCACTTGCTGAACTTTTGGTTCAGCACTTGTCCTTCTTGTGCCTGCTGATTGCCCATCTCTCTAACCTGCTGAGGTCCCTCATCCACAAACTTCCTTCAGATTCCTTCCAGCCCTGCACCCAAGTCAATGATGAAGATGTTGAAGAGGACTGGGCAAAGGATGGAGCCCTGCAGGACCTCATGAGTGACCAGTCACCACACCTGATGTGACCCCATTCACTGTCACTCTTTGTGCTCCACCTGTGAGCCAGTTGCTCACCCATCACATAGCAGGGTTGTCCGGATGTATGATGGACATTTTATCCAGGAGGATGCTGTCGTGATCCGCTTATTATTTTATATACTGAATATGAGGATAAATCATCCACTACTTATAGACGATGCGTGAATTTACAAAATAACCAGACTTTAGAATTTAAAGGAGTTGCAAGGGTTTATTTTAAACAGGGAAAGCCGGTTTTGCTAGCAGAAAGCCTTTGCATAAATTAATCACCTTGGCGAGAGAGAGTCATTAAGGTAAAAGGAAAGAACAGAAGAGGGTTTATCACAGTCCGAGTGGGACCTGGCCTCGGGCTGGAATTGCTTCTGGGTTCTCCGCCGTTCGATCCTCCGCTGTGTCTGCCTCGTGGCTGGAAACCAAAGTGCTGAGAGAAAGGGTGTCTAGGAAAAGCTGCTGCTTTTTCCTTTTTTCCTAGGGTTTTTTATATCCCAAGAAGAAAGAGGGGTCCCTTTATTGCATAAGTCCCTGACAGATACAGATTTCCAGACTACCCGGAGTTGAGTCATCCTGATCTTTTTGTCTTCTGGTGCCCTGCTACGTTCATTGTTTTTGGTCTCCACCATGCACCAGGAGGCGACCTGATAAGCAATCTTATCTTTTAGGTGTCTGTCAGGCATACATTGAGGTAAACATATGTTAATTGCAAGCAGGAAGAGAGAAGAAAAAAAAAAAAAGTGATTCAAGAGACATATTTTGTATTTTCAATTCCACGTGTATGCATCAGATGCTATGAGAGACAGTACCAAAAGCCTTCCTGAAGTCCAGAAATATTACATCCACTGGCTTCCCTTGATCAGCTAGGTGGGTTACCCTGTCATAAAAGATTTGACCCACTAGGATCCCCAACTTGTTCTCTGCAGGGCTGCTCTCAATCATTCATCTCCCAGTCTTTACTGACAGTGGGGATTTCCTCCTCCCAGGTGCAGGACCTTGCACTTGGCCTTGATGAAGTACATGAGGATTGCACAGACCTACTACTGAAATCTGTCCAGGTCCCTCTGGTTGTCATCCCTACCCTCAAGTGAATCACCTGTGACACTGAGATTGGTGTCATCTGCAAGCTTTCTGTGGAATCACTTGATCCCACAGTCCTTGTCACTGATGAAGACGTTAATTAGTACTGGGGACATCCACTACTATTTAGAAGGTACCCTTAAGTCCAGAAGGGAGGCTCTTCATTATTGGTTTCCCTTGGACACTGATCCACTGACCATAACTGTCTGCATGAGGTCATAAAGCCATTTCCTTGTCCATCCATCAAACACATCCCCCTCTAATTCAACAATGAGAATGTTTAAAGGATCATATGGAGTCTTGGTAGATGATGCCTGCTACTTGTGCCCTGTTCACTGCTGCAATTAGTCCAAGGTAGAAGGTCAGGAGGTTGATGAGACCCAACTGGGCCTTTGTGAAGCTCTGTTCCTTTCCTCAGATCACCACTCTCTTTCCTAAATCACCAGGAAAAGGTGATTTTAATATGGAAGGTGTGACTTAATAGGATCTAATGTCAAGGATTTGTCTGCTAATATGTGAAAGGGACATGTAGGGGTTAAAATTGGAGAGGCTGAGATGGAGACCTGAGGCGATGATTTGTAGAGGACAGTGGAAATGGAGCCAGGGTCAGGTTGGAGTGATTTGTTCAGGAATCAGGGAACACAATGAGGAGGTCCCTCCCATTGAGTCACGAGGGCCAGTGTGCACCCCCTTCCTTTCTAAACTCTTCAGAATGTCACAGAACTCAATCATAAAAGCAGAGCAAGTCTCAGAAAGAGAACATCAGGTAAAGAAATAACTTCTGAGTGCTTTATTTTTTTTTAAAAAAAGGACATAGGTATTGCTTCAAAAATCTTTCAAGAAGGTTCTAATTAACAGTGGAAATGAAGGTGCAAGAACTGGAAATTTAACAATGGGATTCCTTGTGCACAAAAAAGTATAAAGAGAACAGAATTAATAAACACCATCAAAAAATTCCAGAATGCTGGTTGGGACTGTAATGAGACACATTAAAAGTTATGTTAGATATATTATAAGTGCTATAAATAAGAAATAGGGAATTTTATTACTTATGAGTCAATCCTGTCATCAGTTTACACAAAGCACCCTTGAGGTCCTGGTTCCTCATGCTGTAGATGAGGGGGTTCACTGCTGGAGGAACCACTGAGTACAGAAATGACACCACCAGGTCCAGGGATGGGGAGGAGATAGAGGGGGGCTTCAAGCAGGCGAAGATGCCAGCGCTGACGAACAGGGAGACCACGGCCAGGTGAGGGAGGCATATGGAAAAGGCTTTGTGCCTTCCCTGCTCAGAGGGGATCCTCAGCACAGCCCTGAAGATCTCCACATAGGACACCACGATGAAAACAAAACAGCCAAAAGCTAAGCAGACACTGACAACAAGAAGCCAAATTTTCCTGAGGTAGGAGTGTGAGCAGGAGAGCTTGAGGATCTGGGGGATTTCACAGAAGAACTGGTCCAGGGCATTGCCCTGGCAGAGGGGCAGGGAAAATGTATTGGCTGTGTGCAGCAGAGCAGTGAGAAACCCAGAGCCCCAGGCAGCTGCTGCCATGTGGACACAAGCTCTGCTGCCCAGGAGGGTCCCGTAGTGCAGGGGTTTCCAGATGGCCACGTAGCGGTCGTAGGACATGATGGTCAGGAGATAAAACTCCCCACCAATCAAAAAGAGAAAGAAAAATGTCTGTGCAGCACATCCCATGTAGGAGATGTCTGTGTTATCCCAGAGGGAACTGGCCATGGCTTTGGGCAGAGTGGTGGAGATGGATCCCAGGTCGAGGAGGGAGAGGTTGAGGAGGAAGAAGTACATGGGGGTGTGGAGGTGGTGGTCACAGGCGATGGTGGTGATGATGAGGCCGTTGCCCAGGAGGGCAGCCAGGTAGATGCCCAGGAAGAGCCAGAAGTGCAAGAGCTGCAGCTCCCGCCTGTCTGCAAATGCCAGGAGGAGGAACTGGCTGATGGAGCTGCTGTTGGACATCTGCTGCCTCTGGGGATGGTGCACTCTCAGAGAAAGAAAAGGGATAAGTAAGTCAGGTCAGATTTTTCTGAGCAAATTCTTTTAGAAATTCACAGAAATCCCAAAACCACCTCACTCCCTACAGGAAGAGTTTTTGCAGGTGCCATTCACGAGCTATAGTTGGTTCTGGCTGATGGTGTAACTCAGAGCAGGGTGTGCACTCTGGGCTCAGTGGAAGTCAGTCCTGCCCTACAGGAATTAATAAAAAAGGAAATGTTGATCTGACATTGAATCCAATGTTAAAACCTGAGAGATTTCCAGCGTTGTCAGCCCAATGCAGCACCAGCCTGCAGAGCAGAGCAGAGCAGATTCAGCATGGTTTGGTCTGGTCCAGTTTCTCAAAAACACATGAGGAATATTATAATGCCAAAGCCCCTGGTATTTCTTCTCTGCAACTAAAACTGTCAGGGTGCTGAGAGACAAAGGGACTGTCCCTTAGTGCAGAGTGAGGACAGCTGCTCTTTCCATCAGTCCTGCTCTCAGCTGCACAAAGAGGCAAAGACCCTACAGATGGGGTATCCTGATGGGAGGGTGGGCTGACCCCCACCCCATATCCTGTAGTCCCTACAGCACCAAATCTACGTAAGTTTGGATGCTTTTCCTTCATGGACACAGCAGCAGGACAGGACCTGCAGCATCAGTGTCTGAGGTGCACCCAAATCCTCACCCCCCAGCCCAGCAAAAAGAAGGGGAAGAACAAGGGCAGCAGGAGCAGCAGGGTCAAGAGGGGAACCTGCCAAAGTTCTGCTGCCAAGAGAGTCGGTACAGGGAGACACAGGCAGAGACTCCAGCACTTCTCCTCTCTGGTGCAAAGGGTGGCTGGAAGTATCCTCAGAATTCAGTGCCCATGATCAGAAGGGCTGGGGGACTGTGCTGTGTGACAGAGAGCAGGGTTTAGCTCTAGGGAGGGGAGCAGCTCTGCAGGGGATGGCTGGGAGGTGCAGGAATCCCCCCTGCCATCATCTTCCAGGAAGCAGCTCCCTCTCCATCCCTGCCCATCTCTGCTGCCTGCAGCTCTTTCTCTGTCCCCAGCTCTCCTCCATGTCAGTACTCACAGTCCCCATCCCACCCCCTGAGTGCTCAGCTCTGCCCTGCAGACCCCTCCTGGCAGCAGCAGGACCTGTCCAGGGGAATCTCTGGGTGTGCAGGGGCTCAGGAGCAGCTCAGAAAAGGGTTGAGGAGAACTGGGGTCTGTGTGCCTTCTGCAGAGTGCAGAAAGATCTTTCCATGTACTGGAAACACAAGTGGAAGCAGAGCCTGAGGAGAGCCCAGCCAGGAGCAGGAAAGCCCTGCCCTGAAGGGACTCCTGAAAAGTCCCCTCAGAAATCTTCTGGGCATCAGCTGGAGCTGTGAGCAGCCCTGAGCAATTCATCCCTCTCTCAGCAGCACCAGGAGCCTGCCCTGTGCTCCCTGTCTCCTGCCATCCACAGCTTCTGCCAGCACCAGGGAGCTCCCCGGGCAGGCTGAGAGCTGCCCCTGGCAGGCAGGCAGGCAGGCAGGCAGCAGAGTCCCTGCCCCAGCACACAGCCCCTGGGCTGCAGGACCCTGCTCTGAAGGACAGCCCTGGGCACCCCTGCCTGCACACACCCCCTCACTCCTCTTCACAATTCCCCTTCCACCTCTAGCCCCTTCCCCCCTTCCAGCTCCCAGCAGCTCTGGCTCTGCAGCTTTAGGAGATGCCTCCAGGAACTGCACCAGCTTCACTGCCCTGCACCAGACACTCACCATGCCAGAAGCTGGGAAGCTTCTCCTCCACTCAGATGGCACTCATCCCCTCCATCTTCACCCCCTTGAAGCTCTCTCTGCCTTGCTCATCTCCCCCAGATACCCTGGCAGTGCCCTCAGCCCTGCTGAGCTCTGCAGAGGAGCTGCTCCTGCCCAGAGCTCTCTCTCTGCAGCACTCTCTGCTTGCCAGCAGCTCTCTCAGGCTCAGGAGCCCGGCCCAGCTGCACAGGACCAGCGCCAGACTTTTCTACTTGCTCAGCTCTCTCAGGGCTCCCTCCAGCTCTCCCTGGGGCTCCCCAGGAACCCAATGGGACACACACTGAAGTCATCGCTCATGTTCCCTCCCTCCCTCCTTTCCAGCACAGCCAATTCCCCTCTAGAGACACAACCTCTGCTTCTCCCACTCTCCCACTGGACACCCAGGCAGTGCCAGGGGGAATCTCCTTTCCCTCCTCTTCCCACGCAAGCCACAGGTGACAATGGAGGTGCCAGGGGTGGTCCCAGACATGTGTGGGTCCCCAGCTCCATTCCCTCAATGTCCTTTCTTGTTGTGAGGGGCTCAGGACTGACCCCAGATTCGAGGTGACGCCTCACTAGTGATGAGTACAGGGGAACAATCAGCTCCCTGCTCCTGCTGCCCACACAATTTCTGATGCAACCCAGGATGCTGGTACCTTCATTGGCCACCTGGGCACATGCTGGTTTATGTTCTGTCTGCTATCAACCAGGACACCCAGGTCCTTCTGTGCCAGCCGTCTTTCCAGACACCCCTCCCCAGATCTGTAGCATTTCCTGGGGAACACCACTGGTGAGCAGCCATTAGCTGGACTGAGCTCCACTCACCACAACTCTCTGGGCCCAGACATCAGCCAGGGTTTGAGCCACTGAAGAGGCCACTGCTCCAGGCCAGAGGTAGCCAGTTCCTCTAGAAGGATTTTGTGGACAATGCTGCTGAAATCTTTACTACAGTCAAGGTAGTCAACATCCTCCACTTTTCCTCATTCAATCAATGGTCACCTTGTCACAGAAGGAGATCAGGTTGGTCAAGCAGTCCCTGCCTTTCATAAACCCATGCTGTCTGTCCCCCATCTCCTGTCTGTCCTGCACATGCTGTGTAATGGCACTCAGACCATCTGCTCCATCCCGTTCCCTGGCACTGGTCAAGCTGACAGGCCTGTATCTCCCTGGATCCTCCTTTTGGCCCTTCTTGTAGGTGGGGATGACAGCTGTCAGTCTCCAGTCTACTGACACCTCCCCAGTCAGCCAGGACTGCTGATAAATGATGACAAGAGGCTTGGTGAGCACTTCTGCCAGCTCCCTCAGTACTTTTGTGTGGGTCCCATCTGGCCCCACAGACTTGTGTGTCTCTGGGTGGTTCAGGAGGTCACTGACCATCTCCCCTTGCATCAGGGGGCTCCATTCTGCTCCCTGTCCCTGTCTGCCAGCTCAGGGGACTGGGTACCCCAGGAACAACTGCTCCTACTGCTGATGGCTGGGACAAAGAAGGCATTAAGTACCTCAGCCTTCTCCTCACCCTTGGTTGCTGATTCTTCATGATATCCAATAAAGGATGAGGGTTCTCCTTCACCCTCCTTTTGTTGCTAATGTGTCCAAAGAAACATTGATTATGTTCCTCAATGGCAGCAGACAGATCAATTTCACACTGTGTTTGGCCATTGTAATTTTTTCCCTCTGTAGCCTCCTGACATCTTTGTAGTCTCCCTGAGTGTTTTGCTCCTTTATCTAAAGGCCACAAACTCTCCTTTTTTAGATGAGTTTTTACCAGATCTCTCTATTCAGCCAGGCTGGGCATCTTTCCCCATCAGTTCATCTTACAGCACATGGGGCCATCTGATCCTTCACCTTTAAGAGTTTCTTCTTAGCAATTTCCAGACTTCCTGAAATCCCTTGCCCTTCAGGATTGTCTCCCAAGGGATTCTCTCAACCAGACTCTGAAAGAGGCCAAAATTTGCCTGCCAAACCTCCAAGGTGACAGTTCTGCTGACCCTCCTCCTAACTTCTCCAGGGGCCAGTTTTTTGACCAAAGCTGGATTTACAGGAGACCAGGCTTCCTAACAAGGGATGGGAAGAGCTTATCCCACAGAGGTAAAAGGGGTTTAGGACAGGAGATATCAGGGCTAATTAGCAGAGCTTTAAATTAGGTATGAAGGGGACCAGGGGTGAAAGTGGAGCCACTGATGAGGAGCCTGAATGTGACATACCAGTACCTGGGGGAGAAGGGTGTGCAAGCAAGGGCTCCCAGTCCTGTGTCTTGGTGAAGGAGGAGAAGGGCACTGCATATGGCTGGGGGAAGACAGGAGCTGGTGTGAGGTTGGGGGCTATGGAAATATTGGAGTATAATCAGGAGGTGATTTGGGCTTCTCCCAGACAAAAGGAGGCCCAGCTGAGGTGCATCTACACCAGTGCACAGAGCATGGGCAACAAAGAGGACGAGATGGAAGCCATTGCACAGCAGGACAGCTGTGATGTAGTTGTCATCACAGAAATGTGGTGGGATGACTGTCACAGCTGGAACACTGCAATGAAGGATTATAAGCACTTCAGAAGGGAAAGGAAAGGAAGGAGAGTTGGTGTTGTGGCTCTGTATGTTAGGGAATGTTTCAACTGCACAGAACTTGATCCCAGGAATGTCAAAGTTTAGTGTTTATGGGTAAGGAAGAAGGGGAAGGCAAGTAATGGAGATCTTGTATTTGGAGTCTGTTACAGACCCCCCCCCACCAGGACGAGGAGGCAGATGACCCCCACAACAAATAATAGATGTAGGAGGGAACATGATACCAAGAGATGAGGAAATGATTGGAGTGCTTAATAACTTCATTGCCTCAGTCTTTAGTAGTAGGGACAGTTATATTAAGGGAATTATACTCCCTGGGCTAGGGGACAGGGACCAAGAGCAAGTAGATTCCTCCATAATCCAGAAGGAGATGGTCAGTGTCCTGCTGCACCATGAGGATGTGCATAAATCTGTGTGAGTGGATGGGATTCACCCAAGAGTGCTGAAAGAGCTGGTGGCAGTGCTTGCCAAGCCACTTTCCATCATTGATCTGCAGTCCTGGCTCACTGGAGAGACATCAGAAATCAAGAAACCTTCTGATATAATTCCCATATATAAGAAGGTACAGAAGGATGATCCAGGAAACTACAGAGCTCTCAGTTCGACCTCAGTCCCAGGAAATGGAGCAGATCATCCTGTTTGGATGTCCAGGCCCAAAGAGTTGAGGTCAATGGAGTTAAATCCAGCTGGTGTGGGGGAGTTACGAGTGGTGTCTCCCTGGGCTCAGTGCTGGGGCTGCTCCTTTTGAGCATCTTTATCACCGACCTAGATGAGGGGATAGAGTGCACCCTGATTAAATCTGCAGGTGACACTAAGCTGGGTGGAAGTGTTGATGTACCTGAGGGTAGGGAGGTTCTGCAGAGGGATCTGGACAGGCTTGATGGATGGGCCAAGGCCACGTGCATGAGTTTCACTAAGGCCAAATGTCGGGTCCTGTACTTGGGCCACACCAACCCCCAGCAGCAGTAGAGGCTTGGGGAGGAGTGGCAGGAGAGCTGCCCAGCAGAGAGGGACCTGGGGGCGCTGACTGAAAGCTGGATGGACATAAACAGCAGTGTGCCCAGGTGGCCAAGAAGGCCACCACCACCCTAGCCTGATTCAGGAAGAGTGTGACCAGCAAGGCCAGGGAGGTGATCTTACCCTTGTCCTCAGCCTTGGTGAGGCTGCACCTCGAGCACTGTGTGCAGTTTTGGGCACCACAAGATAGGAAGGACATGGAGGTGCTGGAGAGGGTGCAGAGAAGGGCAACCAGTCTGATCAGGGGTTTGGAGAAGAGGACTTATGAGGAGGGGCTGAGGGAACTGGGGTTGATCAGCTTAGGAAAGAGAAGGCTGAGGGGAGACCTCATTGCTCTCTACAACTACCTCAAAGGAGGTGGTAGTGAGACAGACGCTGGGCTCTTCTCTCTTGTTCCCAGTGACAGGACAAGAATAAATGGGTTAAAGCTCATCCAGGGGAAATTCAGGTTAGATAACAGGAAAATCTTCTTTACAGAAAGAGTTGTTCAGCATTGGAAAAGGCTGCCCTAGGAGGTGGTGGGGGCACCATCCCTCGAGGTGTTCAAAGACAGGTAGAGGAAGAGCTTGTAGTGGGTGGTTTAGTGGTTAGGGGTTGTAGACTGGACAGCTGGACTCAATGATCTTTTTAGGTCTTTCCAACTTTGATGATTCTTTGATTGTAGGGAGAGAGATCTCTGTTATTTCTATATCTCTATTGTTTCATCATCACTGTGCCCAAGATGGTCTCCAACCATAACATCAGCCACAAGTCCTTCTCTGTTTAGAAACAGGAGGTTCATTGTAGTGTCTTCTCTGGTTGGTTGCCTCACAGGTGTGTCAGGAAGGAATTTCCAGACCTGTTCCCTCTCTGCTGTGTTGTATTTCCAGCAGACGTGTGGGAAGGTGAAGTGAGAACAAGGTCTCAGCTATTGCAGTTATACTTCATCTGTCTCTCCATCCTAGATGGGTCCTCTAGAGCTATGTTGGTTCCTCCTAACAGGACTGTACACACTTTCACATCCCAAATACGGAAGAAATTTTTGAAAAAACAACCTCTGTAATTAGCAATAGGGAGAAGGAAAAGATCAGGAACTATGCCCCCTCCATAAAAAAGAGAAAAAGGGAAAAGTGGAATTATTAACAATGTCCAGGAGATGGCATCCAAAGAACGGAGATGTCTCCTGCACTGGTTTTTCATAAGAGAAATGGTAAGAACTGTAATTATTAACAGTCTGCAGGAGGTGGCACATGAAGTGGGCAGGAGATGTTCATGCTGGCTGCAGGTCCCGGGTCAGTGTCACCATCAATGCCACAAAGCACAGCCCAACGATGCCCTGGAGCAGGCTCCAGAGCTGACAGTCTGCACATCAAGGAGGAAGGAAGGTGTAACATCCCACAGCTCTAAGAACAGCTCTGAGACCAAAGCAACCAACATTGTCACCAGCAACTCTAAACCCATACAGGGAATAATTATAACTAATTTGTTTTAACATGCTCTGATCAGATCTGTTGTTATCTCAGCCCTTTGTGCCCCACGTTGGGCCCAAATAAAGACTGTTGAGGTTGAACACCAGCCAGGCCCTGAGAACCACGCAGCTGTTCCCTCACACACCAACAGTGGGATGGAGGAAAATATAAGAATATTTATGGATGGAGCTAAAAATGTCTTAATTATTGAAGTAAGATACAATTAAATATATATATATATTAATTTTTTCAGTAATTCTAATGCTAGTTCTAGTGGCCCCCAGTGCACTGAATGGTGGGAGAGCCTGACCTTTTCTTGGCCTCAGCTGGAGACTCTTTTCATTTGGATTCCCTGACCCCCACCTCCCTTTCTCCCCTCTTTACTTGCAGAGACCCCGGGCAAAACCAGTGCGGTGGGGCCAGGGCGAGTGGGAGGCACAGAGGGCACAGCTGGCACCCGTGAGGCAGTGGGAGTGGGTGTCCCCCCTTTTTGTGTTGAGTTTTCTTCCAAAGCCAGGACATTCTGTCCGTGCTGGGTGATGCCAAGAACGACCATTCCCTTTCTTAGGGGGAAATGCAAAGTGCAGCCTGCAGGGCGTTCTTGATGGCAGTGCAGAAAGCAGCTGCCGTAGGAAAGAGAGGCTGCTGCGGGCTTTTGGAAAGGGACACTTGTCATGCATTGCTCCTCCTGCCCCTAAGGGAAGGTGTCCTGCAGGCAGGGCAGGAACGGGCTCGCTGCCGCTGCCCCCATCCCCTCATTGTGTGACAGGACAATCACTGCCAGAGCTCGTGGCTCCCCGCAGAGACCCCGCTGATGCTGGTGCCATGCGGGGTGGGTGGGTGGGGATGAAGTGGCAGCATGGGGACAGGAGGGAGCTGAACGAGCAGCACCTGCTGGATGGAGGGTACAAGTGGGGGCACTGACAAGGTGGTGGAGGCAAATTATCCATAACCCTTCCCAGGGAGCCAATAAGAGCAATGTTGTGTTTGGGATGAAAAGGAACAATGTTCTTAATGGAGTGAGGGATCTCAAAAGCTTTACCTCACTGTCCAGGTCTCTTGCAGACAAATTGAATATACAATTGTAAACTGAATACCAGTCAAATAGAACTTTTCAGTATTATTTTTTTATGCTCTTTGTAATCTTCCCCAAACTGGAACCTCTGTAATTAGCTGTGCAAGTCTCAAACACTAAACACACCACAGGGTGACTCATGGCTGCTCAGTACTGTAATGGGCCCCCTGGTGCCAGTGGCACTGAGTCCATGATCCTCAGGTACTGAAAGGAGACTGAAAAAAAAAAAAGTCTTTAGAAGTTAAAGCCAAAACAAAACCAAAATCATTGTGAAGTATTGATTGGCTCCATTGGGTCCCGTTACTGACAAAGCCTCCCTGGAGACTTGTTAGAGAAGGTCACTGGAGGCCATGATTGCAGGGAGGAAAAGGTTCTGTAAAGGTGGCTCTGAAGCCACCTGGACTTATTTATTATTTTATTTTATGGATCAGTCTGGACAAACTCTGAACCCCAGGAAATGGGAAGGCAGAGCCCAGCCCTCACTTGTGGGTCAGGACTTTTCCTAGGGGCAGTCAGGTGTGAAGATGAGCAATAAAAACTGCAGGAAAAGTGCACAACACCTCCCAACTACCCCAAGAAGGGGCGAGGAACATACCAAGTGCAGAGCCTCAACAGAAACTTCTGCCTGGTGGTGGTGATCCAGTGACCATTTCTAAAGTCACCTTTCCAGACACAGACTCTCCAGACAAAGGCCATTCCCATTCCTCTCCAGCTGTCCCCTTCTCCTACTCTTGGTTCATTCAGATGCCTCTCCCCTGGGTGCTGCTTTGAGCAGCAGGTTGTTCAAAGCTCGCCTGTCTTTCAGCAGCCTGATTGTCTCTTTAGCCACCTCTGTCATGATGACCACATTTCTCTTTTCCCCTCTGTCTCTCTAAACACTTTCTCACTAGATTCTTCTTCACTTTCTCTGTTTGACTTTTCTTGTCTGGCACAAAGGAAAACTCCTGCTGTGCCCGTGTGCAGTCAGTTCTCTAAGGAGAGCAGGTGGGAGGTGGTGCAGTGGAGCTGTAACCTCCAGCTGCAGAGAGGAGAGGAGAAGTCTGATGCAAGGAGCAGGGATGGAAGTCCCAGGTGGGACATGAAAGGAATGGTGGGGCTGGGGAGGTGAGAAGTAAAGTTGGCCACACAGTGTCAGCCCTCAGGGAACTTCTGTCACCTCTTCTCTAAAATGAAAATCATGACATGATCTGTTAAAATAGAGAAAACTCCCACAAACCATTTTCATTAAGCATAGTAAGAAACTTTCATCCTTAACTACAGTGTTTAAACCTCTCCAATTAGCTGTACAAGCCTGGAAGATGTGAAGAATATCCCATGGAGAGCCATGGCCCTTTAGTGCTCTCTGTATTTCAAGGAGCCCCAGGGTGTGTTTGGTGCTGAGTCCATGATCCTCAGGTGCTGAGAGATGAATGAACAAACTGCTCCAGAAGTCAGAATGGAACCTGAAAGTACCTTGAAGCATTGATTGGCCCCACTGAGTG
>JALBCY010000082.1:0-26030 GCA_023079485.1 Archilochus colubris
TCCCTTCCAACCCAGCCCGTTCTGTGATTCTGTGATTTTGATGCAGTTTCAGCCATTTTGCCACAAATTTGATTTTAATTTAAATTTAATTTAAATTTAATTTAAATTTAATTTAAATTTAATTTAAATTTAATTTAAATTTAATATAATTTAAATTTAATTTTAGGGGGAATTCTGAGGATTTTGGGAACAATTTGATGCAATTTCAGCCATTTTTTACCAAAACTGGAGTAAATTTGGAAAGTTTTTTCCAATTCCATGAATTTTAAAATATTTTCATGAAATTTGAGCCATTTTTTCACAAAATGAGTCAGATTTAAATTTTTTTTTTAAATTTGACAGATTTTTAAATATTTGAATTAAATTTGAGCCATTTTTCACAGAATTTGAGTAAATTTTAAAACTTTATAAAAATTCCATGATTTTTTGAATTTTTTCATAACATTTGAGCCATTTTTAATGAAATTTGAGTAATTTAAGGTTTTTTAAATATTTAAATATTTAAAATATTTAAATATTTTCATGACATTTGAGCCATTTCCTAAAAAAATTGATTTCACTTTGAATTTTGGGGGAATTCTGAGATTTTTTTGTACATTTTGATGCAATTTGAGCCATTTTTTCACAGAATTTGGGTCCAATTTGAAATTTTTGAAAATTTCAGTTTTCAAATTTTTTGTGTGAAATTTGAGCCATTTTTAACAAAATTCGAGTCAAATTTGACATTTTCTTTCAATTCCACAAATTTTCAAATATTTTCATGAAATTTGAGCCATTTTTAACAAAATCTGAGTCAAATTTGAAAATTTCTTTAAAATTCCACAAATTTTCAAATATTTTAATGAAATTTGAGCCATTTTTTCATGGAATTTGAGTCAAATTTTAACTCTTCTTTTAATTTCACAAGTTTTTAAATATTTTAATGAAATCTCAGCCATTTTCTCAAAATGTGGGTAAATTTTTTTCAATTCCACATATTTTTATATATTTTCATGAAATTTGAGCCATTTTCCACTGATTTTGGGTCAATTTTAAGATTTCCCTTAATTTTGCATCAATTTCTAAAAAATTTTAATGAAATTTGAGTCATTTTTCCACCAACTTTGAGTCAATTTTTAAATCATTTAGAAATGTTACAAATTTTGAAACATTTTAATGAAATTTGAACCATTTTTACCAAAACTGAGTCAAATTCTAAATTGTTTTTTAGATTTTACATTTTTTAAAATATTTTCATGAAATTTGAGTCATTTTCCACAGAATTTGAGTCAATCTTGAATTTTTCTTGGAATTCTGAGAATTCCCTGAAAATTTCACCCCCTTTTTACCTCACAATTTGGGAATTTTTGGGTGATTTCCACCCAAATTTCACCATTTTTGTCAAAATTTCACCATTTTTTCACAATTTTCCGTTTTTCATGGAATTTTGGGGGGGATTTTGGGGAATTCTGGGCCTCACCGTGGCCGTCCGGGTGGCATCCAACCTCCCACACCTCTGGAGCTCCTGGTAGAGCTCCCCTCGGGGGGCGAATTCCAGGATGAGGAAAACGCGGCGGCGATCGTGGAAGTAATTGTAGAGGCGAAGGATGTTGGGGTGCCTGGGGGAGGGGCAAAAGGGACCTCCCAGTATGGCCCAGTACATCCCAGTACCTCCCAGTGCCTCCCAGGATCCTCCCAGTGCCTCCCAGGATCCTCCCAGTGCTCCAAACTGGGAAGGGCTTGGATCACCATTTCCCTCTCAAACTGTTGCTCCAGCACCCAGAAACTCCCTCCCAGTGTCTCCCAGTACATCCCAGTACCTCCCAGGATCCCCCCAGTGCCTCCCAGGATCCCCCCAGTGCCTCCCAGGATCCTCCCAGTATCCTCCCAGGATCCTCCCAGTGCTCCCAGTCCAAACTGGGAAGGGCTTGGATCACCATTTCCCTCACAAACTGTTGCTCCAGCACCCAGAAACTCCCTCCCAGTGCCTCCCAGTATCCTCCCAGTGCCTTTTATGGATCCCAGTCCCTTTCCCAGTGGCTCCCAGTGCTCCCAGTTCACCTGAGGTGTGCCTGGATCTCGATCTCTCTCCTCAGCTGATGTTCCACCCCCTCTTTTTCCACTTGGGATTTGAAGAGCACCTTGAGGGCCACCAGGAATCCCGAGGATTTCTCCCGGGCCAGGTAAACATTCCCGAACTTTCCCTTCCCCAGGGGCCTCCCCACCTCGAAATCTTCCAAGGAAAAATATTTTCTGGGAAAAAGAGGGAAAAAAAATAAAAAAAACAGGAAAAAATTGGAAAAAAACCCCAGAGATTTAAGGGGTTTTTTGGGGGGCGTCAGAAACAGCACCGGGGGCTCAAAATGGGACCCAGGAAACCCCAAAATGGCCCCAAAATGTTCCCAAATTTCTTAAATGTTCCCAAATGTCCCCAAATGTCCCCAAAATGTCCCCAAATGTCCCCCAAATGTCCCCCAAATGTGCCTCCCAGGATCCTCCCAGTATCCTCCCAGGATCCTCCCAGTGCTCCCAGTCCAAACTGGGAAGGGCTTGGATCACCATTTCCCTCACAAACTGTTGCTCCAGGACCTGGAAACTCCCTCCCAGTGTCTCCCAGTATCCTCCCAGTGCCCTCAGGGCCCTTCCCAATGTCTCCCAATGCCCTCAGGACCCCTCCCAGTATCTTCCCAGTGCCTACCAGTGCTCCCAGTTCAAACTGGGAAGGGCTTGGATCACCATTTCCCTCTCAAACTGTTGCTCCAGGACCTGGAAACTCCCTCCCAGTGTCTCCCAGTATCCTCCCAATATCCCCCCAGTGCCCTCAGGGCCCCTCCCAATGTCTCCCAGTGCGCTCAGGACCCCTCCCAGTATCTTCCCAGTGCCTACCAGTGTTCCCAGTTCAAACTGGGAAGGGCTTGGATCACCATTTCCCTCTCAAACTGTTGCTCCAGCACCCAGAAACTCCCTCCCAGTGTCTCCCAGTATCCTCCCAGTGCCCTCAGGGCCCCTCCCAATGTCTCCCAGTGCCCTCAGGACCCCTCCCAGTATCTTCCCAGTGCCTACCAGTGTTCCCAGTTCAAACTGGGAAGGGCTTGGATCACCATTTCCCTCACAAACTGTTGCTTCAGGACCTGGAAACTCCCTCCCAGTGTCTCCCAGTATCCTCCCAGTGCCCTCAGGGCCCCTCCCAATGTCTCCCAGTGCCCTCAGGACCCCTCCCAGTATCTTCCCAGTGCCTACCAGTGCTCCCAGTTCAAACTGGGAAGGGCTTGGATCACCATTTCCCTCTCAAACTGTTGCTCCAGCACCCAGAAACTCCCTCCCAGTGTCTCCCAGTATCCTCCCAGTGCCCTCAGGACCGCTCCCAGTATCTTCCCAGTGCCTACCAGTGCTCCCAGTTCAAACTTGGGAGGGCTTGGATCACCATTTCCCTCTCAAACTGTTGCTCCAGGACCTGGAAACTCCCTCCCAGTGTCTCCCAGTATCCTCCCAGTGCCCTCAGGGCCCCTCCCAATGTCTCCCAGTGCCCTCAGGACCCCTCCCAGTATCTTCCCAGTGCCTACCAGTGCTCCCAGTTCAAACTGGGAAGGGCTTGGATCACCATTTCCCTCAAACTGTTGCTCCAGGACCTGGAAACTCCGCTCCCAGTCCAAACTGGGAAGGGCTTGGATCACCATTTCCCTCTCAAACTGTTGCTCCAGCACCCAGAAACTCCCTCCCAGTGCCTCCCAGTATCCTCCCAGTGCCTTTTATGGATCCCAGTCCCTTTCCCAGTGGCTCCCAGTGCTCCCAGTTCACCTGAGGTGTGCCTGGATCTCGATCTCTCTCCTCAGCTGATGTTCCACCCCCTCTTTTTCCACTTGGGATTTGAAGAGCACCTTGAGGGCCACCAGGAATCCCGAGGATTTCTCCCGGGCCAGGTAAACATTCCCGAACTTTCCCTTCCCCAGGGGCCTCCCCACCTCGAAATCTTCCAGGGAAAAATATTTTCTGGGAAAAAGGAAAAAAAAAAACAGGAAAAAATTGGAAAAAAACCCCAGGAAGAGAAGGAGAGGGAGAGGGAAGAGGGGAGAGAGGGAGAGGGAAGAGGGGAGGAGAGGGAGAGGGAAGAGGGGAGAGAGGAGAGAGAGGGAGAGGGGAGAGAGGGAGAGGGGAGAGAGGGAGAGGGGAGAAAGGGAGAGGGGAGAAGGGGAGAGGGGGGAGGAAAGGGGGGAGGAAAGGGGGGGGGGAAATAAAAGAGGGGGTAAAAAAGAAAGGGGGGGGCAAAAAGGGGGGGGCAAAAAGGGGGGGGGGCAAAAGCCAGGAGGGAGGTGAAGGTCTGGCAGCTTTGGGGCAAACTTACCTTGGGGAAAAGGGGGAAAAAGGGGCAGTGAGGGGGGGGTGTGGGTGAGGTTTTGGGTTTTTTGGGGTGGGGGGGTCCCGCGGGGGGGTCACTTCTTGGCAAAACTGATTTTCATGGCGTTGTTCTGGGTGATTTTAAAGCCCTGGAGGGCGTCCCGGGCTGCCCCCGCCTGCACCTCGGTCTGGAACTCGACGAAAGCGATGTCGTGTCTGCCCGGCACCAAACGGACCTCCTTGAAGCCTGGGAATCTGTGGGGGGGGGCAAAGGGGGGGTCAAGGGGTGCTGAAGACCCCCCCTCGACATCCCCAACCCCCCCCCTGAAAAAAGGTTTGCAAGGAAAAGGGAACTGACTGGTTGAAGAGCATGGAGAGCATCAGGTCGTTGGTTTCCTCCGGGAGGTTGGTGAGGAAGAGGATGTGGTTGGGGGGGTTCTCTGAGAGCTGGGGGGGCAAAGAGAAAAAAAAAAGGGGGGGGGAAAGGAATAAGGGGAAGGGGGGGGAAATGGGGGGGGAAAAATGGGGGAAAAATGGGGGAAAATGGGGGGAAAAATGGGGAAAAATGGGGAAAATGGGAAAAATGGGAAAAAAATGGGGGAAAATAATGGGAAAATGGGGAAAAATGGAAAAATGGGGAAAATGGGAAAAAATAGGGGAAAATGGGAAAAATGGGAGGAAATGGGGAAAAATGGGAAAATGTGGGAAAAAAAGGGAAAATGGGAAATGGGAAAAATGGGGAAAAACGAGGGAAATGGGGAAATGGGGAAGAATGGGAATAAATGGGGAAAAATGGGGAAAATGGGAAAAAATGGGGGGAAATAGGGGAAAATGGGGAAAATAATGGGAAAAATGGGGGGAAAATGGGGAAAATGGGAAAAATAGGGGAAAATATGGGAAAAATGGGGAAAATGAGGGGGAATGGGGAAAATGGGGGAAATGGGGAAATGGGGGAAAAATGGGGGAAAAGGAAAAAGGGGAAAAGGGGAAAAAAGGGAAAAAAAGGGGAAAAAGGGAAAAAGGGGGGAAAAAGGGGGGGGAAAAGGGGGGAGGAAAAAGGGAAAAAGGGGGGGGAAAAAGGGGGGGTGTCAGTGTCCCCCAATTCCACCCCAAGACCCCCGAATTTTCCCCCCATATCCCATCGCCCCCCAGACCCCATTCCCCCCCCCAGACCCCCCCCAATTCCATCCCCCCCCACCCCAACCCCCCCAGAGCCCCCCAATCCCATCCCCCCCAGTTCCACTCCCCCCCCCAATTCCCCTCCAGACCCCCCCAGTTTCACTCCCCCCCCCATGCTGATTTTGGGGGGGGTCTCAGCTGTGCCCCCCCCCCAGGGACTCACAGGTTGGGCTGGGGGCATCTGCCCGGGCAGAACCTGCTGGGGGGGGATGGCCCCGGGGGGGAGGGCTCCAGGGGTCATTCCTGGGGGGGGGATCATCCCGGGGGGGGGCATGTAGGGGGGCTGCCCCCCCATGTGGTGCATCATCCGGGGGGCCTGGCTCATGGCTGCCATTCCCTGGGGAGGGGGGGGGAAAAGGGGGTGACCCCCAAATCCCCCCCCCCCCAAAAAAAAACACCCCACTTCCCCTTAAATCCTCCCCTTTTACCCCAAAATCAACCCCCCCAAACCCCTCTATTCCCAACCCCCCCATTCCCAATTCCCCTCAACCCCCCCACATCCCAATTCCCCCAAAACCCCCCAACCTCCCCCCCTATTCTCAACCCCCCCAAATTGCCAATTCCCCTCAATTCCCCCCAAATCCCAACCCCCCCAAACCCCCCCTATTCCCAACCCCCCACAAATCCCCAACTCCCCTCAACTCCCCCACATCCCAATTCCCCCCAGACCCCCCAAATTCCCCCCCAAACCCCCAAATTCCCCCCAATTCTCCCCAAATCCCAATCCCCCCAAACCAACCCCCCCAAACCCCCCCAACCCCCTCTATTCCCAACCCCCCCATTCCCAATTCCCCTCAATTCCCCCCAAATCCCAATCCCCCCAAACCAACCCCCCCAATTCCCCCCCAGCCCTAACCCCCATTCCCTACCCCCCAAATTCCCAATTCCCTCAACCCCCCCAAACCAACTCCCCCAAACACCCCCAATCCCCCCTATTCCCACCCCCCCCCAAATCCCCAACTCCCCTCAACTCCCCCACATCCCAATTCCCCCCAAACCCCCCAAATTCCCCCCAAACCCCCAAATTCCCCAATTCTCCCCAAATCCCAATCCCCCCAAACCAACCCCCCCCAAACTCCCCTCCTATTCCCTACCCCCCCAAATCCCCAACTCCCCTCAACTCCCCCACATCCCAATTCCCCCAAAACCCCCCAACCTCCCCCAAATTCCCCCCCTATTCCCAACCCCCCCAAATTGCCAATTCCCCTCAATTCCCCCCAAATCCCAGCCCCCCCAAACCCCCCCAATCCCCTTTATTCCCACCCCCCCCAAATCCCCAACTCCCCTCAACTCCCCCACATCCCAGTTCCCCCCCAGACCCCTCAAATTCCCCCCCAAACCCCCAAATTCCCCCCCAATTCCCCCAAATCCCAATCCCCCCAAACCCCCCCCAACCCCCTCTATTCCCAACCCCCCCAAATCCCCAACTCCCCTCAACTCCCCCACATCCCAGTTTCCCCCCAGACCCCCAAATTCCCCCCAAACCCCCTCAATTTCCAACCCCCCCAATTCCCCCCCTGCCCTAACCCCCATTCCCTGCCCCCCAAATCCCAACCCCCCCAAACCCCCCCAAGCCCCCCTATTCCCAACCCCCCCCAAATCCCCAACTCCCCTCAACTCCCCCACATCCCAGTTTCCCCCCAGACCCCCAAATTCCCCCCCAATTCTCCCCAAATCCCAATTGCCCCCAAACCAACCCCCCCAAACCCCCCCTATTTCCAACCCCCCCATTCCCAATTCCCCTCAATTCCCCCAAATCCCAATTCCCCCAAACCAACCCCCCCAAACTCCCCCCAATTCCCCCTATTCCCAACCCCCCCCAAATCCCCAACTCCCCTCAACTCCCCCACATCCCAATTCCCCCAAAACCCCCCAACCTCCCCCAACCTCCCCTATTCCCAACCCCCCCAAATTCCCAATCCCCCCCAATTCCCCCCAAATCCCAATCCCCCCAAACACCCCCAATCCCCTCTATTCCCAACCCCCCCCAAATCCCCAACTCCCCTCAACTCCCCCACATCCCAGTTTCCCCCCAGACCCCCCAAATTCCCCCCCAATTCTCCCCAAATCCCAATTGCCCCCAAACCAACCCCCCCCAACCCCCTCTATTCCCAACCCCCCCATTCCCAATTCCCCTCAATTCCCCCAAAACCCCCCAACCTCCCCCAAACTCCCCCCCTATTCCCAACCCCCCCAAATTGCCAATTCCCCTCAATTCCCCCCAAACCAACCCCCCCAAGCCCCCCCAATCCCCTTTATTCCCACCCCCCCCAAATCCCCAACTCCCCTCAACTCCCCCACATCCCAATTCCCCCCCAAACCCCCCAATTCCCCCCAAACCCCCCAAACCCCCCTGCCCCCCCACCTGCACCCCCGCTGCCGCCGCCGCTTTCTTCCCTCCGGGATTTTCTCCTCCTTTGGGTTTTTTCTTCTCCCTTTTCCTCTCCCTCTCCACGAACGTTCCCTTCATCTTGGCGATGATGTCCGAGTCTGTCTTGGCGTACTGGATCCTCTGAGGGGATTTGGGATCATCCCAAGGGATCAGAGAAGGGATCTGGGACCCTCGGAGGGGATTTGGGGTGATCCGAGGGGATTTGGGGTGATCTGAGGGGATTTGGGGTGATCCCAAGGGATCAGGGAGTGGGATCTGGGACACTTGGAAGGGATTTGGGGTCATCCGAAGGGATTTGGGGTCATGTGAGGGGATTTGGGGTGATCTCAGGGGATTTGAGGGGAACCTGAGGGGATTTGGGATCATCCCAAGGGATCAGAGAAGGGATCTGGGACCCTCAGAGGGGATTTGGGGTGATCTGAGGGGATCTGGGATCATCTGAGGGGATTTGGGGTCATCTGAGGGGATTTGGGGTCATCTGAGGGGATTTGAGGGGAACCTGAGGGGATTTGGGATCATTCCAAGGGATCAGAGAAGGGATCTGGGACCCTTGGAGGGGATTTGGGGTCATCTGAGGGGATTTGGGGTCATCTGAGGGGATTTGGGGGGAGCCTGAGGGGATCAGAGGGGAACCTGAGGGGATGGGGGACCTGAGTCGAGGGGAACCTGAGGGGATTTGGGATCATCCCAAGGGATCAGAGAAGGGATCTGGGACCCTCAGAGGGAATTTGGGGTGATCTGAGGGGATTTGGGATCATCCGAGGGGATCAGAGAGGAACCTGAGGGGATTTGGGATCATCTGAGGGGATCTGAGATCATCCCAGGGGATCAGAGGGGGGATCTGGGACTCTCAGAGGGGATCTGGGGTCATCTGAGGGGATTTGGGGTCATCTGAGGGGATTTGAGGGGAACCTGAGGGGATTTGGGATCATCCCAAGGGATCAGAGAAGGGATCTGGGACCCTCAGAGGGGATTTGGGGTCATCTGAAGAGATTTGGGGAGAGCCTGAGGGGCTTTGGGTGATCCGAGGGGATTTGGGATCATCTGAGGGGATCTGGGATCATCTGAGGGGATTTGAGGGGAACCTGAGGGGATTTGAGGGGAACCTGAGGGGATTTGGGATCATCCCAAGGGATCAGAGAAGGGATCTGGGACCCTCGGAGGGGATTTGGGGTCATATGAGGGGATTTGGGGGGAGCTTGAGGGGATTTGGGATCATCTGAGGGGATTTGAGGGGAACCTGAGGGGATTTGAGGGGAACCTGAGGGGACTTGGGGTCATCCCAGGGGATCTGGGGGGGGGATTTGGGGGGAGCCTGAGGGGATTTGGGGTCATCTGAGGGGATCTGGGGGGAATCTGAGGGGATTTGG
This sequence comes from Archilochus colubris, assembly GCA_023079485.1. Taxonomy (NCBI): domain Eukaryota; kingdom Metazoa; phylum Chordata; class Aves; order Apodiformes; family Trochilidae; genus Archilochus; species Archilochus colubris. Next base: position 9,256 of record JALBCY010000082.1, read on the forward strand.
GGTGATCCGAGGGGATTTGGGATCATCCGAGGGGATCAGAGGGGAGATCTGGGAACTCTGGAGGGGATCTGGGACCCTCAGAGGGGATCTGGGGTCATTCGAAGGGATTTGGGGTCATTTGAGAGAATTTGGGGTCATCTGAGGGAATCTGGGGGAAGCCTGAGGGGATTTGGGTTAATCCCAGGGGATCTGGGACCCTCGGAGGGGATTTGGGGTGATCTGAGGGGATTTGGGATGATCCCAGTAAGGAATTTGGGGACCACTTTGGGATTCTGCTCCCCAGTGATCTCCAGGGCCCAATTCTGGGGCTTTCCTGGAGGTTTGTTTTTGGGGTGGGATTCCCAGAAATGGGGAGAAAAGTGAGGAGGGAGAAGGGTGGAGTTTTTTGGGGGTTTTTTGGGGGTTTTTACCATGGGTTTGTCATAAAAGGGGAATCCCTGCATGGACCTGAGAGCGTTGGTGGCACTGCTGAGCTCCTTGAAGATGACAAAGGCCTGGCCACGCATCTTGAGGCTGCGGGACACCAGGATGTCCAGAATCTGCCCAAACTGGGAGAAAATGGCGTAGAGGGACTTCTTGAGCTCTGTGGGGAGAGAGGGAAAGGGAAGGGGGAAGGGGGAAAGGGGGGAAAGGGGGAAAGGGGGAAGGGGGGAAAGGGGGAAGGGGGGAAAGGGGGGAAAGGGGGGAAAGGGGGAAAGGGGGGAAAGGGGGAAAGGGGGAAAGGGGGGAAGGGGGAAAGGGGGAAAGGGGGGAAAGGGGGAAAGGGGGAAAGGGGGAAAGGGGAAGGGGGAAAGGGGGAAAGGGGGAAGGGGGGAAAGGGGGAAAGGGGAAGGGGGAAGGGGAAAGGGGGAAAGGGGGAGGGGGGGAAAGGGGGGAGGGGAAAGGGGGAAAGGAAGGGGGAAGGGGGAAGGGGGAAGGGGGAAGGGGGAAAGGGGAAGGGGGGAAGGGGGAAGGGGGAAGGGGGGAAGGGGGAAGGGGGAAGGGGGAAGGGGGAAAGGGGGAAAAGGGGGAAAAAGGGGGAAAAGGGGGAAAGGGAAAGGGGGAAAAAGGGGGAAAAAGGGGGAAAAAGGGGGGAAAAAGGGGGAAAAAGGGGGAAAAAGGGGGAAAAAGGGGGAAAAAGGGGGAAAAAGGGGGAAAAAGGGGGAAAAAGGGGGAAAAAGGGGGAAAAAAGGGGGAAAAAGGGGGAAAAAGGGGAAAAAGGGGGAAAAAAGGGGGAAAAAGGGGGAAAAAGGGGGAAAAGGGGGAAAAGGGGGGAAAAGGGGGGAAAAGGGGGAAAAAGGGGGAAAAAGGGGGAAAAAAGGGGAAAAAAGGGGAAAAAAGGGGAAAAAAGGGGAAAAAAAGGGAAAAAAAGGGAAAAAAAGGGAAAAAAAAGGGGAAAAAAAGGGAAAAAAAAGGGAAAAAAAAGGGAAAAGGGGGAAAAGGGGAAAAGGGGAAAAAAGAAGAACAAGGAAAAAGGAAAAAAGAAAAGAAAAAAGAAAAAGAAAAAAGAAAAAGAAAAAAGAAAAAGAAAAAAGAAAAAGAAAAAAGAAAAAGAAAAAAGAAAAAGAAAAAAGAAAAAGAAAAAAGAAAGAAAAAGAAAGAAAAAGAAAGAAAAAGAAAAAAAAAGAAAAAGAAAAAGAAAGAAAAAGAAAAAGAAAGAAAAAAGAGAAAGAAAAACAGAAAAGCAGAAAAAAGAGGAAAGAAAAAAAAGGCAAAGAGAGGAAAAAGAAGAAAAGATAAAAAGGGAAAAAGTTAAAAGTGGAAAACAGAAAATGAAGGAAAAGATAAAAAGAAAAAAAGGAAGAAAAGAAAAAAAAAGTTAAAAATTATGAGAAAAGCCCAAAAGGTGAGAAATGATCCCCCCTTGGAGCCCCAAAAGCCCCCTCAGGACCCCCCCACACCCTCAGGACCCCCCCAGATCTCCTCAGGACCCCCTCAGATCCCCCCAGGCCCCCTTGAACCCCCCCAAATCCCCTCACACCCCCTCAGAACTCCTCAAGACCCCCCCCAGACCCCCTCAGAACTCCTCAAACTCCCCCAAATCCCCTCAGAACCCCCCCAGACCCCCTTGAACTCCCTAAAGTCCCCTCAGAACCCCCTCACATCTCCTCAGGACCCCCCCAAATCCCCTCAGACTCTCCCAGATCCCCTCACACCCCCCCAGATCCCCTCAGGATTCAGGACCCCCCCAGATCCCCTTGAACCCCCCCAAAATCCCCTCAGGATCCCCCTAAACTCCCCCACACCCCCTCAGGATCCTCCCAGATCCCCTCAGGACCCCCCAGGACCTCCTCAAACCCCCCAGATCCACTCAGGACCCTCCCAGACCTCCTCAAATCCCCTCAGGACCCCCCTAGACCCCCTCAGGACTCCCCCACACACCTCAAATCCCCTCATGACCCCCCCCAGACCCCCTCAGGACTCCTCCAGACCCCTCAAATCCCCTCAGGACCCCCCCAGATCCCCTCAAGCCTCCTCAGAACCCTCCCAGACCCCCTCAGGACACCCCCAGACCCTCCCAAATCCTCTCAGGACCCCCCTAGACCCCCCCCAAATCCACTCAAGACCCCCTCAGACTCTCCCAGACCCCTCAAATCCCCTCAGGGACCCCCCCAGATCCCCTTAAACTCCCCAAAACCCCCTCAGGACTCTCCCAGAGCCCTCAAATCCTCTCAGGACCCCCCCCAGATCCCCTTGAACCCCCCCCAAATCCACTCAGGACCTCCCCAGACCCCCTCAAAATCCCTTAGGATCCCCCCAAACTGTCACAGACCACCCCCGACCCCCCCTCAAACCTCCTCAGGACCCCCCCAGACCTTCTCAGGACCCCCCCAAATTCTCCCAGACCCCCTCAGGACCCCCCCAGACCCTCTTGAACCACCCAAAATCCCTTCACACCCCCTCAGATCTCCTCAGGGCGCCCCATAGACCCCCCCACACCCCCTCAGACTCTCCCAGACCCCCCCAGATCCTCTCAGGACCCCCCTAAACTCTCCCAGACCCCCTCAGGGCCCCCCCAAGTCCCCTCAGGACCCTTCCAGACTCCCTCAGGACTCCCCCAGACCCCTCAAATCCCCTCAGAACCCCCCCAGACCCTCTTGAATCCCCCAAAATCCCCTCAGGACGCCCCCAGAGCCCTCAAACCCCCTCAGGACCCCCTAAACTCTCCCAGACCCCCCCCAGACCCGCCAAAATCCCCTCAGGACCCCCCAAAATCCCCTCAGGACCCCCTAAACTCTCCCAGACCCCCCCCAGACCCGCCAAAATCCCCTCAGGACCCCCCAAAATCCCCTCAGGACCCCCTAAACTCTCCCAGACCCCCCCCAGAACCCTTCAAATCCCCTCAGGACCCCCCCAGATCCCCTTGAACCCCCCAAAACCCCCTCAGAACCCCCTAAACTCTCCCAGACCCCCAAAATCCCCTCAGGACCCCCCTAGGACTCTCCCAGACCCCTCCAATCCCCTCAGGACCCCCCAAAACCCCCTCAGGACCCCCCAGGCCCCGCTCTCCTCTCCCCTCACCTCCCGCCGCCGCCTCAGCCTCGCGCTCCGTCGCCCCCAGCCAATCACCGCGCAGCATCCTCCCCCTTCATCCCGCCCACCGCCCTCTCCGCCAATCAGCGCGGAGCAACAGCGGGGCGGGAAGCAGCTCCGACCAATCAGAACCGCGGGCGCCTCAGGAGAGGGTCCCGCCCCCTCCGTCACCGCCCGGTTCCTCTGACCCCATCATGGCCGCTCCCAGCACCGCCCCCCCCACACCGCCCCCCCCCACACCGCCACCGCCCCCCCCGCGACCCCCGCCCCAAATCAGCCTCCGGGAGATGCTGGAACGGGGGGGGGAAGGGGCTGGGGGGCGGCGGGGGCCTCCGGGAGCTGCTGAGGCGGCGGAGGGACAGGTGGGGGAGGGTCTCTGAGCCTTTGGGGGTGTTTCCTGGGGGGGGGTCGTGACCTTTGGGGTGTCCTGGGGGGGTTCTGGGGGGGTCCCTGAGCCTTTGGGGGTGTTCTGGGGGGGATCGTGACCTTTGGGGTGTCCTGGGGGTGTCCTGGAGGGGTCCCTGACCCGGTGGGGGGGCTCTGGGGGGTCCTGAGCTTTTAGGGGGGTTCTGGGGGGGTCCCTGAGCCTTTGGGGAGGTTTTGGGGGGGGAGTCCCTGAGTTTAGGGGGGTTCTGGGGGGGGGTCGTGACCTTTGGGGTGTCCTGGGGGGGTCCCTGAGCCTTTGGGGGTGTTCTGGGGGGGGTCGTGACCTTTGGGGGGGCCCTAGGGGGGTCCCTGAGCTTTTAGAGGGGTTCTGGGGGGGTCCCTGAGCTTTTAGGGGGGTTCTGGGGGGGTCTCTGAGCCTTTGGAGGTGTTCTGGGGGGGGTCGTGACCTTTGGGGTGTCCTGGGGGGGTCCCTGAGCTTTTAGAGGGGTCCTGGAGGGGTCCCTGACCCGGTGGGGGGGCTCCGGGGGGTCCCTGAGCTTTTAGGGGCGTTCTGGAGGGGGTCCCTGAGCCTTTTGGGGGGTCCTGGGGGGGTCCCTGAGTCTATGGGGGGGTTCTGGGGGGGGTCGTGACCTTTGGGGGGGTCCCTGAGGCTTTGAGGACGTTTTTGGGGGGGGGGGTCCCTGAGTTTAGGGGAGTCCTGGAGGGGTCCCTGAGCCTTTTGGGGGGGGCGGTGGGGGGGTGTCCCTGGGGGGGTCCTGGGTTTGAGGAAGTCCTGGGGTGGGGGGGTCCCTGAGGTCCCTCCCCCCCCTTTTAGCTTCCCCCCTCCCCTGAAGTGGCTCCTGTTCCACCGCCCGGCCCCCCCCCTGCTGCAGGAGGGACCCCAGTAAGAGGGGGGGGTCGGGGGGGGTCTTGGGGGTCAGGGGGAGATCAGGGGGGGGTGGGTGCCCCCCCTGTGTGCCCCCCCCATTCCCTTTGCCCCCCCCCAGGTGTGGGGGGCCGGGGGGGGTGGTGGTGGTCAGGGGGGGGGGTCCTTGGGGGCGGGCTGGGTTTGGGGGGGCTCTGGAGGGGTTATGGGGGATCGGGGGGGGTCAGTGCCCCCCCCTATGCCCCCCCTTCCCTTTTTCCCCCCCAGGTGTGGGTGGGGTCTGGGGGGGTTCTGGGGGGACTGGGGGGGCTGTAGGGGGGGATGGGGGTGTTCAGGGGGGGTTGGTTGTTTCTGGGGGGGGTCAGGAGGAGTCAGTGCCCCCCCCCCACCCCCCCTTCCCTTCACCACCCCCCCCAATGTGTGGGGGGTCAGGGGGGCTTGGGGGGGTTGGGTTGGGTCTGGGGGTGTCAGGGAGGATGGGCTGGATTTGGGGGGGCTTTGGGGGATCTGGGGGACTGTGGGGGGGTCAGGGGGGGTCAGTGCTCCCCCCCCGTGCCCCCCCTTTCCCTTTGCCCCCCCCCAGGTGTGGGCTGGGTCAGGGAGGGGTTGGAGGTCGGGGGTGGGGGGGGATGGTAAAGGGGGGGTGGGTTGGGTCTGGGGGGGGGCTTGGGGGGTCAGGGGGCGTTGGATGTTTTGGGGGGGGGTCAGTGGCCCTCCCTGTGCCCCCCCCTTCCCTTTGCCCCCCCAGGTGTGGGCTGGTGGCTCTCTGGATGGCAGCTTCACTCCTGGCCCCCTCCCACGGGGTGGGTCTGGGGGAGGTGCTGGGGGCAGCCCAGGCCCGGGGCTTCACTGCCCGGGAGGAGATGTTTTCAGGTAAAAAAACCCCAAATCAGGGAGGGGGGGGGACACAAAACCCCTTTTTTTGGTTATTTCCCCCCCCCCCTTTGTTCTTTTTGCAGCCCTGCACATGGCAGCCTTGGCCCAGGAGCTCTTCCCCTGCAGAGCTGAAGTTGTTTCGGGGGGCCTGGGGGGGCCCAATCGCCCCAAGATCCTCCAGCACCTCACCCGGGGGCTCCCCCTCCTCGTGCCGTATCCTGGGGGGGGATTTTATTTTTTTTTGGGGGGGGGGATCCTTTTTTTCAACCCCTTCTGCTGGTTCTGTCCCCACTGGGCTGGGAGCCCCCATTTTTGGGGGGTCCCAACCCCCCTAAGTCTTCCTTAATATTATGGGGGGGCTCTGTTAATCCGGGGGGGCTTTTTTTGGGGGGGGGGGGCTCTTTTTGGGGGGGTGTCTTTTTTTTTTGGAGGGGGGGGATCCTTTTTTTCAACCCCTTTTGCTGGTTCTGTCCCCACTGGGCTGGGAGCCCCCATTCTGGGGGGTCCCAACCCCCCTAAGTCTTCCTTAATATTATGGGGGGGCTCTGTTAATCCGGGGGGGCTTTTTTTGGGGGGGGGGGGCTCTTTTTGGGGGGGTGTCTTTTTTTTTTGGAGGGGGGGGATCCTTTTTTTCAACCCCTTTTGCTGGTTCTGTCCCCACTGGGCTGGGAGCCCCCATTCTGGGGGGTCCCAACCCCCCTAAGTCTTCCTTAATATTATGGGGGGGCTCTGTTAATCCGGGGGGGCCTTTTTGGGGGGGGTTGTGTCTTTTTTTTGGGGGGGGGGGGATCATTTTACCCCCATTTCCCCCCTCGTGTGGTGCTGCCCCCACTCAGGGTATTTTGGGGGGGGGGGTCCAGATGATTTCTTACTGGGGGTTTGGGGTCTTATTGGGGGAGGGGGTTAATTTGGGGGGCTGGGAGGATTTGGGGGGGGGTTTCACCCTGTTGCCCCCCCTTGACCCCCCCCCAAGTTATGATGAAGACAGCAACCACGAGCCCTGCCACAAACACGGCCACAAAGCCCATTGGGCTGTGCTCACAGGTACAAAACAAAGGGGGGGGGGCTCAGGGACCCCCCTCATGGTGTGGGGGGGGGGCTCTGAGGTGACCTTGCCCCTTCCCCCCCCCCCCAGGTGTCATTCTGGGGGTCCCCACCTCGGCGTTGCCCCCCAACTTCCAGCAGGACCCCGAGATCCCCAACCTCTTCCACGCCCCCCAGGAGGAGTTTTTTTTGGGGGGGGTGGATTTGGGGGGGGGGTTTTTAGAGGGGGGGGAGGTTTGGGTGTTGGGGCAACAGGGGAAAAGCCCCCGGCCCCATTTATGGCCCTGGGGGGGACTGGAAACCAGTAATGGGCAACTGGGAGAGCTGAGCCCCAGGAGGGAGGGGGATGGGCACCACTATGTGGTACCCGAGGGGGGGCTGGGGGGGGGCTGAGGGGGAGGGCGGTGCTGCTGGGACCCCCTAAACAACCCCCCCACCTCAAAAAAGAAACCCCCCCCCAATAAACACCTCCAAGAAAAGCCCTGAAGTGCAAGAAATGTCACCAAGAAACATCCCCCCCCCCAAAAAAATGGGAAACTCCCTAAACACCCCCCCAAAAAATGGGAAACCCCCCAAACACCCCCCCAAAAAAAACCCACCCTGAGAAGCCCCCCAAACACCCCCCCCAAAAAAGCCCTAAGAACCCCCCCCAAAAAAACCCCACTCCAAACCCCCCCAACAAACACCCCCCCAAGAAACACCCCCAGATCCCTCAGGATGGATCCCAACACCCCCAGATCCCTCATGGAGAATTCTCCAGATCCCTTGGAGGGATCCTCAAGCTCCCAGATCCCTCAGGATGGATCCCAACACCCCTGGATCCCTCCAGGTGGATCCCAACACCCGGAGATCCCTTGGGGGGAATCCCTCAGGATGGATCCCAAATCTCCTGCAGGCTCCCAGATCCCTCAGGATGGATCCCAACACCCCCAGATCCCTTGGGGGGGAATCCCTAAGGATGGATCCCAAATCTCCTGCAGGCTCCCAGATCCCTCAGGATGGATCCCAACACCCCCAGATCCCTCAGGGAGGATTCCCCAGATCCCTCAGGATGGATCCCAACACCCCCAGATCCCAGGGGGTTCCCAACACCCCCAGATCCCTCATGGAGGATTCTCCAGATCCCTTGGGGGGATCCTCAAGCTCCCAGATCCCTCAGGATGGATCCCAACACCCCTAGATCCCTCCAGGTGGATCCCAACACCCCGAGATCCCTCAGGATGGATCCCAAATCTCCTGCAGGCTCCCAGATCCCTCAGGATGGATCCCAACACCCCCAGATCCCAGGGGGTTCCCAATACCCCCAGGTCCCAGGGGGGATCCCAACACCCCTGGATCCCTCCAGGTGGATCCCAACACCTTCAGATCCCTCATGGAGGATTCCCGAGATCCCTTGGGGTGGATCCCCAAGCTCCCAGATCCCAGGGAGGATCCCTCAGGATGGATCCCAACACCCCCAGATCCCCTGGGGGGAATCCCTCAGGATGGATCCCAAATCTCCTGCAGGCTCCCAGATCCCTCAGGATGGATCCCAACACCCCCAGATCCCTCAGGGAGGATTCCTGAGATCCCTTGGGGTGGATCCCCAAGCTCCCAGATCCCAGAGAGGATCCCTCAGGATGGATCCCAACACCCCCAGATCCCTTGGGGGGAATCCCTCAGGATGGATCCCAAATCTCCTGCAGGCTCCCAGATCCCTCAGGATTTAAAGGGAAGGAAAAAGAGGTTTGGGACCATTCAGAGAATCCTGGAATCATGGAATTATCCAGAGAATCCTGGACTCAGGATCACGGAATCACTCAGAAAGTGACTCAGAGAATCATGGAACCATGGAATCATGGAACCACAGGATCCTGGGATCTCTCACAGGATCCTGGAACCATTCAGAGAATCATCAGAACCTTGGAACTGAAGCTTGGAAGGGCCCTCAAGGACCCTCTGATCCAAACCCTTGTCCACAAGACTTCCAGCTTTCCCAGGTGAGGGACTCTTCCCCTTCCCAGTTTCCCAGGAGGGACTCCAGGTCCTTTGGGCCCCCCCCCAGCTCTTGCTGTCCCTGTCCCCAAGCTTCTGGAACCCGGAGTCTTGGGGTCCTTTGTGACATCTCTGGGTGTCACTCCGACCCTGAGGGTGCAGCGGAGAGGAGAGAGGAGAGTGGAGAGCCTAGAGCCGAGAGCCGAGAGCCGAGAGAGGAGAGAGAAGAGAGGAGAGAGAAGAGAGGAGAGAGGAGAGTGGAGAGACGAGAGAGGAGAGTGGAGAGAGGAGAGTGGAGAGAGGAGAGAGAAGAGAGGAGAGAGGAGAGTGGAGAGTGGAGAGACGAGAGAGGAGACCCCACACACAGCTCACAGCTTTTCCGTGTTTGTCCCCAAAGCTTTGACCCAAACTTCCCCATTCCTGCTCCAGCCCTTTTCCCTTTTTTCCTAAAAGATGGCGGAGGGACTGACCAGCCTGCTGAGGATGCTGGAGGAGGAGGAGGAGGAGGACAGAGATACCCTGAAGAGCAGCTCCTTGGAGAACCAGCTGCAGCCTCTGGTGGTTGGTGAGGGAGACACACAGGACCTTTTCCTCTTCCTCCTCCACCTCCTCCGCCTCTCTCCTTTTCCTTTCCTTTCCTTTCCTTTCCTTTCCTTTCCTTTCCTTTCCTTTCCTTTCCTTTCCTTTCCTTTTTCCTTTCCTTTCCTTTCCTTTTTCCTTTTCTTTTCTTTTCTTTTCTTTTCTTTTCTTTTCTTTTCTTTTCTTTTCTTTCCTTTTCTTTTCTTTTCTTTCCTTTTCTTTTCTTTTCTTTCCTTTCCTTTCCTTTCTGTAAAAAGTTTTCCTTCCTCTTTCCTCTTTCCTCCTCCTCCTCCTCCTCCTCCTCCTCCTCCCCTCCTCCTCCTCCTCCTCCTCCTTCCTCTTTCTCCTCCTCCTCTCCTCTTCCTTTCCTTCTCCTTCTCCTTCTCCTTCTCCTTCTCCTTCTCCTTCTCCTTCTCCTTCTCCTTCTCCTTCTCCTTCTCCTTCTCCCTCTCCTTCTCCCTCTCCTTCTCCCTCTCCTTCTCCCTCTCCTTCTCCCTCTCCTTCTCCCTCTCCTTCTCCCTCTCCCTCTCCCTCTCCCTCTCCCTCTCCCTCTCCTCTTCTCTTAGAATCCCAGAATCATTAGGATTGGAAAGGATCCCTCTGGGATCACCCACTCCACCCCTCGATCCCACGGCACTCAGTGCCACATCCAGTCCCTTTTTAGACCTCTCCAGGGATGGAGAATCCACCCCTTCCCTGGGCTGCCCCTTCCCAAGTCTGATCACCCTCTCCCTGACAGAATCCTTCCCAATATGCACCCCAAGCCTCCCCTGGCACACCCCAGGACACCATTCCCTCTTCTCTTGGCTCTCTTCCTCAGATTCCAGCTGGCTGCCCCTCTACAAAGAGGAGGTGCTGAAGGAAGCCGTGGATGACATCGTGGGCTTTGTCACCAACCCCGATATGGTAACTGGAACCATTCCTGCTGTGCTCGTGCTGGGGGGAGCTGGAGCTCTGGGTCCCCTCTCAGCACCCCCATTTCTCTCTCATCACCCCCATTTCTCTCTCAGCCTCCCCATTTCCCTCTCAGCCCCCCCATTTCTCTCTCATCACCCCCATTTCTCTCTCATCACCCCCATTTCTCTCTCAGCCTCCCCATTTCTCTCTCACCCTCCCCATTTCTCTCTCATCACCCCCATTTCTCTCTCAGCCTCCCCATTTCTCTCTCACCCTCCCCATTTCTCTCTCAGCCCCCCCATTTCCCTCTCAGCCCCCCCATTTCCCTCTCAGCCCCCCCACTTCCCTCTCAGCCCCCCCATTTCTCTCTCTCTCTGTTCCAGGGTATCCGCCAGCACGCAGAGGAGGCCAGCAAGTTCCTGAACTGTGTCTGTGTCCTCTGTGCTTGTGCAAATGCCCTGGGCATGATGGAGGGCATGGAGATTTTCTGTCAGGGCTACAAAGTCTTGGATAACATCGAGGTGAGGGGGAGCTGGCAGTGCTGGGACAGCTGGGGCCCCTTTCAGCCCCCCCATTTCTCTCTCACCCCCCCATTTCTCTTCCATCACCCCCATTTCTCAGCCTCCCCATTTCTCTCTCAGCCCCCCATTTCTCACCCCCCCCATTTCTCTTCCATCACCCCCATTTCTCAGCCTCCCCATTTCCTTCTCAGCCCCCCCATTTCTCTCTCACCCTCCCCATTTCCCTCTCCTCACCCCCATTTCTCTCTCCTCACCCCCATTTCTCTCTCAGCCCCCCCATTTCCCTCTCATCACCCCCATTTCTCTCTCACCCTCCCCATTTCCCTCTCATCACCCCCATTTCTCTCTCAGCCCCCCCATTTCCCTCTCACCCCCCCATTTCTCTCTCACCCCCCCATTTCTCTCTCACCCTCCCCATTTCTCTCTCACCCCCCCATTTCCCTCTCAGCCCCCCCATTTCTCTCTCCTCACCCCCATTTCTCTCTCAGCCCCTCCATTTCCCTCTCAGCCCCCCCATTTCTCTCTCACCCTCCCCATTTCTCTCTCACCCTCCCCATTTCCCTCTCAGCCCCCCCATTTCCCAGCACCAGGCAGGGGGGGGTTGGTGGCTCTGAGTCTGATCTCTCCCTGCTCTGCAGGTGGTGCTGAAGGAGGATTCCTCATTCCAGCTGACCACAGAAGTCAAACACCTTTCCATGCAGGCCATTACCCAGCTCAGGTACCTGCCCAGCCCTCCTGGGCTCCTCTCACCCAGGGGGGGACCCTGCACACCCTGTTAACACCTTCCTGCCCCCAGCTGCCCCATCTCCTCAGAGGAGGGAGCAAAACTCTGGTCTAATTGTAGGTGTTATTGGGGTGGGTGTCATGGTGGGAAATATTCTGCTGTGGGAGATAAAAATTAAGTTTTAACAGAGAGCATTTCCCTGCCAGAGGAGAGTTACTGCAGGCCAGGCTGGGGCTCAGTCCATCCTTATCAGGTTCTCTTGTTTTACACAACTGGAAGGATTTAAAGGTGGAACCTCCAGCTTTGTCTTGATGTAATGGATCAGAACAGATCCAACTGGACCCTCTCTCTTTGCCCTCTCCAACTGAAAGTTGATCTCCATATTTATATCATTGATCAGAACAGGTCCAACTCAACTCTCTTTGCCCTCTCCTCCATCTTGACACAACTGATCAGAACAGATCCACTGGATCCACTGGACCTTTTCTCTTTGCCCTCTCCAACTAGAAGTTGATCTCCATCTGGCTATAATGGATCAGAACCGGTCCAACTGGGCCCTCTCTCTTTGCTCTCTCCTCCATCTGGATATAATTGATCAGAACAGGTCCAGCTGGGCCCTTTCTCTGCCCTCTCCAACTAAAAGTCCATCTCTACATTGGTATAATGGATCAGAACAGGTCCAACTGGACCCTTTCTCTGCCATCTCCAACTAAAAGTCCATCTCCATCTGGATATAATTGATCAGAATTTGCCCTCTCCAACTAAAAGTCCATCTCTACATTGATGTAATGGATCAGAACAGGTCCAACTGGGCCCTCTCTCTTTGCCCTCTCCTTCATCTGGATATAATTGATCAGAACAGGTCCAACTGGGCCCTTTCTCTGCCCTCTCCAACTAAAAGTCCATCTCTACATTGGTATAATGGATCAGAACAGGTCCAACTGGACCCTTTCTCTGCCCTCTCCAACTAAAAGTCCATCTCTACATTGATATAATGGATCAGAACAGGTCCAACTGGGCCCTCTCTCTTTGCCCTCTCCTCCATCTGGATATAATTGATCAGAACAGGTCCAACTGGACCCTCTCTCTTTGCCCTCTCCAACTAAAAGTCCATCTCCATCTGGATGTAATTGATCAGAATTTGCCCTCTCCAACTAATAGCTGATCTCCATCTGGATCAGAACAGGTCCAACTGGGCCCTCTCTCTTTGCAGCACGGTGGGAACCCTGCTGGAAGGCAAGGAGAAGATCCTGCTGGAGCTTTGCTTCTCCGGTGTTTTCTGGCTGCCCCCTGCAGAGCACATCGTGAGCCCCAAACCCACTCTCTACTACGAGGTAGGTTCTGGTTTAAGCTCCAGGAGCTCCCAGCCCCTCAGATCTGCCCCCTGCCCACCCTCTGCTGGGATTTGGGATGCAAAGCAGGGGCTGGGCTTGACTTTCCCCCCCTCACCCCCTCCTGTGGGCACAGGCAGAAGGTTTTCTGTCCCTGGCTCTATCCCTGGGATTTGGGAATTCCTGGGGGTGGCAGAGGCAGCAGGAAGGAAGGAGACACCAGGCTCAAGGTCTTTGTCCTCCCTGCAGGTCCTGATGAGCATGGACACCCTGCTGCAGCAGGTGGTGGCGAATTGTTCTGAATCCAGGGTCAGCGAGGTGCTGGAGATGATATTCCAGGTCTGGGATGTGCAAAGGGTGGAGGGAAGGGGTTGTCCTGGAGTGAGGGGAGGGATGGAGGGAGGGATGGAGGGATGGATGGATGGAGAGAGGGATGGATGGATGGAGAGAGGGATGGATGGAGGGATGGAGGGATGGAGGGATGGAGGGAGGGATGGGGAGAGGGATGGATGGATGGATGGATGGATGGATGGATGGATGGATGGATGAGCAGACTGCAGGGGGGTTCCCAACATCCTGGGGTAACCAGGGGCTGCCCCCCAGGCTTTCCTGGCACCCAGGGGGTGGCATCTGCCTCCTGCCTGGCCACAAGGCTGTGGGGTACCCAGGGAACCCCCGTCCAGCCTCAAGGGACCCAGCGGGTGCAGCCCAGGAGTGGATGGATGCTGGTTCTGCTGGAGGGGGTGTCTGCTCCCAGGACACACCAGGAGCTTCTCTCTCTCTCTCTTTCCCCCCAGCTGCTGATAAACTTTTCCAACTGTGAGAGGCCTGAGGTTCGGAAGAGGGCAGTGGGCAGGATCCGCGGCCTCAGCCGCTTCCTGACCGCTTCTTCCTGGGGGAAAGTAAGGACCTGGAACCCTCCAGCCAGCCCAAAGCCCCCTCCCTGCACACCCCTCCAGCTCTCTGCTCCCCTTTTGCTCTTCTGCTTTCCCTCCCCCAGCACGATCAAAAGATGGAGAACCAGGAATTCCAGATCCCAAACTTTGGGGAGCTGCTGGGCCAGCTTGTCCTGCTGCTGTCCTTCAAGGAGAAAGAGGAGGACACCAGTGCCATGGCCTTAGATGCTCTGTGGTGCTTCTTCATCGAAAAGCACCAGAAATGTAAGAGAAGCCACACACCAACATCCCCCAGGGCTCTGCTTGTCTTCCTGGGGGTTGCCACAGACCATTCCTGGGCTTTTTGGGGACACCAGCAGTGCCTCTCCCCTGCTCCCCAGCCCCAGGCTGCTGATGTTGCTCCCTCAAAGAGGAGGCAGCCCCACTCCTCCTCTTCCTCACCTCCCTTAGAGAGCTTCTCCCCCTGCCCTGGGGGGTTTCCAGCCATGGTTTAATTGTGGGGCTGCTCCAGGGCTGGAGGTTTTGGGCTTTCCCAGCCCAGGAGCTCCCATGCAGGCAGCTCCACTGCTCCCCAGTCCCTCCTCTTCCTCCTCCTCTCCTGCTCCTGGCTCATCATCTCCCTCCTCAGCCATTCCAAGCCTTCCTCAGGATGTGCTCAGCTTGCCTGCAGAGCTCCTGGATCTCACCCCCTCCTGTGTCTCTGCCCTGCTCAGGCACAACCCTGCCCAAGGACCAGGAAGAACTCCGACAGAACTGGGAAGTCCAAACTGCTGCCCCCTCCTGCTCTGAGGTTGCCAGAACTGTTACTGAGGTAGTGACCTTCCCCCTCCCTGCCACCCTTCCTCAGGGCAGCAGCAGAGGGGGGGACATTTGTCAGCAATGGCACCAGGAACAGGGGATCTGGGGTGGCCTCGCTGTCCCCAGGCAGAGATGATGCCAGGGCTGCCCTTCAGCATCCCAGCTCCAGCTCCAGCCCTCCTGGCCACCAGCAAGCCCTGGGTGGCTGTAGGGCCAGCAGCACCCTCTGCTCATCACTCCAAACCTCCTTGCTCACCCTGGGGCTCCTCTCTCCTCATCCTCCCACGGGGCAGGGGCTGCAGCTTTCCCCTGGGCTCAGCGGCCACCACCCCTGCTGGGCACCTCCCACCTGGGACACCTCCTGTGACGTGTCCCTGCTCTCTTTTTCCTCCCAAAGATGTTCTCAAAGTACCTCCAGCCCTCAGAAAGAGCAGATTCCATCCCCAGAATCATGCTGGGCAGACCCCAGCTCAGCCACCCCATCAGGGCACCCCATGTGATGTCTCTGTGCTCTCTTCTTCCTCCCAAAGACATAAGCAAAGCATCTCCAGCCCTCAGAAAGAGCAGATTCCATCCCCAGAATCATGCTGGGCAGACCCCACCATCAGGGCACTTGATGCTTCATGTCCCTGCTCTCTTTTTCTTCCCCAAGATGTTCTCAGGGTTCCTGAAGCCCTCAGAAAGGACAGGTTTCATCCTGAGGGTCATGGAGGGGATGCAATCCTTCACCATCTATGACAAGGAGCTGGTGGGCAGCGTCCTGCTTGGGATCACAGGAGAGTCAGTGCGCTGGATTGTGGATGTAAGGGGCCTCTGCCTGGGCTGCCCTTCAGCCCTCTCAGCCCTTGCTCCTTCTTCCATCCCTCATTCCATACATCCATGTATCCATGTATCCATCCCTCCATCCATCTATCCATCTATCCATGTATTCATCCTTCCCTCCATCCCTTCCTCCCTCCCTCCATCCCTCCATCCATCCCCCCATCCCTCCCTCCCTCATCCCATCCCATCCCATCCCATCCCTCCCTCCCTCCTCATCCCTGCATCCCTGCCTCCCTGCTGATCCCTCTCCCTCTCCAGATTCCCAGGGTCCTGACCTCCCTCTACCAGACCCTCTGTTCCGTCCGTTGGGATTCAGCCTGGCAGGGAGTGCGCTCTCTGCTCCTCAAGCTGCTGGAGCAGAACCCTGAGGATGCAGTCAAGCTGCTGCTGGACACTGCTCCTCCAGGAGACCGGTACCGGCCCCCAGAATACCCAAAGTTCCCCCAATTCCCTTGATCTGAGGCAGCCCTGCTGACAGGGGGCTTTTCCTTGCAGCTCTGGGCTAGATATGTGGGAGATGCTGCTCACCAAACCCGGGGCTGTGGATCTGGTTTTGGTGGAGCTGCACAAGCAGCTCCAGCTCAGGCACCAGAATTTGCTTTTCTCCACCCTCTCCGAGGACATTTCTTGCCTGGCTGTGAGTTCCCATTTCTGGACCCCCCCTGTGCCCCCTCCTCAGCTCCCTGGGGGAAGCAGAAGCTGCAGGGTGCAGGGAGCTCCCTCCCCCAGCTCTGCCCATCCCTGACTCCTGGGTTTCTTTCAGCTCCTGTCCACCATGTACCTGTCCCAGGAATTCTTTGCCCAGGCCTACACCTTCTGGAGGTTCCTGAAGAACCAGACCCAGGACGTGCTCTCTGTGGCACTCGTTGGCATGGCCACCCTGTCTGAGACTCCTGAGATGGTGAGCAGGGAATTCCAGAGGGCAGGAAGGGGAGGGAATGGCTGCAATCCAGTGGCAGCACCATCCCTCCCTCCCTCCATCCATGTATCCACCCATCCATCCATCCATCACTCCATCCATCCATCCATCCATCCATCCATCCATCCATCCATCCATCCATCCATCCATCCATCCCTCCCTCCATCCATCCATCCATCCATCCATCCATCCATCCATCCATCCATCCCTCCATCCCTCTCTCCATCCCTCTCTCCATCCCTCCATGCCAGGGTGGGTCCCAGGGGCTTCCTGGGGATGTTTCCAGGAGTCCCTTGGGATCTCCTCCTCCTTTTTCCCTTCCCCAGGCCTGGAAGCTGAAGGTGCTGCTGCCAGACCTGCTGGAGGTGCTGGAGCAGGGGGCTGAGGATGTTCAGCTGAAGGCCCTCAAGATTTTCAGGAATGTGCTGAGGGAACTGAGCAGGAAGGAGGTGACTACCATGGCTCCAGAGCTGCTGGACAAGCTCCTGCCTCTGTTTGGAAACGTAAGGATGGGCTGGGAGCAGCAGGCCTTGGGAAGCTGATCCCTAGGGAAGCACTGGGAGAAGGGGCTGCTCCTCTCCTGTCTCCTCTGGGAGATGTGGGAGGGAGGGAAGGAGGGAGGGAAGGAG
>JALBCY010000082.1:26130-70012 GCA_023079485.1 Archilochus colubris
TCCCTTCCAACCCAGCCCGTTCTGTGATTCTGTGATTTTGATGCAGTTTCAGCCATTTTGCCACAAATTTGATTTTAATTTAAATTTAATTTAAATTTAATTTAAATTTAATTTAAATTTAATTTAAATTTAATTTAAATTTAATATAATTTAAATTTAATTTTAGGGGGAATTCTGAGGATTTTGGGAACAATTTGATGCAATTTCAGCCATTTTTTACCAAAACTGGAGTAAATTTGGAAAGTTTTTTCCAATTCCATGAATTTTAAAATATTTTCATGAAATTTGAGCCATTTTTTCACAAAATGAGTCAGATTTAAATTTTTTTTTTAAATTTGACACATTTTTAAATATTTGAATTAAATTTGAGCCATTTTTCACAGAATTTGAGTAAATTTTAAAACTTTATAAAAATTCCATGATTTTTTGAATTTTTTCATAACATTTGAGCCATTTTTAATGAAATTTGAGTAATTTAAGGTTTTTTAAATATTTAAATATTTAAAATATTTAAATATTTTCATGACATTTGAGCCATTTCCTAAAAAAATTGATTTCACTTTGAATTTTGGGGGAATTCTGAGATTTTTTTGTACATTTTGATGCAATTTGAGCCATTTTTTCACAGAATTTGGGTCCAATTTGAAATTTTTGAAAATTTCAGTTTTCAAATTTTTTGTGTGAAATTTGAGCCATTTTTAACAAAATTCGAGTCAAATTTGACATTTTCTTTCAATTCCACAAATTTTCAAATATTTTCATGAAATTTGAGCCATTTTTAACAAAATCTGAGTCAAATTTGAAAATTTCTTTAAAATTCCACAAATTTTCAAATATTTTAATGAAATTTGAGCCATTTTTTCATGGAATTTGAGTCAAATTTTAACTCTTCTTTTAATTTCACAAGTTTTTAAATATTTTAATGAAATCTCAGCCATTTTCTCAAAATGTGGGTAAATTTTTTTCAATTCCACAAATTTTTATATATTTTCATGAAATTTGAGCCATTTTCCACTGATTTTGGGTCAATTTTAAGATTTCCCTTAATTTTGCATCAATTTCTAAAAAATTTTAATGAAATTTGAGTCATTTTTCCACCAACTTTGAGTCAATTTTTAAATCATTTAGAAAAGTTACAAATTTTGAAACATTTTAATGAAATTTGAACCATTTTTACCAAAACTGAGTCAAATTCTAAATTGTTTTTTAGATTTTATATTTTTTAAAATATTTTCATTAAATTTGAGTCATTTTCCACAGAATTTGAGTCAATCTTGAATTTTTCTTGGAATTCTGAGAATTCCCTGAAAATTTCACCCCCTTTTTACCTCACAATTTGGGAATTTTTGGGTGATTTCCACCCAAATTTCACCATTTTTGTCAAAATTTCACCATTTTTTCACAATTTTCCGTTTTTCATGGAATTTTGGGGGGGATTTTGGGGAATTCTGGGCCTCACCGTGGCCGTCCGGGTGGCATCCAACCTCCCACACCTCTGGAGCTCCTTGTAGAGCTCCCCCCGGGGGGCGAATTCCAGGATGAGGAAAACGCGGCGGCGGTCGTGGAAGTAATTGTAGAGGCGAAGGATGTTGGGGTGCCTGGGGGGAGGGGCAAAAGGGACCTCCCAGTATGGCCCAGTACATCCCACCAGTGCCTCCCAGGATCCTCCCAGTGCTCCCAGTCCAAACTGGGAAGGGCTTGGATCACCATTTCCCTCTCAAACTGTTGCTCCAGCACCCAGAAACTCCCTCCCAGTGTCTCCCAGTATCCTCCCAGTGCCCTCAGGACCCCTCCCAGTATCTTCCCAGTTCCTACCAGTGCTCCCAGTCCAAACTGGGAAGGGCTTGGATCACCATTTCCCTCACAAACTGTTGCTCCAGGACCTGGAAACTCCCTCCCAGTGTCTCCCAGTATCCTCCCAGTGCCCTCAGGGCCCCTCCCAATGTCTCCCAGTGCCCTCAGGACCCCTCCCAGTATCTTCCCAGTGCCTACCAGTGCTCCCAGTTCAAACTGGGAAGGGCTTGGATCACCATTTCCCTCTCAAACTGTTGCTCCAGGACCTGGAAACTCCCTCCCAGTGTCTCCCAGTATCCTCCCAGTGGCCTCAGGGCCCCTCCCAATGCCCTCAGGACCCCTCCCAGTATCTTCCCAGTGCCTACCAGTGTTCCCAGTTCAAACTGGGAAGGGCTTGGATCACCATTTCCCTCTCAAACTGTTGCTCCAGGACCTGGAAACTCCTTCCCAGTGTCTCCCAGTACATCCCAGGATCCTCCCAGTGCCTCCCAGGATCCCCCCAGTGCCTCCCAGGACCCTCCCAGTGCCTCCCAGGACCCTCCCAGTGCTCCCAGTCCAAACTGGGAAGGGCTTGGATCACCATTTCCCTCTCAAACTGTTGCTCCAGCACCCAGAAACTCCCTCCCAGTGCCTCCCAGTATCCTCCCAGTGCCTTTTATGGATCCCAGTCCCTTTCCCAGTGGCTCCCAGTGCTCCCAGTTCACCTGAGGTGTGCCTGGATCTCGATCTCTCTCCTCAGCTGATGTTCCACCCCCTCTTTTTCCACTTGGGATTTGAAGAGCACCTTGAGGGCCACCAGGAATCCCGAGGATTTCTCCCGGGCCAGGTAAACATTCCCGAACTTTCCCTTCCCCAGGGGCCTCCCCACCTCGAAATCTTCCAAGGAAAAATATTTTCTGGGAAAAAGAGGGAAAAAAAATAAAAAAAACAGGAAAAAATTGGAAAAAAACCCCAGAGATTTAAGGGGTTTTTTGGGGGGCGTCAGAAACAGCACCGGGGGCTCAAAAT
The DNA here is from genome assembly GCA_023079485.1 of Archilochus colubris. Taxonomy (NCBI): domain Eukaryota; kingdom Metazoa; phylum Chordata; class Aves; order Apodiformes; family Trochilidae; genus Archilochus; species Archilochus colubris. The sequence goes on from JALBCY010000082.1 coordinate 28,933, forward strand.
GGGACCCAGGAAACCCCAAAATGGCCCCAAATTGCCCCAAAATGGCCCCAAATGTCCCCAAAATGTCACCACATTTTAAAATCTTTTTCAGGTTTTTTCAAATGTCCCCAAATTGTTCCCAAGTGTCCCTAGAATGTTCCAAAATGTCCCCAAATGGCCCCAAAATGTTCCCAAATTTCTTTAGCGTTCCCAAATGTCCCCAAAATGGCCCCAAATTTCCTCAAAATGGCCCCAAATTTCCTCAAAATGGCCCCAAAATGTTCCCAAATTTCTTAAATGTTCCCAAATGTCCCCAAAATGTCCCCAAATTTCCTCAAAATGGCCCCAAAATGTTCCCAAATTTCTTAAGTGTTCCCAAATGTCCCCAAAATGTCCCCAAATGTCCCCCAAATGTCCCCAAATTCTTTCCAAATGGCCCCAAAATGTTCCCAAATTTCTTAAATGTTCCCAAATGTCCCCAAAATGTCCCCAAATGTCCTCAAAATGGCCCCAAATGTCCTCAAAATGTCCCCAAATGTCCCCAAAATGTCCCCAAATGTCCCCAAAATGGCCCCAAATGTCCCCAAAATGGCCCCAAAGTCTCCCCAGTGTCACTCACACGGGTGGGGGAGGGGCAGGGATGGAGCTGGGTTCCAGGGGGACCCTCCCTGAACCTAAAGAAAAAAAAAAAAAGAATTAAAAAAAAAAGGGAAACCCCCCCCAAAATTTTTTTTTTTAAAAAAAGGAAATAAAAAAAAGGAAATAAAAAAAAGGAAATAAAAAAAAATAAAAAAAAAGGAAATAAATAAAAAAAAGAATAAAAAAGAAGGGAGCCCCCCAAAAAGAAACTAAAAAAAAAAAGGGGAACCCCCCCTGACCCCCCCTTTACCTGGCAGAGCCCCCCCCTTTCCGGGTCCTTTCTTAGAGGGGTCCTGAGGGGGGGGGGAAGGAGCCCTTGAGGGGCACCCGCTGGGAAAAGAGAAAAAACATTGAATTTTGGGGGAAAAAAAACTGGTTTTGGATTGGGGGAAGGGGAAGAGGAAAGGGGAGAGGGAGAGGGAGAGGGAGAGGGGGAGGGAGAGGAGAGGGGAGAGGAGAGGAGACGGAGAGGAGGAGAGGAGAGGAGAGGAGAAGGGAGAGGAGAGAGGAGAGGAGAGGAGAGGAGAGGAGAGGAGAGGAGAGGAGAGGAGAGGAGAGGAGAGGAGAGGAGAGGAGAGGAGAGGAGAGGAGAGGAGAGGAGAGGAGAGGAGAGGAGAGGAGAGGAGAGGAGAGGAGAGGAGAGGGAGGAGAGGAGAGGAGAGGGGGGGAGAGGGAAATAAAGGGGTAAAAAAGAAGGGGGCAAAAAGGGGGGGGCAAAAAGGGGGGGGGGCAAAAGCCAGGAGGGAGGTGAAGGTCTGGCAGCTTTGGGGCAAACTTACCTTGGGGAAAAGGGGGAAAAAGGGGCAGTGAGGGGGGGTCTGGGTGAGGTTTTGGGTTTTTTGGGGTGGGGGGGTCCCGCGGGGGGGTCACTTCTTGGCAAAACTGATTTTCATGGCGTTGTTCTGGGTGATTTTAAAGCCCTGGAGGGCGTCCCGGGCTGCCCCCGCCTGCACCTCGGTCTGGAACTCGACGAAAGCGATGTCGTGTCTGCCCGGCACCAAACGGACCTCCTTGAAGCCTGGGAATCTGTGGGGGGGGGCAAAGGGGGGGTCAAGGGGTGCTGAAGACCCCCCCTCGACATCCCCAACCCCCCCCCTGAAAAAAGGTTTGCAAGGAAAAGGGAACTGACTGGTTGAAGAGCATGGAGAGCATCAGGTCGTTGGTTTCCTCCGGGAGGTTGGTGAGGAAGAGGATGTGGTTGGGGGGGTTCTCTGAGAGCTGGGGGGGCAAAGAGAAAAAAAAAAAGGGGGGGGGAAAGGAATAAGGGGAAGGGGGGGAAAAGGGGAAAAATGGGGGGAAAGGGGAAAATGGGGGAAAATGAGAAAGGGGAAAAATGGGGGAAATGAGGGAAAATGGGGAAAAATGGGGGAAAAGGGGGGAAATGGGGAAAAATGGGGGAAATGGGGGGAAATGGGGAAAAATGGGGGAAAATGGGGGGAAATGGGGGGAAATTGGGAAAAATGAGGGGAAATGGGAGGGAAATGGAGGGAAAAGGGGGAAAATGAGGGAAAATGGGAGAAATGAGGGAAATGGGGAAAATGGGGAAAATGGGGAAAATGGGGAAAAATGGGGGGAAATGGGGGGAAAAGGGGGAAAATGAGGGAAAAATGGGAGAAATGAGGGAAAATGGGGGAAATGGGGAAAAATGAGGGGAAATGGGGAAAAATGGGGGGAAATGGGAGGGAAATGGGGGAAAATGGGGGAAATGGGGAAAATGAGGGAAATGGGGGAAATGGGGAAAAATGGGGGAAATGGGGGAAAATGGGGGGAAAATGGGGGGAGAAAATGGGGGAAAATGGGGAAAATGGGGAAAATGGGGAAAATGGGGGAAAAATGGGGGAAAAATGGGGGAAAAATGGGGGGGAAAAATGGGGAAAAATGGGGAAAAAGGGAAAATGGGGAAAATGGGGAAAATGGGGGAAAAGGGAAAAGGGGGGAAAAAGGGGAAAAGGGGGAAAGGGGAAAAGGGGGGAAAAGGAAGGGGAAAAGGAAAAGGGAAAGGGAAAAGGGGGAAAAAGGGGAAAAAGGGGAAAAAGGGGGGAAAAGGAGGGAAAAGGGGGAAAAGGGGAAAAGGGGAAAAGGGGGGAAAAGGGGGAAAGGGGAAAAGGGAAAGGGGGGTGTCAGTGTCCCCCAATTCCACCCCAAGACCCCCGAATTTTCCCCCCATATCCCATCGCCCCCCAGACCCCATTCCCCCCCCCAGACCCCCCCCAATTCCATCCCCCCCCACCCCAACCCCCCCAGAGCCCCCCAATCCCATCCCCCCCAGTTCCACTCCCCCCCCCAATTCCCCTCCAGACCCCCCCAGTTTCACTCCCCCCCCCATGCTGATTTTGGGGGGGGTCTCAGCTGTGCCCCCCCCCCAGGGACTCACAGGTTGGGCTGGGGGCATCTGCCCGGGCAGAACCTGCTGGGGGGGGATGGCCCCGGGGGGGAGGGCTCCAGGGGTCATTCCTGGGGGGGGGATCATCCCGGGGGGGGGCATGTAGGGGGGCTGCCCCCCCATGTGGTGCATCATCCGGGGGGCCTGGCTCATGGCTGCCATTCCCTGGGGAGGGGGGGGGAAAAGGGGGTGACCCCCAAATCCCCCCCCCCCCAAAAAAAAACACCCCACTTCCCCTTAAATCCTCCCCTTTTACCCCAAAATCAACCCCCCCAAACCCCTCTATTCCCAACCCCCCCATTCCCAATTCCCCTCAACCCCCCCACATCCCAATTCCCCCAAAACCCCCCAACCTCCCCCCCTATTCCCAACCCCCCCAAATTGCCAATTCCCCTCAATTCCCCCCAAATCCCAACCCCCCCAAACCCCCCCTATTCCCCCTATTCCCAACCCAAATCCCCAACTCCTCAACTCCCCCACATCCCATCCCCCCAGACCCCCCAAATTCCCCAAACCCCCTAACCCCCCCCCACCCCAATCCCACCCAAACCAACCCCCCCAAACCCCCAACCCCCTCTATTCCCAACCCCCCCAAATCCCCAACTCCCCTCAACTCCCCCACATCCCATTTCCCCCCAGACCCCCAAATTCCCCCCAAACCCCCTCTATTCCCAACCCCCCCAAATCCCCAACTCCCCTCAACTCCCCCACATCCCAGTTTCCCCCCAGACCCCCAAATTCCCCCCAAACCCCCTCAATTTCCAACCCCCCCAATTCCCCCCCTGCCCTAACCCCCATTCCCTGCCCCCCAAATCCCAACCCCCCCAAACCCCCCCAAGCCCCCCTATTCCCAACCCCCCCCAAATCCCCAACTCCCCTCAACTCCCCCACATCCCAGTTTCCCCCCAGACCCCCAAATTCCCCCCCAATTCTCCCCAAATCCCAATTGCCCCCAAACCAACCCCCCCAAACCCCCCCTATTTCCAACCCCCCCATTCCCAATTCCCCTCAATTCCCCCAAATCCCAATTCCCCCAAACCAACCCCCCCAAACTCCCCCCAATTCCCCCTATTCCCAACCCCCCCCAAATCCCCAACTCCCCTCAACTCCCCCACATCCCAATTCCCCCAAAACCCCCCAACCTCCCCCAACCTCCCCTATTCCCAACCCCCCCAAATTCCCAATCCCCCCCAATTCCCCCCAAATCCCAATCCCCCCAAACACCCCCAATCCCCTCTATTCCCAACCCCCCCCAAATCCCCAACTCCCCTCAACTCCCCCACATCCCAGTTTCCCCCCAGACCCCCCAAATTCCCCCCCAATTCTCCCCAAATCCCAATTGCCCCCAAACCAACCCCCCCCAACCCCCTCTATTCCCAACCCCCCCATTCCCAATTCCCCTCAATTCCCCCAAAACCCCCCAACCTCCCCCAAACTCCCCCCCTATTCCCAACCCCCCCAAATTGCCAATTCCCCTCAATTCCCCCCAAACCAACCCCCCCAAGCCCCCCCAATCCCCTTTATTCCCACCCCCCCCAAATCCCCAACTCCCCTCAACTCCCCCACATCCCAATTCCCCCCCAAACCCCCCAATTCCCCCCAAACCCCCCAAACCCCCCTGCCCCCCCACCTGCACCCCCGCTGCCGCCACCGCTTTCTTCCCTCCGGGGTTTTCTCCTCCTTTGGGTTTTTTCTTCTCCCTTTTCCTCTCCCTCTCCACGAACGTTCCCTTCATCTTGGCGATGATGTCTGAGTCTGTCTTGGCGTACTGGATCCTCTGAGGGGATTTGGGATCATCCCAAGGGATCAGAGAAGGGATCTGGGACCCTCGGAGGGGATTTGGGGTGATCCGAGGGGATTTGGGGTGATCTGAGGGGATTTGGGGTGATCCCAAGGGATCAGGAAGTGGGATCTGGGACACTTGGAAGGGATTTGGGGTCATCCGAAGGGATTTGGGGTCATGTGAGGGGATTTGGGGTGATCCCAGGGGATTTGAGGGGAACCTGAGGGGATTTGGGATCATCCCAAGGGATCAGAGAAGGGATCTGGGACCCTCAGAGGGGATTTGGGGTGATCTGAGGGGATCTGGGATCATCTGAGGGGATTTGGGGTCATCTGAGGGGATTTGGGGTCATCTGAGGGGATTTGAGGGGAACCTGAGGGGATTTGGGATCATTCCAAGGGATCAGAGAAGGGATCTGGGACCCTTGGAGGGGATTTGGGGTCATCTGAGGGGATTTGGGGTCATCTGAGGGGATTTGGGGGGAGCCTGAGGGGATCAGAGGGGAACCTGAGGGGATTTGAGGGGAACCTGAGGGGATTTGGGATCATCCCAAGGGATCAGAGAAGGGATCTGGGACCCTTGGAGGGGATTTGGGGTCATCTGAGGGGATTTGGGGTCATCTGAGGGGATTTGGGGGGAGCCTGAGGGGATCAGAGGGGAACCTGAGGGGATTAGAGGGGAACCTGAGGGGATTTGGGATCATCCCAAGGGATCAGAGAAGGGATCTGGGACCCTCAGAGGGAATTTGGGGTGATCTGAGGGGATTTGGGATCATCCGAGGGGATCAGAGAGGAACCTGAGGGGATTTGGGATCATCTGAGGGGATCTGAGATCATCCCAGGGGATCAGAGGGGGGATCTGGGACTCTCAGAGGGGATCTGGGGTCATCTGAGGGGATTTGGGGTCATCTGAGGGGATTTGAGGGGAACCTGAGGGGATTTGGGATCATCCCAAGGGATCAGAGAAGGGATCTGGGACCCTCAGAGGGGATTTGGGGTCATCTGAAGAGATTTGGGGAGAGCCTGAGGGGCTTTGGGTGATCCGAGGGGATTTGGGATCATCTCAGGGGATCTGGGATCATCTGAGGGCTGAGGGGATTTGAGGGGAACCTGAGGGGATTTGGGATCATCCCAAGGGATCAGAGAAGGGATCTGGGACCCTCGGAGGGGATTTGGGGTCATATGAGGGGATTTGGGGGGAGCTTGAGGGGATTTGGGATCATCTGAGGGGATTTGAGGGGAACCTGAGGGGATTTGAGGGGAACCTGAGGGGACTTGGGGTCATCCCAGGGGATCTGGGGGGGGGATTTGGGGGGAGCCTGAGGGGATTTGGGGTCATCTGAGGGGATCTGGGGGGAATCTGAGGGGATTTGGGGTGATCCGAGGGGATTTGGGATCATCCGAGGGGATCAGAGGGGAGATCTGGGAACTCTGGAGGGGATCTGGGACCCTCAGAGGGGATCTGGGGTCATTCGAAGGGATTTGGAGTCATTTGAGAGAATTTGGGGTCATCTGAGGGAATCTGGGGGAAGCCTGAGGGGATTTGGGTTAATCCCAGGGGATCTGGGACCCTCGGAGGGGATTTGGGGTGATCTGAGGGGATTTGGGATGATCCCAGTAAGGAATTTGGGGACCACTTTGGGATTCTGCTCCCCAGTGATCTCCAGGGCCCAATTCTGGGGCTTTCCTGGAGGTTTGTTTTTGGGGTGGGATTCCCAGAAATGGGGAGAAAAGTGAGGAGGGAGAAGGGTGGAGTTTTTTGGGGGTTTTTACCATGGGTTTGTCATAAAAGGGGAATCCCTGCATGGACCTGAGAGCGTTGGTGGCACTGCTGAGGTCCTTGAAGATGACAAAGGCCTGGCCACGCATCTTGAGGCTGCGGGACACCAGGATGTCCAGAATCTGCCCAAACTGGGAGAAAATGGCGTAGAGGGACTTCTTGAGCTCTGTGGGGAGAGAGGGAAAGGGAAGGGGGAAAGGGGGAAAGGGGGAAAGGGGGAAAGGGGGAAAGGGGGAAAGGGGGAAAGGGAAAGGGGGAAAGGGGAAAAGGGGGAAAGGGGGAAAGGGGGAAAGGGGGAAAGGGGAAAGGGGAAAAGGGGGAGAGGAAAAGGGGGAAGGGAGAGGGGAAGGGGGAAAGGGAAGGGGGAAAGGGAAGGGGGAAAGGGAAGGGGGAAAGGGAAGGGGGAAAGGGAAGGGGGAAAGGGAAGGGGGAAAGGGAAGGGGGAAAGGGAAGGGGGAAAGGGAAGGGGGAAAGGGAAGGGGGAAAGGGAAGGGGGAAAGGGAAGGGGGAAAGGGAAGGGGGAAAGGGAAGGGGGAAAGGGAAGGGGGAAAGGGAAGGGGGAAAGGGAAGGGGGAAAGGGAAGGGGGAAAGGGAAGGGGGAAAGGGAAGGGGGAAAGGGAAGGGGGAAAGGGAAGGGGGAAAGGGAAGGGGGAAAGGGAAGGGGGAAAGGGAAGGGGGAAAGGGAAAAGGGGAAAAAGAAGGAAAGGGGAAGGGGGAAACGGATTGGGAAAATGGAAAGGAAAAAAGGAAAGGAAAGAACAGAAAAGAAAGGGGGAAGGGGGGAAAGGGGGAAAAAAGGGGAAAAGGGGGAAAAAGGGGGAAAAAGGGGGAAAAGGGGGAAAGGGGGAAAAGGGGAAAAAAGGGAAAAAAAGGGAAAAAAAGGGAAAAAGGGAAAAAAAGGGAAAAAAAGGGAAAAAAAGGGAAAAAAAAGGGAAAAAAAAGGGAAAAAAAAGGGAAAAAAAAGGGAAAAAAAAGGGAAAAGGGGAAAAGGGGAAAAGGGGAAAAGGGGAAAAGGGGAAAAGGGGAAAAGGGGAAAAGGGGAAAAGGGGAAAAGGGGAAAAGGGGAAAAGGGGAAAAGGGGAAAAGGGGAAAAGGGGAAAAGGGGAAAAAAGAAGAACAAGGAAAAAGGAAAAAAGAAAAAGAAAAAAGAAAGAAAAAGAAAGAAAAAGAAAAAGAAAAAAAAAGAAAAAGAAGGAAAAAAAGAAAGAAAAAAGAGAAAGAAAAACAGAAAAGCAGAAAAAAGAGAAAAGAAAAAAAAGGCAAAGAGAGGAAAAAGAAGAAAAGATAAAAAGGGAAAAAGTTAAAAGTGGAAAACAGAAAATGAAGGAAAAGATAAAAAGAAAAAAAGGAAGAAAAGAAAAAAAAAGTTAAAAATTATGAGAAAAGCCCAAAAGGTGAGAAATGATCCCCCCTTGGAGCCCCAAAAGCCCCCTCAGGACCCCCCCACACCCTCAGGACCCCCCCAGATCTCCTCAGGACCCCCTCAGATCCCCCCAGGCCCCCTTGAACCCCCCCAAATCCCCTCACACCCCCTCAGAACTCCTCAAGACCCCCCCCAGACCCCCTCAGAACTCCTCAAACTCCCCCAAATCCCCTCAGAACCCCCCCAGACCCCCTTGAACTCCCTAAAGTCCCCTCAGAACCCCCTCACATCTCCTCAGGACCCCCCCAAATCCCCTCAGACTCTCCCAGATCCCCTCACACCCCCCCAGATCCCCTCAGGACCCCCCCAGATCCCCTCAGGATCCCCTCAAATCCCCTCAGAACCCCCCAGACCTACTCAGGACTCCCCCAGACCCCCTCAGAACCCCCCAAACCTCCTCAAATCCCCTCAGAAACCCCCTAAACTCTCCCAGACCCCCCCAAATCCCTCAGGACCCCCCCAGATCCCCTTGAACCCCCCCAAAATCCCCTCAGGATCCCCCTAAACTCCCCCACACCCCCTCAGGATCCTCCCAGATCCCCTCAGGACCCCCCAGGACCTCCTCAAACCCCCCAGATCCACTCAGGACCCTCCCAGACCTCCTCAAATCCCCTCAGGACCCCCCTAGACCCCCTCAGGACTCCCCCACACACCTCAAATCCCCTCATGACCCCCCCCAGACCCCCTCAGGACTCCTCCAGACCCCTCAAATCCCCTCAGGACCCCCCCAGATCCCCTCAAGCCTCCTCAGAACCCTCCCAGACCCCCTCAGGACACCCCCAGACCCTCCCAAATCCTCTCAGGACCCCCCTAGACCCCCCCAAATCCACTCAAGACCCCCTCAGACTCTCCCAGACCCCTCAAATCCTCTCAGGGACCCCCCCAGATCCCCTTAAACTCCCCAAAACCCCCTCAGGACTCTCCCAGAGCCCTCAAATCCTCTCAGGACCCCCCCCAGATCCCCTTGAACCCCCCCCAAATCCACTCAGGACCTCCCCAGACCCCCTCAAAATCCCTTAAGATCCCCCCAAACTGTCACAGACCACCCCCGACCCCCCCTCAAACCTCCTCAGGACCCCCCCAGACCTTCTCAGGACCCCCCCAAATTCTCCCAGACCCCCTCAGGACCCCCCCCAGACCCTCTTGAACCCCCAAAATCCCTTCACACCCCCTCAGATCTCCTCAGGGTGCCCCATAGACCCCCCCAAACCCCCTCAGACTCTCCCAGACCCCCCCAGATCCTCTCAGGACCCCCCTAAACTCTCCCAGACCCCCTCAGGGCCCCCCCAAGTCCCCTCAGGACCCTTCCAGACTCCCTCAGGACTCCCCCAGACCCCTCAAATCCCCTCAGAACCCCCCCAGACCCTCTTGAATCCCCCAAAATCCCCTCAGGACGCCCCCAGAGCCCTCAAACCCCCTCAGGACCCCTTAAACTCTCCCAGACCCCCCCCCAGACCCGCCAAAATCCCCTCAGGACCCCCCTAGGACTCTCCCAGACACCTCAAATCCCCTCAGGACCTCCCAAAACCCCCTCAGAACCCCCTAAACTCTCCCAGACCCCCCCAGAACCCTTCAAATCCCTTCAGGACCCCCCCAGATCCCCTTGAACCCCCCAAAACCCCCTCAGAACCCCCTAAACTCTCCCAGACCCCCCAAAATCCCCTCAGGACCCCCCTAGGACTCTCCCAGACCCCTCCAATCCCCTCAGGACCCCCCAGGCCCCGCTCTCCTCTCCCCTCACCTCCCGCCGCTGCCGCCGCCTCGCGCTCCGTCCCCCCCAGCCAATCACCGCGCAGCATCCTCCCCCTTCATCCCGCCCACCGCCCTCTCCGCCAATCAGCGCGGAGCAACAGCGGGGCGGGAAACAGCTCCGACCAATCAGAACCGCGGGCGCCTCAGGAGAGGGTCCCGCCCCCTCCGTCACCTCCCGGTTCCTCTGACCCCATCATGGCCGCTCCCAGCACCGCCCCCCCCCCACCGCCCCCCCCCACACCGCCACCGCCCCCCCCGCGACCCCCGCCCCAAATCAGCCTCCGGGAGATGCTGGAACGGGGGGGGAAGGGGCTGGGGGGCGGCGGGGGCCTCCGGGAGCTGCTGAGGCGGCGGAGGGACAGGTGGGGGAGGGTCTCTGAGCCTTTGGGGGTGTTTCCTGGGGGGGGGTCGTGACCTTTGGGGTGTCCTGGGGGGGTCCTGGGGGGGTCCCTGAGCCTTTGGGGGTGTTCTGGGGGGGATCGTGACCTTTGGGGTGTCCTGGGGGTGTCCTGGAGGGGTCCCTGACCCGGTGGGGGGGCTCTGGGGGGTCCTGAGCTTTTAGGGGGGTTCTGGGGGGGTCCCTGAGCCTTTGGGGAGGTTTTGGGGGGGGAGTCCCTGAGTTTAGGGGGGTTCTGGGGGGGGGTCGTGACCTTTGGGGTGTCCTGGGGGGGTCCCTGAGCCTTTGGGGGTGTTCTGGGGGGGGTCGTGACCTTTGGGGGGGCCCTAGGGGGGTCCCTGAGCTTTTAGAGGGGTTCTGGGGGGGTCCCTGAGCTTTTAGGGGGCTTCTGGGGGGGTCTCTGAGCCTTTGGAGGTGTTCTGGGGGGGGTCGTGACCTTTGGGGTGTCCTGGGGGGGTCCCTGAGCTTTTAGGGGGGTCCTGGAGGGGTCCCTGACCCGGTGGGGGGGCTCTGGGGGGTCCCTGAGCTTTTAGGGGCGTTCTGGAGGGGGTCCCTGAGCCTTTTGGGGGGTCCTGGGGGGGTCCCTGAGTCTATGGGGGGGTTCTGGGGGGGGGTCGTGACCTTTGGGGGGGTCCCTGAGGCTTTGAGGACGTTTTTTGGGGGGGGTCCCTGAGTTTAGGGGAGTCCTGGAGGGGTCCCTGAGCCTTTTGGGGGTGGGGGGGCGGTGGGGGGGTGTCCCTGGGGGGGTCCTGGGTTTGGGGAAGTCCTGGGGGGGGGGTCCCTGAGGTCCCTCCCCCCCCTTTTAGCTTCCCCCCTCCCCTGAAGTGGCTCCTGTTCCACCGCCCGGCCCCCCCCCTGCTGCAGGAGGGACCCCAGTAAGAGGGGGGGGGGTCAGGGGTCAGGGGAGATTGAGGGGTGCCCTCTCAGGTGCCTCTATTCCTTTTGCCTTCTGCAGGGGCCGGGGGGGGTGGTGGTGGTCGGGGGGGGGGGTCCTGGGGGGCGGGCTGGGTTTGGGGGGGCTCTGGAGGGGTTATGGGGGATCAGGGGGGTCAGTGCCCCCCCCCTCTGTGCCCCCCCTTTCCCTTTGCCCTCCCCCCAGTGTGTGGGGGGTCTAGGGGGGGGTCATGGGGGATCGGGGGGGGTCAGAGCCCCCTCCCTGTGCCCCCCCTTTCCCTTTGCCCCCCCAGGTGTGGGTTGGGTCTGGGGGGGCTGTAGGGGGGGATGGGGGTGTTCAGGGGGGGTTGGTTGTTTCTGGGGTCAGTGCCCCCCCCCCACCCCGCCCTTCCCTTCACCACCCCCCCCCCCAATGTGTGGGGGGTCAGTGGGGCTTGGGGGGGTTGGGTTGGGTCTGGAGGTGTCAGGGAGGATGGGCTGGATTTGGGGGGGCTTTGGGGGATCTGAGGGACTGTGGGGGGGTCAGGGGGGGTCAGTGCTCCCCCCCCCCGTGCCCCCCCTTTCCCTTTGCCCCCCCAGGTGTGGGCTGGGTCAGGGAGGGGTTGGAGGTCCGGGGTGGGGGGGGATGGTCAAGGGGGGGTGGGTTGGGTCTGGGGGAGGCTTGGGGGGTCAGGGGGGGTTGGATGTTTTGGGGGGGGGTCAGTGGCCCTCCCTGTGCCCCCCCCTTCCCTTTGCCCCCCCAGGTGTGGGCTGGTGGCTCTCTGGATGGCAGCTTCACTCCTGGCCCCCTCCCACGGGGTGGGTCTGGGGGAGGTGCTGGGGGCAGCCCAGGCCCGGGGCTTCACTGCCCGGGGGGAGATGTTTTCAGGTAAAAAAACCCCAAATCAGGGAGGGGGGGGACACAAAACCCCTTTTTTTTTGGTTATTCCCCCCCCCCCTTTGTTCTTTTTGCAGCCCTGCACATGGCAGCCCTGGCCCAGGAGCTCTTCCCCTGCAGAGCTGAGGTTGTTTCGGGGGGCCTGGGGGGGCCCAATCGCCCCAAGATCCTCCAGCACCTCACCCGGGGGCTCCCCCTCCTCGTGCCGTATCCTGGGGGGGGATTTTATTTTTCTTTTGGGGGGGGGGATCCTTTTTTTCAACCCCTTCTGCTGGTTCTGTCCCCACTGGGCTGGGAGCCCCCATTTTGGGGGGTCCCAACCCCCCTAAGCCTTCCTTAATATTATGGGGGGGCTCTATTAATCCGGGGGGGCTTTCTTTTTTGGGGGGGGGGCTCTTTTTGGGGGGTGTCTTTTTTTTTGGGGGATCCTTTTCAACCTCTTCTGCTGGCTCTGTCTCTATCATTGGGAGCCTCTATTTGGGGGTTCTAAGCCCTCAAATCTCCTTTTACATTATGGGGGCTCTATTAACTGGGGCTGGGGGGCTCTTTTTGGGGGGTGTCTTTTTTTTTGGGGGGGGGGGGATCCTTTTTTCAACCCCTTCTTCTGGTTCTGTCCCCACCGGGCTGGGAGCCCCCATTTTGGGGGGTCCCAACCCCCCTAAGTCTTCCTTAATATTATGGGGGGGCTCTATTAATCCGGGGGGGCTTTTTTGGGGGGGGGGATCATTTTACCCCCATTTCCCCCCTCGTGTGGTGCTGCCCCCACTCAGGGCATTTTGGGGGGGGGGGGTCCAGATGATTTCTTACTGGGGGTTTGGGGTCTTATTGGGGGGAGGGGGTTAATTTGGGGGGCTGGGAGGATTTGGGGGTGTGTGTGTGGGGGGGTTTCACCCTGTTGCCCCCCCTTAACCCCCCCCCAAGTTATGATGAAGACAGCAACCACGAGCCCTGCCACAAACACGGCCACAAAGCCCATTGGGCTGTGCTCACAGGTACAAGAAAAAAGGGGGGGGGCTCAGGGACCCCCCTCATGGTGTGGGGGGGGGGCTCTGAGGTGACCTTGCCCCTTCCCCCCCCCCCAGGTGTCATTCTGGGGGTCCCCACCTCGGCGTTGCCCCCCAACTTCCAGCAGGACCCCGAGATCCCCAACCTCTTCCACGCCCCCCAGGAGGAGTTTTTTTGGGGGGGGGTGGATTTGGGGGGGGGTTTTTTAGAGGGGGGGGAGGTTTGGGTGTTGGGGCAACAGGGGAAAAGCCCCCGGCCCCATTTATGGCCCTGGGGGGGACTGGAAACCAGTAATGGGCAACTGGGAGAGCTGAGCCCCAGGAGGGAGGGGGATGGGCACCACTATGTGGTACCCGAGGGGGGGCTGGGGGGGGGCTGAGGGGGAGGGCGGTGCTGCTGGGACCCCCATAAACATCCCCACCCAAAAAAGAACCCCCAATAAACACTCCAAGAAAAGCCCCATGCAAGAAATGTCACCAAGAAACATCCCCCTCCCAAAAAATGGGAACTCCTAAACACCTCCCCAAAAAAATGGGAAACCTCCAAACACCTCTAAAAAAACTGCACCCTGAGAAGCCCCCAAACACTCCCCCAAAAAAAGCCCTAAGAACTCCCCCAAAACCCCACCCAAACTCCCCCAACAAACACCCCCCCAAGAAACACTCCCAGATCCCTCAGGATGGATCCCAACACCCCAGATCCTCATGAGAATTCTCCAGATCCCCCTTGAGGGATCCTCAAGCCTCAGATCCCCAGGATGGATCCCTAACACTTCTGGGATCTCCAGGATTCCAAATACCTGAGACTTTGGGGAATCTCTCAGGATGATCCTAAATCTCCTGCAGGCTCCTAGATCCTCAGGATGATCCCAATACCCCCAGATCCCTTTGGGGGAATCCCTATGATGGATCCCAAATTCCTGCAGGCCTCAGATCCCCAGATGGATCCACACCCCCAGATCCCTCAGGATGGATCCCAACACCCCCAGATCCCAGGGGGTTCCCAACACCCCCAGATCCCTCATGGAGGATTCTCCAGATCCCTTGGGGGGATCCTCAAGCTCCCAGATCCCTCAGGATGGATCCCAACACCCCTAGATCCCTCCAGGTGGATCCCAACACCCCGAGATCCCTCAGGATGGATCCCAAATCTCCTGCAGGCTCCCAGATCCCTCAGGATGGATCCCAACACCCCCAGATCCCAGGGGGTTCCCAACACCCCCAGATCCCAGGGGGGATCCCAACACCCCTGGATCCCTCCAGGTGGATCCCAACACCTTCAGATCCCTCATGGAGGATTCCCGAGATCCCTTGGGGTGGATCCCCAAGCTCCCAGATCCCAGGGAGGATCCCTCAGGATGGATCCCAACACCCCCAGATCCCCTGGGGGGAATCCCTCAGGATGGATCCCAAATCTCCTGCAGGCTCCCAGATTCCTCAGGATGGATCCCAACACCCCCAGATCCCTCAGGGAGGATTCCCGAGATCCCTTGGGGTGGATCCCCAAGCTCCCAGATCCCAGGGAGGATCCCTCAGGATGGATCCCAACACCCCCAGATCCCTTGGGGGGAATCCCTCAGGATGGATCCCAAATCTCCTGCAGGCTCCCAGATCCCTCAGGATTTAAAGGGAAGGAAAAAGAGGTTTGGGACCATTCAGAGAATCCTGGAATCATGGAATTATCCAGAGAATCCTGGACTCAGGATCACGGAATCACTCAGAAAGTGACTCAGAGAATCATGGAACCATGGAATCATGGAACCACAGGATCCTGGGATCTCTCACAGGATCCTGGAACCATTCAGAGAATCATCAGAACCTTGGAACTGAAGCTTGGAAGGGCCCTCAAGGACCCTCTTATCCAAACCCTTGTCCACAAGACTTCCAGCTTTCCCAGGTGAGGGACTCTTCCCCTTCCCAGTTTCCCAGGAGGGACTCCAGGTCCTTTGGGCCCCCCCCCAGCTCTTGCTGTCCCTGTCCCCAAGCTTCTGGAACCCGGAGTCTTGGGGTCCTTTGTGACATCTCTGGGTGTCACTCCGACCCTGAGGGTGCAGCGGAGAGGAGAGAGGAGAGTGGAGAGCCTAGAGCCGAGAGCCGAGAGACGAGAGAGGAGAGAGAAGAGAGGAGAGAGAAGAGAGGAGAGTGGAGAGTGGAGAGACGAGAGAGGAGAGTGGAGAGAGGAGAGTGGAGAGAGGAGAGAGAAGAGAGGAGAGAGGAGAGTGGAGAGTGGAGAGACGAGAGAGGAGACCCCACACACAGCTCACAGCTTTTCCGTGTTTGTCCCCAAAGCTTTGACCCAAACTTCCCCATTCCTGCTCCAGCCCTTTTCCCTTTTTTCCTAAGAAATGGCGGAGGGACTGACCAGCCTGCTGAGGATGCTGGAGGAGGAGGAGGACAGAGATACCCTGAAGAGCAGCTCCTTGGAGAACCAGCTGCAGCCTCTGGTGGTTGGTGAGGGAGACACACAGGACCTTTTCCTCTTCCTCCTCCACCTCCTCCTCCTCTCTCCTTTTCCTTTCCTTTCCTTTCCTTTCCTTTCCTTTCCTTTCCTTTCCTTTCCTTTCCTTTCCTTTCCTTTCCTTTCCTTTCCTTTCCTTTCCTTTCCTTTCCTTTCCTTTCCTTTCCTTTCCTTTCTTTCCTTTCCTTTCCTTTCCTTTCCTTTCCTTTCCTTTCCTTTCCTTTCCTTTCCTTTCCTTTCCTTTCCTTTCCTTTCCTTTCCTTTCCTTTCCTTTCCTTTCCTTTCCTTTCCTTTCCTTTCCTTTCCCCCTCTTTCTCCTCCTCCTTTCCTTCTCCTTCTCCTCCTCCTTTCCTTCTCCTTCTCCTTCTCCTTCTCCTTCTCCTTCTCCTTCTCCTTCTCCTTCTCCTTCTCCTTCTCCTTCTCCTTCTCCTTCTCCTTCTCCTTCTCCTTCTCCTTCTCCTTCTCCTTCTCCTTCTCCTTCTCCTTCTCCCTCTCCCTCTCCCTCTCCCTCTCCCTCTCCCTCTCCCTCTCCCTCTCCCTCTCCTCTTCTCTTAGAATCCCAGAATCATTAGGATTGGAAAGGATCCTTCTGGGATCACCCACTCCACCCCTCGATCCCACGGCACTCAGTGCCACATCCAGTCCCTTTTTAGACCTCTCCAGGGATGGAGAATCCACCCCTTCCCTGGGCTGCCCCTTTCCAAGTCTGATCACCCTCTCCCTGACAGAATCCTTCCCAATATGCACCCCAAGCCTCCCCTGGCACACCCCAGGACACCATTCCCTCTTCTCTTGGCTCTCTTCCTCAGATTCCAGCTGGCTGCCCCTCTACAAAGAGGAGGTGCTGAAGGAAGCCGTGGATGACATCGTGGGCTTTGTCACCAACCCCGATATGGTAACTGGAACCATTCCTGCTGTGCTCGTGCTGGGGGGAGCTGGAGCTCTGGGTCCCCTCTCAGCACCCCCATTTCTCTCTCAGCACCCCCATTTCTCTCTCAGCCTCCCCATTTCCCTCTCAGCCCCCCCATTTCTCTCTCAGCCCCCCCATTTCTCTCTCATCACCCCCATTTCTCTCTCAGCCTCCCCATTTCTCTCTCACCCTCCCCATTTCTCTCTCATCACCCCCATTTCCCTCTCAGCCCCCCCATTTCCCTCTCAGCCCCCCCACTTCCCTCTCAGCCCCCCCATTTCTCTCTCTCTGTTCCAGGGTATCCGCCAGCACGCAGAGGAGGCCAGCAAGTTCCTGAACTGTGTCTGTGTCCTCTGTGCTTGTGCAAATGCCCTGGGCATGATGGAGGGCATGGAGATTTTCTGTCAGGGCTACAAAGTCTTGGATAACATCGAGGTGAGGGGGGAGCTGGCAGTGCTGGGACAGCTGGGGCCCCTTTCAGCCCCCCCATTTCTCTCTCACCCCCCCATTTCTCTTCCATCACCCCCATTTCTCAGCCTCCCCATTTCTCTCTCAGCCCCCCATTTCTCACCCCCCCCATTTCTCTTCCATCACCCCCATTTCTCACCCTCCCCATTTCCTTCTCAGCCCCCCCATTTCTCTCTCACCCTCCCCATTTCCCTCTCCTCACCCCCATTTCTCTCTCCTCACCCCCATTTCTCTCTCAGCCCCCCCATTTCCCTCTCATCACCCCCATTTCTCTCTCACCCTCCCCATTTCCCTCTCATCACCCCCATTTCTCTCTCAGCCCCCCCATTTCCCTCTCACCCCCCCATTTCTCTCTCACCCCCCCATTTCTCTCTCACCCTCCCCATTTCTCTCTCACCCCCCCATTTCCCTCTCAGCCCCCCCATTTCTCTCTCCTCACCCCCATTTCTCTCTCAGCCCCTCCATTTCCCTCTCAGCCCCCCCATTTCTCTCTCACCCTCCCCATTTCTCTCTCACCCTCCCCATTTCCCTCTCAGCCCCCCCATTTCCCAGCACCAGGCAGGGGGGGGTTGGTGGCTCTGAGTCTGATCTCTCCCTGCTCTGCAGGTGGTGCTGAAGGAGGATTCCTCATTCCAGCTGACCACAGAAGTCAAACACCTTTCCATGCAGGCCATTACCCAGCTCAGGTACCTGCCCAGCCCTCCTGGGCTCCTCTCACCCAGGGGGGGACCCTGCACACCCTGTTAACACCTTCCTGCCCCCAGCTGCCCCATCTCCTCAGAGGAGGGAGCAAAACTCTGGTCTAATTGTAGGTGTTATTGGGGTGGGTGTCATGGTGGGAAATATTCTGCTGTGGGAGATAAAAATTAAGTTTTAACAGAGAGCATTTCCCTGCCAGAGGAGAGTTACTGCAGGCCAGGCTGGGGCTCAGTCCATCCTTATCAGGTTCTCTTGTTTTACACAACTGGAAGGATTTAAAGGTGGAACCTCCAGCTTTGTCTTGATGTAATGGATCAGAACAGATCCAACTGGACCCTCTCTCTTTGCCCTCTCCAACTGAAAGTTGATCTCCATATTTATATCGTTGATCAGAACAGGTCCAACTCAACTCTCTTTGCCCTCTGCTCCATCTTGACACAACTGATCAGAACAGATCCACTGGATCCACTGGACCTTTTCTCTTTGCCCTCTCCAACTAGAAGTTGATCTCCATCTGGCTATAATGGATCAGAACCGGTCCAACTGGGCCCTCTCTCTTTGCTCTCTCCTCCATCTGGATATAATTGATCAGAACAGGTCCAGCTGGGCCCTTTCTCTGCCCTCTCCAACTAAAAGTCCATCTCTACATTGGTATAATGGATCAGAACAGGTCCAACTGGACCCTTTCTCTGCCATCTCCAACTAAAAGTCCATCTCCATCTGGATATAATTGATCAGAATTTGCCCTCTCCAACTAAAAGTCCATCTCTACATTGGTATAATGGATCAGAACAGGTCCAACTGGACCCTTTCTCTGCCCTCTCCAACTAAAAGTCCATCTCTACATTGATATAATGGATCAGAACAGGTCCAACTGGGCCCTCTCTCTTTGCCCTCTCCTCCATCTGGATATAATTGATCAGAACAGGTCCAACTGGACCCTCTCTCTTTGCCCTCTCCAACTAAAAGTCCATCTCCATCTGGATGTAATTGATCAGAATTTGCCCTCTCCAACTAATAGCTGATCTCCATCTGGATCAGAACAGGTCCAACTGGGCCCTCTCTCTTTGCAGCACGGTGGGAACCCTGCTGGAAGGCAAGGAGAAGATCCTGCTGGAGCTTTGCTTCTCCGGTGTTTTCTGGCTGCCCCCTGCAGAGCACATCGTGAGCCCCAAACCCACTCTCTACTACGAGGTAGGTTCTGGTTTAAGCTCCAGGAGCTCCCAGCCCCTCAGATCTGCCCCCTGCCCACCCTCTGCTGGGATTTGGGATGCAAAGCAGGGGCTGGGCTTGACTTTCCCCCCCTCGCCCCCTCCTGTGGGCACAGGCAGAAGGTTTTCTGTCCCTGGCTCTCTCCCTGGGATTTGGGAATTCCTGGGGGTGGCAGAGGCAGCAGGAAGGAAGGAGACACCAGGTTCAAGGTCTTTACTAAGATGATTAAGGGAGTGGAACATCTCCCTTATGAGGAAAGGCTGAGGGAGCTGGGTCTCTTTAGTTTGGAGAAAAGGAGACTGAGGGGTGACCTCATCAGTGTTTTCAAATATGTAAGGAGTGAGTGTCAGGGAGATGGAGTTAGGCTTTTCTCAGTGATGACCAGTGATAGGACAAGGGGTAATGGGTGTAAATTGGAGCACAGGAGGTTCAAGTTGAATATTCAAAAAAATTTTTTTACTGTAAGGGTGACAGAGCCCTGGAACAGGCTGCCCAGGGGGGTCGTGGAGTCTCCTTCACTGGAGACATTCAAAACCCGCTTGGACACGTTCCTGCACGATGTACTCTAGGTGGCCCTGCTCTGGCAGGGGGGGTTGGACTAGATGATCTTTCGAGGTCCCTTCTAACCCCTAGGATTCTATGATTCTATGATTCTATGATTCTTTGTCCTCCCTGCAGGTCCTGATGAGCATGGACACCCTGCTGCAGCAGGTGGTGGCGAATTGTTCTGAATCCAGGGTCAGCGAGGTGCTGGAGATGATATTCCAGGTCTGGGATGTGCAAAGGGTGGAGGGAAGGGGTTGTCCTGGAGTGAGGGGAGGGATGGAGGGATGGAGGGAGGGATGGATGGAGAGAGGGATGGATGGATGGATGGATGGATGGATGGATGGATGAGCAGACTGCAGGGGGGTTCCCAACATCCTGGGGTAACCAGGGGCTGCCCCCCAGGCTTTCCTGGCACCCAGGGGGTGGCATCTGCCTCCTGCCTGGCCACAAGGCTGTGGGGTACCCAGGGAACCCCTGTCCAGCCTCAAGGGACCCAGCGGGTGCAGCCCAGGAGTGGATGGATGCTGGTTCTGCTGGAGGGGGTGTCTGCTCCCAGGACACACCAGGAGCTTCTCTCTCTCTCTCTCTCTTTCCCCGCAGCTGCTGATAAACTTTTCCAACTGTGAGAGGCCCGAGGTTCGGAAGAGGGCAGTGGGCAGGATCCGCGGCCTCAGCCGCTTCCTGACCGCTTCTTCCTGGGGGAAAGTAAGGACCTGGAACCCTCCAGCCAGCCCAAAGCCCCCTCCCTGCACACCCCTCCAGCTCTCTGCTCCCCTTTTGCTCTTCTGCTTCCCTCCCCCAGCACGATCAAAAAACAGAGAACCAGGAATTCCAGATCCCAAACTTTGGGGAGCTGCTGGGCCAGCTTGTCCTGCTGCTGTCCTTCAAGGAGAAAGAGGAGGACACCAGTGCCATGGCCTTAGATGCTCTGTGGTGCTTCTTCATCGAAAAGCACCAGAAATGTAAGAGAAGCCACACACCAACATCCCCCAGGGCTCTGCTTGTCTTCCTGGGGGTTGCCACAGACCATTCCTGGGCTTTTTGGGGACACCAGCAGTGCCTCTCCCCTGCTCCCCAGCCCCAGGCTGCTGATGTTGCTCCCTCAAAGAGGAGGCAGCCCCACTCCTCCTCTTCCTCACCTCCCTTAGAGAGCTTCTCCCCCTGCCCTGGGGGGTTTCCAGCCATGGTTTAATTGTGGGGCTGCTCCAGGGCTGGAGGTTTTGGGCTTTCCCAGCCCAGGAGCTCCCATGCAGGCAGCTCCACTGCTCCCCAGTCCCTCCTCTTCCTCCTCCTCTCCTGCTCCTGGCTCATCATCTCCCTCCTCAGCCATTCCAAGCCTTCCTCAGGATGTGCTCAGCTTGCCTGCAGAGCTCCTGGATCTCACCCCCTCCTGTGTCTGCCCTGCTCAGGCACAACCCTGCCCGAGGACCAGGAAGAACTCCGACAGAACTGGGAAGTCCAAACTGCTGCCCCCTCCTGCTCTGAGGTTGCCAGAACTGTTACTGAGGTAGTGACCTTCCCCCTCCCTGCCACCCTTCCCCAGGGCAGCAGCAGAGGGGGGGACATTTGTCAGCAATGGCACCAGGAACAGGGGATCTGGGGTGGCCTCGCTGTCCCCAGGCAGAGATGATGCCAGGGCTGCCCTTCAGCATCCCAGCTCCAGCTCCAGCCCTCCTGGCCACCAGCAAGCCCTGGGTGGCTGTAGGGCCAGCAGCACCCTCTGCTCATCACTCCAAACCTCCTTGCTCACCCTGGGGCTCCTCTCTCCTCATCCTCCCACGGGGCAGGGGCTGCAGCTTTCCCCTGGGCTCAGCGGCCACCACCCCTGCTGGGCACCTCCCACCTGGGACACCTCCTGTGACGTGTCCCTGCTCTCTTTTTCCTCCCAAAGATGTTCTCAAAGTACCTCCAGCCCTCAGAAAGAGCAGATTCCATCCCCAGAATCATGCTGGGCAGACCCCAGCTCAGCCACCCCCATCAGGGCACCCCATGTGATGTCTCTGTGCTCTCTTCTTCCTCCCAAAGACATAAGCAAAGCATCTCCAGCCCTCAGAAAGAGCAGATTCCATCCCCAGAATCATGCTGGGCAGACCCCACCATCAGGGCACTTCATGCTTCATGTCCCTGCTCTCTTTTTCTTCCCCAAGATGTTCTCAGGGTTCCTGAAGCCCTCAGAAAGGACAGGTTTCATCCTGAGGGTCATGGAGGGGATGCAATCCTTCACCATCTATGACAAGGAGCTGGTGGGCAGCGTCCTGCTTGGGATCACAGGAGAGTCAGTGCGCTGGATCGTGGATGTAAGGGGCCTCTGCCTGGGCTGCCCTTCAGCCCTCTCAGCCCTTGCTCCTTCTTCCATCCCTCATTCCATACATCCATGTATCCATGTATCCATCCCTCCATCCATCCATCCATCCATCCATCCATCCCTCCCCCCATCCCTCCCTCCCTCCCTCCCTCATCCCATCCCATCCCTCCCTCCCTCCTCATCCCTGCATCCCTGCCTCCCTGCTGATCCCTCTCCCTCTCCAGGTTCCCAGGGTCCTGACCTCCCTCTACCAGACCCTCTGTTCCGTCCGTTGGGATTCAGCCTGGCAGGGAGTGCGCTCTCTGCTCCTCAAGCTGCTGGAGCAGAACCCTGAGGATGCAGTCAAGCTGCTGCTGGACACTGCTCCTCCAGGAGACCGGTACCGGCCCCCAAAATACCCAAAGTTCCCCCAATTCCCTTGATCTGAGGCAGCCCTGCTGACAGGGGGCTTTTCCTTGCAGCTCTGGGCTAGATATGTGGGAGATGCTGCTCACCAAACCCGGGGCTGTGGATCTGGTTTTGGTGGAGCTGCACAAGCAGCTCCAGCTCAGGCACCAGAATTTGCTTTTCTCCACCC
Organism: Archilochus colubris; assembly: GCA_023079485.1. Lineage (NCBI taxonomy): Eukaryota > Metazoa > Chordata > Aves > Apodiformes > Trochilidae > Archilochus > Archilochus colubris. The sequence continues at coordinate 51,018 of JALBCY010000082.1, forward strand.
TCTCCGAGGACATTTCTTGCCTGGCTGTGGGTTCCCATTTCTGGACCCCCCCTGTGCCCCCTCCTCAGCTCCCTGGGGGAAGCAGAAGCTGCAGGGTGCAGGGAGCTCCCTCCCCCAGCTCTGCCCATCCCTGACTCCTGGGTTTCTTTCAGCTCCTGTCCACCATGTACCTGTCCCAGGAATTCTTTGCCCAGGCCTACACCTTCTGGAGGTTCCTGAAGAACCAGACCCAGGACGTGCTCTCTGTGGCACTCGTTGGCATGGCCACCCTGTCTGAGACTCCTGAGATGGTGAGCAGGGAATTCCAGAGGGCAGGAAGGGGAGGGAATGGCTGCAATCCAGTGGCAGCACCATCCCTCCCTCCCTCCATCCATGTATCCACCCATCCATCCATGTATCCACCCATCCATCCATCCATCCATCCATCCATCCCTCCATCCATCCATCCATCCATCCCTCCATCCCTCTATCCATCCCTCTCTCCATCCCTCCATGCCAGGGTGGGTCCCAGGGGCTTCCTGGGGATGTTTCCAGGAGTCCCTTGGGATCTCCTCCTCCTTTTTCCCTTCCCCAGGCCTGGAAGCTGAAGGTGCTGCTGCCAGACCTGCTGGAGGTGCTGGAGCAGGGGGCTGAGGATGTTCAGCTGAAGGCCCTCAAGATTTTCAGGAATGTGCTGAGGGAACTGAGCAGGAAGGAGGTGACTACCATGGCTCCAGAGCTGCTGGACAAGCTCCTGCCTCTGTTTGGAAACGTAAGGATGGGCTGGGAGCAGCAGGCCTTGGGAAGCTGATCCCTAGGGAAGCACTGGGAGAAGGGGCTGCTCCTCTCCTGTCTCCTCTGGGAGATGTGGGAGGGAGGGAAGGAGGGAGGGAAGGAGGGAGGGAAGGAGGGAGGGATGGATGGATGGATGGATGGATGGATGGATGGATGGATGGATGGATAAATGGCTGGAGGGATGGATAAATGGATGGATGGCTGGTTAAATGTCTGGGTTCTGAGTCCTGCAGCCCAGCTCAGCCTCTCCCTGAGCTCTTTGCACCCTGGGGCTGTTCCAGCTGGGAATGGGCTCCTCCCCAGGGGCAGAGCTGCTCTGTCTCATGTCCTGCTCTCTTCTCCCCAGGAGATGCTGAGTGACCTGAGGGAATTCTCCCTCCAGCTCTTCACAGAGCTGCTGCAGAAAGTGTCTGGGAGGAGGGAGCTGAAGTGGAGGAGGGAGCTGAAGTGGAGGAGGGAGCTGAAGCAGCGAGTGAGACGGGGGCTCTTCCACCTCTGGCTCCACATGAGGGATGAGAGCCCCAGCGTGGCCCAGGTACAGCTTCCAGCCAGAGCTTTGGGGTGGGAATGGGAAGAAAAGCAGAGGAAAAGGAGGGGGGTGGCATCTCCCAAGCTCTGGTGTCCTGCAGGCCTCCAGCCAAGCCCTGCTGGCTGCTGCAGAGCTGCTCCAGTGGCATCAGCTCCAGGACCTGCTGCAGAAAGAGCAGACCTGGAGGATTGGGGAGTGCTTGGTGAGGACAAAGCCTGAGGCTGGAGGAGGGAAAAGTCATGGGATGGGATGGGATGGGATGGGATGGGATGGGGGATCTGCAGCTCTGCTGCAACCCAGAGCTCCCAGCCTGGAGCTGAAGCCTTGGTCCCTGTCCTGAAGGAAAGAGCTCCAGGGGTTCCTTTCCAGGAGGGATGGAGAGAGGGAGGGAGGGAGAGAGGGATGGATGAAGGGATGGAGAGATGGATGGATGGATGGATGGATGGATGGATGGATGGATGGATGGAGCCCCCTCTCCCCTCCCTGCACCCCACAGGGGTCTCAGCACCCCCAGGGCTCCCTCTCCACCTCAGTCCCCCTGTCTCCTGGCTGGGAGAGGGGACTGGGCTGGGAGGAGGGACTGGGAGGTGCCCAAAGCCTCTCCTGCTCTCTCCAGCTGCAGCAGGGCAGGAGCATAGCTGAGGAATACCTGGAGCAGAGCCTGGGATACCTGGAGGATGCTCAGGACACCCTGAGGTTGGAAGCCATCAGGTTCCTGGGTGAGCCACAGCCACAGCACGTTTTCCACATCTCCCAGGGCACTCCCTAAGGGGTTAAACACAACTCTTCCTTTTTCTTTCCTCTTTCCTTTCCTCTTTCCTTTCCTCTTTCCTTTCCTTTTCCTTTTCCTTTCCTCTTTCCTTTCCTCTTTCCTTTCCCCTTTCCTTTCCCTCTCCCTCTCTCCCTCTCCCTCTCCCTCTCCTCTCCTCTCCTCTCCCTTCCCTTCCTTCCTCTCCTCTCTCCTTCCCTCCTTCCTCTCCTCTCCTCTCCTCTCCCTCTCCTCTCCCTCTCCTCTCCTTCTTCTCCTTCCTCCTTCCTCCTTCCTTCTCTCCTCTCTCCTTCCTTCCTTCTCCTTCCCTTCTCCTTCTCCTTCTCCCTTCCTCCCCTTCCTCCCTTCTCCCCTTCCTTCCTTCTCCTTCTCCTTCTCCTTCTCCTTCTTCTCCTTCTCCTTTCCTTCCTTCTCTTTTCTTCCTCTCTCTTCCTCTCTCCTCTCTTTCTTTATTTCCTTACCTATTTATTTCTTTATTCCCCAGGGCTTGCAGAGGGGGGGCAGCAGCACACTGAAGATTCTCTCTTTTTAGTTTTTATTTATTTTTTTTATTCATTTTTTCCCAGGCCTTGCTGCTCGGGGCCAAAGCCATCAGAAGCTCTCAGAGCTGATTAGTGGTGAGCAGGGGACAGAGGGACCTGGGGAGGGGACAGAGGAGCCAGGGGAGGGGACAGAGGAGCCTGGGGAGGGGACAGAACCTGGGGAGGGGACAAAGGGACCTGGGGGGGGACAGAGGGACCTGGGGAGGTGACAGAACCTGGGGAGGGGACAGAGGGACCTGGGGGGGGACAGACGGACCTGGGGGGGGGACAGAGGAGCCTGGGGAGGTGACAGAACCTGGGGAGGGGACAGAGGGACCTGGGGAGGGGACAGAGGGACCTTGGGGGGGGGGACAGAGGAACCTGGGACAGGGGACAGAACCTGGGGGGGGACAGAGGGACCTGGGGGGGGGGGACAGAGCTTGGGCCAGGGGACAGAACCTGGGGAGGGGACAGAGGAGGTTGGCAGATTGCTGGGGGGGACATTTGGGGTCTCTTCTCTGAAGTAATTTGATTTTTGGGTCCCAGCACTTTACCCCCTGGAGCACGATTGCATCCCCTCCATCCGCTGCCTGGCGACTCAGACCATTTTCACCCTGGGCTCCCTCAGGGGGAAGGAAAAATGGAAAAAAACCAAAAAGTTCTGGTGCTGCTGAGCCCGGAGCAGCTCCAGCTTTTCCCCAGGAAAATTCCTCCTCTTCCCTGGGAACAATCCTCTGCTGACACTCCAGGATTCCACCTCCTGGAAAAGGGAAGAGGGAGAGAATCCTGGCGACTCCATTGCCCTGTTGATTTGTTCATATTGTCCATAATTAGGAGTTTTTTCCTGTTTCTTGTTCCTGTTCTTGTTTCAATACAGTTGTGAAGTTCAGTTCCCAGCCCATGGATCTCTCTCCCTCCTTCCATTTTTTTTCATCAGGGATGAATCGGGATCCCCACTCATGGATTGCTGAATTCAGCAGCCAAAGGTGAAAAGATTCCAGGGAGGAAAAGGGAAAAGGGTCCAAACCTCATCCCAAGGTTTCCCAGGGAGGGCCAAGAGCTGCTCAGCCCCTGGAATGGTCTGAGGGATGGAGGGAGGGATGGAGAGATGGAGGGATGGATGGATAGAGGGATGGATGGAGGGAGGGAGGGATGGATGGATGGATGGATGGATGGATGGATGGATGGATGGAGAGATGGAGGGAGGGATGGATGGAGGGATGGATGGATGGATTGATGGATAAATGGATGGAGGGATGGATGGATGGATGGAGGGAGGGAGGGATGGATGGAGGGATGGATTGATGGATGGATGGAGGGATGGAGAGATGGAGGGATGGATAAATGGATGAAGAAATGGATGGAGGGATGGATGGATGGAGGGAGGGATGGAGAAATGGATGGAGAGATGGATGGAGGGAGGGAGGGAGGGAGGGAGGGAGGGAGGGAGGGATGGAGAGATGGAGGGATGGAGGGAGGGAGGGAGGGATGGATGAGCAGACTGCAGGGGGGTTCCCAACATCCTGGGGTAACCTTCCAGGATGCCGGGTGAAGGAAAGGAAGCAGGAAAAAGGCAGGAAGGAAGGAGAGGGCAGGAGATCTGGCTTGGCCCTCGTGATGCCTCAAATTTATCCTGAGGATGAGGTGGATGAGATGGAATCCTCTGTTTGGTCAGTTCTGGCATCTCTCTTGTCCCTTCCTGCCCAAAGGAGGCTCCAGGTGAGATCTCTTTCTTCCTCCTGGAGGGTAAAATGTTCCTCAGAGCTGAGCAGTGTCCTTGGCTCTGCACACCAGGCTCCAGCAGTACCTCTAAACATCGAGTGGGATCAGTCCCAGAGCACACACTGACTGAGAAACTTGCTGTTAAATTCAACAAGTGCAGCTGCTTCCAAGAGACTGAGCTGAAAGCAAAAGGACAAGACAGAAAATCCCCTTTATCCTGGCCCAAACCAGGACAGCTGCTCAATCTCCTTCCTGAGCTGAGGGGCCCAGAACTGGACACAGGACTCAAGCTGTGGCCTCACCAGAGCTGAGCACAGGGGCAGAATCCCTTCCCTGGACCTGCTGGCCACGCTGTTCCTGAGCCAGCCCAGGATGCCATTGGCCTTCTTGGCCACCTGGGCACACTGCTGGCTCATGGTCACCTTCCTGGCACTCCAGACTCCCAGGTCCCTTTCTGCCACTCTGTGCCCAGCCTGGAGCTCCCCATGGGGTTGTTGTGTTGAACCTCATCCCCTTGGGATCAGCCCAACTCTCCAGTCTGTCCAGGTCCCTCTGCAGAGCCCTCCTGCCTTCCAGCTGACCCACAGATTTCCTCATGAGGGACTCAATCCCCTCCTCTAAATCATCACTAAGGACATTGAACAGCACTGGGCCCAGCACTGATCCCTGGGGGACACCACAGCCGCCATTTTGGACACCACAGCCGCCATTTTGAGGCAGCCCCGTTCAGCACCACTCTCTGGGCCCCTTCCAGCAGTTCCTAACCCATCCCAAAGTGCTCCTGGCTGATCCATGGGCTGACAGCTTTTTCAGGAGAATCCTGAGGGAAATGGTGTCAAACGCTTTGCCTTTTCTGCTGGGCAGTTTTGGGGTTGTTGTGTTGAACCTCATCCCCTTGGGATCAGCCCAACTCTCCAGTCTGTCCAGGTCCCTCTGCAGAGCCCTCCTGCCTTCCAGCTGACCCACACTCCCCCCAGCTCGGTGTCATCTGCTAATTAATTAATTATGGACTCAATCCCTTCATCTAAATCATCAATAAAGACATTGAACAGCACTGGGCCCAGCACTGATCCCTGGGGGACACCACAGCCGCCATTTTGAGGCAGCCCCGTTCAGCACCACTCTCTGGGCCCCTTCCAGCAGCTCCTGACCCAGCACAGGGTGCTCCTGGCTGATCCATGGGCTGATCTCAGCCCCCCCATTTCCCAGCACCAGGCAGGGGGGGTTTGGTGGCTCTGGGTCTGATCTCTCCCTGCTCTGCAGGTGGTGCTGAAGGAGGGAACCCTGAACCCCCTGAGGGAGCTTTTTAGGGGCTGGGAATTTGGGGATTTCCTTCCCAGCCTTGCCCTGCTCGGGCTCCCGGCTCTGGTGCCTTCAAAAGCAGCAGCTTGGAGCATTTCGGAGGGACTTTGTGCAGGCTGAGCTGGGCTCTGCTGCTGCTGCTTTTTAGGAAAGAGGACGAGTCTGGACCTGGGGGCTGTGTTTCCAAGAAGAGAGGGACAGGGAAAAAAAGACTGAAACCTTGGGGGTCGCTTCCACCTCAAAGCCCCCTTTTTGCACGACCCCATACCCCCCTCTTTTGACCTTCTAACCCAGATAGTGGACCAAAAATGCCCTTTCTCCTCCCTTTTCCAGAAGGGATCCTGGACTTTTTTGGACCCTGCCCCTTTGTCTTTCGAAGAAGAGAGAGAGGGAGAGGCAAACAAAGACTGAAAAGCAGCCAAAAAAAGACTGAAAAGGCTTTTTTTTTTTTTCTGGGGGGGGGATTTGCCCTGGGGGTACGAACCGGGAATCCTCCAGGGCCCCGAGGCATTGCCCATTCCACTGAGCCACCCAGCAGCAGCCTCCAAGCCAGGGATTCCCCCCTCTCTCCTTCCCTCTCCTCCTTCCTAACCCAGGGTCGCTCTCCTGCACCGTTTTTTTAATTTTTTTTTTCTTTCTTTCAGCCTGCCTTTTTCCGTGCAATTAACACCCCCTGAGGGAGCTTCCCGGGGCTGGGAATTTCGGGATTTCCTTCCCAGAAGCTTGGAGCATTTCGTAGGGTCTTTGTGCAGGCTGAGCTCGGCTCTGCTGCTGCTGCTGCTGCTTTTTAGGAAAGAGGCTGAGTGTGGACCTGGGGGCTGTGTTTCGGAGAAGAGAGGGATAGGGAAAAAAAGACTGAAACCTTGGGGGTCGCTTTGTTTTTTGTTATCCCTTTTTTGAGCCTAAATCCCAGAGTTTCTGGCCAAAATTCAGCCCCAAATATCAGTGGTCCTGGGTAGTATTTAGGATCCAATTCATAACACTTCTAAATATCCCTTTCTGAGCCTAAATCCCAGAGTTTCTGGCCAAAATTCGGACCTCAAAGCCCTTACAACCCCGAAGACCTTCCAACCCAGAAAGTGGAACAAAATGCCCTTTCTCCTCCCTTTTCCAGAAGGGATCCTGGGGACCCAAACAAAGACTGAAAACAGCCAAAACAAGACAGGCTGCCCTGGGGGCACGAACTGAATCCTCCAGGGCCCCGAGGCATTGCCCATTCCACTGAGCCACCCAGCAGGCCAGGTCTCTCCTGCCCGGTTTTGTTGGTTTTTTTACCTTTTCTCGCCCTGCATTCCAAGCAGGCTCCTTGTGTTCGTGGCTTTAAATCAGGAGCTTGGAGAATTTCACTCCCCTCTCCTCCTTCCTAACCCAGGGTCTCTCCTGCTCCTTTTAATTTTTTTTTTCTTTCTTTCAGCCTGCCTTTTCCTGGCAATTAACACCCTGAGGAAGCTTCCCGGGCTGGGAATTTCGGGATTTCCTCCCAGAAGCTTGGAGCATTTCGTGGACTTTGTGCAGGCTGAGCTGCTGCTTTTTTAGGAAAGAGGCTGAGTGTGGACCTGGGGGCTGAGAGTTGGGTTTGCTTTGGTTTTGTTCCTTTCTCTCCAGTCAGTGTGTCTTCCCAGGCTGCCAGGACTTTGGAAGATCCCTGCTCTAGCAACCCTCCCCAGTTCCCTCCGTCCCCTGGGGGTAGGCCACTTTCAGGTTCTTCAGGTGGTCACCGACCTGGTCTGCAGTGCCCACGGGCACTGTGCTCTGCCTTGGCAGTGGGGCAACCAAATGGCCCTTTTCCACCCCAAATGGAGGAGAGTTTTCAGCACAATTCCCTTTTTGAAAATCCCTTTTCCCCACCTAAATATCCCTTTTTCAGCCTGAACCCTGAGATTTTTACCAGAATTCAACCCCAAATCCCCTTCTCCACCTGAAAGCCCCCTTTTTCACCCCAAATCCCCCTTTTGACCTTCCAACCCAGAAAGTGGACCAAAAATGCCCTTTGAAACCCCTCCTCCTGCTCCTCCTTTTCCCCAAGATTTCCTGGACCTTTTTTTTTTGACCCTAGGCTGTAAGTCCTTGACTTTTTACCAAAATCCCCTTTGAGAGCCCAGCCTGTGTTTGAGAAGAGAGAAAGGGATGGGCAAAGAAGCCTGAAAAATAAAAATTGGGGAGCTTTTTTTTTTTTTCCCTCCCACTGGGGCGTGGCTGTGGCTCTGGGCGTGTCGGTGTTTGCAGGCCGAGCCCATCTCCGAGGTTTGCCCTGGGGCGCGAAGCTTAGCCCAGGTTCCAAGGCATTGACCGTCCACTGAGCCACGCAGCGACCCAAGTCCTCTCGGCGGGGACCCTCCAGCAGCCCCGAGCCGGGAGCTCCTAACCATCGCCCTGCAGATGAACTGGCACACCCCCTGAGGAGCTTCCCGGGGCTGGGAATCTGGGGATTTCCTTCCAGCCTTGCCCTGCTCTCCGGCTCTGGTGCCTTCAAGCAGCAGCTTGGAGCATTTTGAGGGACTTTGTGCAGGCTGATGCTGCTGCTTTTAGGAAAGAGGGTGAGTGTGGACCTGGGGGCTGTGTTTCCAAGAAGAGAGGGATAGGGAAAAAGACTGAAACCTTTCGCTTTGTTTTGGTTTTTTCCACCCCAAACTGGGGTTTGTCCCAAAGCGACCCTTTGTCAACACTAAATCCTCCTCTTCCCCCTAAATATCCCTTTCTGAGCCTAATCCCAGAGTTTCTGGCCAAAATTCGGCCCCCAACCCTTTTCCACCTTTTGCACAACCCCGAACCCCCTCTTTTGACCTTCCAACCCAGAAAGTGGAACAAAATGCCCTTTCTCCTCCCTTTTCCAGAAGGGATCCTGGACTTTTGGACCCTGCCCCTTTGTCTTCCTAAGAGAGAGGGAGAGGCAAACAAAGACTGAAAAGCAGCCAAAACAAGACTGAAAAGGCTTTTTTTTTTTGGGGGATTGCCCTGGGGGCACGAACTGGGAATCCTCCAGGGCCCCGAGGCATTGCCCATTCCACTGAGCCACCCAGCAGCAGCCTCCAAGCCAGGATCTCCTTCCCTCTCCTCCTTCCTAACCCAGGGTCTCTCTCCTGCTCCGGTTTTGTTGGTTTTTTTACCTTTTCTCTCGCCCTGCATTCCAAGCAGGCTCCTTGTGTTCGTGGCTTTAAATCAGGAGCTTGGAGAATTTCACTCCCTCTCCTCCTTCCTAACCCAGGGTCTCTCTCCTGCTCGGTTTTAATTTTTTTTTTTCTTTCTTTCAGTCTGCCTTTTTCCTGGCAATTAACACCCCCTGAGGAAGCTTCCCGGGGCTGGGAATTTCGGGATTTCCCTCCCAGAATCTTGGAGCATTTCGTAGGGACTTTGTGCAGGCTGAGCTCGGGTCTGCTGCTGCTGCTGCTGCTGCTTTTTAGGAAAGAGGGTGAGTGTGGACCTGGGGGCTGAGAGCTGGGTGTGCTTTGGTTTTGTTCCTTTCTCTCCAGTCAGTGTGTCTTCCCCAGGCTGCCAGGACTTTTGGAAGATCCCTGAAGGGCTCTAGCAACCCCCTCCCCAGTTCCCTCCGTCCCCTGGGGGTATCCGTGGGCTCCCGGGGCCACTTTCAGGTTCTTCAGGTGGTCACCGACCTGGTCTGCAGTGCCCACGGGCACTGTGCTCTGCCTTTGGCAGTGGCCCTGTACCCCTTTGCAACCAAATGGCCCTTTTCCACCCCAAATGGAGGAGAGTTTTCAGCAACAATTCCCTTTTTCGACAGAAAATCCCTCTTTTCCCCACCTAAATATCCCTTTTTCAGCCTGAACCCCTGAGATTTTTACCAGAATTCAACCCCAAATCCCCTTCTCCACCTGAAAGCCCCCCTTTTTCACCCCAAATCCCCCCTTTTGACCTTCCAACCCAGAAAGTGGACCAAAAATGCCCTTTGAAACCCCCCTCCTCCTGCTCCTCCCTTTTCCCCAAGATTTCCTGGACCTTTTTTTTTTTTACCTAGGCTGTAAGTCCTTGACTTTACCAAAAATCCCTTTGAGAGAGCTCCAGCTCAGCTGGAGAAGAGAGAGATGGCAAAGAAGCCTGAAAAATAAAATTGGGGAGCTTTTTTTTTTTTTTTTTTTTTTTTTTTCCTCCCCACTCGGGCGGCTGTGGCTCTGGGCAAGCCGGTGTTTGCAGGCCGAGCCATCTGAGGTTTGCCCTTGGGGCGAATCAGCCGCCTGCTTAGCCCAGGGTTCCAAGGTACTGACTGCTCACTGAGCCACAGCTCCGCTGACTTCTGCGCGGCCTAAGTCCTCAGGCGCGGGGACCTGGCGCCCAGCAGCCTCGAGCTCGGGATTTCTCTCTCTCCCTCTCCTCCTTGCTCCTGCAACTGAGGGGCTTTCCTGCTCCGGGTTTTTTTTCTCGGTTTTTTTTTTTTTTTCTTTTCTCTCGCCCTGCAGATGAACTGGCAATGAACACCCCCTGAGGGAGCTTCCCGGGGCTGGGAATCTGGGGATTTCCTTCCCAGCCTTGCCCTGCTCGGGCTCCCGGCTCTGGTGCCTTCAACAGCAGCAGCTTGGAGCATTTCGGAGGGACTTGGTGCAGGCTGAGCTGGGCTCTGCTGCTGCTGCTGCTGCTTTTTAAGAAAGAGGGTGAGTGTGGACCTGGGGGCTGTGTTTCCAAGAAGAGAGGGATAGGGGAAAAAGACTGAAACCTTGGGGGTCGCTTTGTTTTGGTTTTTTTCCACTCCAAACTGGGGGGATTTTGTCCCAAAACGACCCTTTGTCAACACTAAATCCCCCTCTCTTCCCCCTAAATATCCCTTTCTGAGCCTAAACCCAGAGCTTCTGGCCAAAATTGGCCCCCCAACCCCTTTTCCACCTCAAAGCCCCGCTTTGCACACAACCCCCAACCCCCTTGACCTTCCAACCCAGAAAGTGGAACAAAAATGCCCTTTCTCCTCCCTTTCCAGAAGGGATCCTGGACTTTTTGGACCTGCCCCTTTGTCTTCCTAAGAAGAGAGAGAGAGGAGAGGGCAAACAAAGACTGAAAAGCAGCCAAAACAAGACTGAAAAGGCTTTTTTTTTTTTTTGGATTGGCCTGGGGCACGAACTGAATCCTCCAGGGCCTCCTGAGGCATTGCCCATTCCACTGAGCGACCCAGCAGCAGCCTCCAAGCCAGGGATTCCCCCCTCTCTCCTTCCCTCTCCCCCTTCCTAACCCAGGGTCTCTCTCCTGCTCCGGTTTTGTTGGGTTTTTTTACCTTTTCTCTCGCCCTGCATTCCAAGCAGGCTCCTTGTGTTCGTGGCTTTAAATCAGGAGCTTGGAGAATTTCACTCCCCTCTCCTCCTTCCTAACCTAGGGTCTCTCCCCTGCTCCGGTTTTAATTTTTTTTTTTTTTTTTTCTTTCTTTCAGCCTGCCTTTTTCCTGGCAATTAACACCCCCTGAGGGAGCTTCCCGGGGCTGGGAATTTCTGGATTTCCTTCCCAGAAGCTTGGAGCATTTCGGAGGGACTTTGTGCAGGCTGAGCTCGGCTCTGCTGCTGCTGCTGCTGCTTTTTAGGAAAGAGGGTGAGTGTGGACCTGGGGGCTGAGAGTTGGGTTTGCTTTGGTTTTTTTCCTTTCTCTCCAGTCAGTGTTTCTTCCCCAGGCTGCCAGGACTTTTGGAAGATCCCTGAAGGGCTCTAGTAACCCCCTCCCCAGTTCCCTCCGTCCCCTGGGGGTATCCGTGGGCTCCCGGGGCCACTTTCAGGTTCTTCAGGTGGTCACCGACCTGGTCTGCAGTGCCCACGGGCACTGTGCTCTGCCTTTGGCAGTGGCCCCGTACCCCATTGCAACCAAATGGCCCTTTTCCACCCCAAATGGAGGAGAGTTTTCAGCAGCAATTCCCTTTTTCGACAGAAAATCCCTCTTTTCCCCACCTAAATATCCCTTTTTCAGCCTGAACCCCTGAGATTTTTACCAGAATTCAACCCCAAATCCCCCTTCTCCACCTGAAAGCCCCCCCTTTTCACCCCAAATCCCCCCTTTTGACCTTCCAACCCAGAAAGTGGACCAAAAATGCCCTTTGAAACCCCCCTCCTCCTGCTCCTGCCTTTTCCCCAAGATTTCCTGGACCTTTTTTTTTGACCCTAGGCTGTAAGTCCTTGACTTTTTACCAAAATCCCCCTTTGAGAGCCCAGCCTGTGTTTCGGAGAAGAGAGAAAGGGATGGGCAAAAAGAAGCCTGAAAAATAAACATTGGGGGAGCTTTTTTTTGTTTTTTTCCCCTCCCACTCGGGGGCGTGGCTGTGGCTCTGGGCGTGCCGGTGTTTGCAGGCCGAGCCCATCTCCGAGGTTTGCCCTGGGGGCGCGAACCGGGGCCGCCCCTGCTTAGCCCAGGGTTCCAAGGCATTGACCGTTCCACTGAGCCACGCAGCTCCCCCGCGGGACCCCCCCCCTGCGCGCCCCCAGTCCTCTCGGCGCGGGGACCCGGCGCCCAGCAGCCCCCGAGCCGGGGATTCCCCCCCCCCTCTCCTTGCTCCTAACCGAGGGGCTCTCTCCTGCTCCGGTTTTTTTTTCTCGGTTTTTTTTTTTTTTTCTTTTCTCTCGCCCTGCAGATGAACTGGCAATTAACACCCCCTGAGGGAGCTTCCTGGGGCTGGGAATCTGGGGATTTCCTTCCCAGCCTTGCCCTGCTCGGGCTCCCGGCTCTGGTGCCTTCAAAAGCAGCAGCTTGGAGCATTTTGGAGGGACTTTGTGCAGGCTGAGCTCGGCTCTGCTGCTGCTGCTGCTTTTAGGAAAGAGGGTGAGTGTGGACCTGGGGGTTGTGTTTCCAAGAAGAGAGGGATAGGGGAAAAATCTGAAACCTTTGGGGGTCGCTTTGTTTTGGTTTTTTCCACCCCCAAACTGGGGGTTTTGTCCCAAAGCGACCCTTTGTCAACACTAAATCCTCCTCTTCCCCCCTAAATATCCCTTTCTGAGCCTAAATCCCAGAGTTTCTGGCCAAAATTCGGCCCCAACCCCCCTTTTCCACCTCAAAGCTCTGTTTTGCACAACCCCGAACCCCCTCTTTGACCTTCCAACCCAAAGTGGAACAAAATGTTCTCTTTCTCCTCCCTTTTCCAGAAGGGATCCTGGACTTTTGGACCCTGCCCCTTTGTCTTCCTAAGAAGAGAGAGAGAGGGAGAGGCAACAAAGACTGAAAAGCAGCCAAAACAAGACTGAAAAGGCTTTTTTTTTTTTTGGGGGATTGCCCTGGGGGCACGAACTGGGAATCCTCCAGGGCCCCGAGGCATTGCCCCATTCCACTGAGCCACCCAGCAGCACCTCCAAGCCAGGGCTTCCCCCCTCTCTCCTTTCCCCTCCTCCTTCCTAACCCAGGGTCTCTCTCCTGCTCCGGTTTTGTTGGTTTTTTTTACCTTTTCTCTCGCCCTGCATTCCAAGCAGGCTCCTTGTGTTCGTGGTTTTAAATCAGGAGCTTGGAGAATTTCACTCCCCTCTCCTCCTTCCTAACCCAGGGTCTCTCTCCTGCTCCGGTTTTAATATTTTTTTTTTTTTTTTCTTTCTTCAGCCTGCCTTTTTCCTGGCAATTAACACCCCCTGAGGGAGCTTCCGGAGCTGGGAATTTTCGGGATTTCCTCCCAGAAGCTTGGAGCATTTCGTAGGGACTTTGTGCAGGCTGAGCTGGGTCTGCTGCTGCTGCTGCTGTTGCTGCCAGCTTTTAGGAAAAAGAGGGTGAGTGTGGACCTGGGGGCTGAGAGCTGGGCTTGCTTTGGTTTTTTTCCTTTCTCTCCAGTCAGTGTGTCGTCCCCAGGCTGCCAGGACTTTTGGAAGATCCCTGGAGGGCTCTAGCAACCCCCTCCCCAGTTCCCTCTGTCCCCTGGGGGTATCCATGGGCTCCCGGGGCCACTTTCAGGTTCTTCAGGTGGTCACCGACCTGGTCTGCAGTGCCCACGGGCACTGTGCTCTGCCTTTGGCAGTGGCCCTGTACCCCTTTGCAACCAAATGGCCCTTTTCCACCCCAAATGGAGGAGAGTTTTCAGCAACAATTCCCTTTTTCGACAGAAAATCCCTCTTTTCCCCACCTACATATCCCTTTTTCAGCCTGAACCCCTGAGATTTTTACCAGAATTTAACCCCCAATCCTCCTTCTCCACCTGAAAGCCCCCCTTTTTCACCCCAAATCCCCCTTTTGACCTTCCAACCCAGAAAGTGGACCAAAATGCCCTTTGAAACCCCCTCCTCCTGCTCCTCCCTTTTCCCCAAGATTTCCTGGACCTTTTTTGACCTAGGCTGTAAGTCCTTGACTTTTACCAAAATCCCCTTTGAGAGCCCAGCCTGTGTTTCGAGAAGAGAGAAAGGATGGGCAAAGAAGCCTGAAAAATAAAAATTGGGAGCTTTTTTCCTCCCAGGGCGTGGCTGTGGCTCTGGGCGTGTCGGTGTTTGCAGGCCGAGCCCATCTCCGAGGTTTGCCCTGGGGCGCGAACCGGGCCGCCCTGCTTAGCCCAGGGTTCCAAGGCATTGACACTGAGCCACGCAAAAGTCCTCTTTCCAGCAAGCTCCTAACCGAGTTTTTTCGTTTTTTTTTTTCTTTCTCTCGCCCTGCAGATGAACTGGCAATGAACACCCCCTGAGGGAGCTTCCCGGGGCTGGGAATTTGGGGATTTCCTTCCCAGCCTTGCCCTGCTCGGGCTCCCTGCTCTGGTGCCTTCAAAAGCAGCAGCTTGGAGCATTTCGGAGGGACTTTGTGCAGGCTGAGCTCGGCTCTGCTGCTGCTGCTTTTTAGGAAAGAGGACGAGCCTGGACCTGGGGGCTGTGTTTCCAAGAAGAGAGGGATAGGGAAAAAAAGACTGAAACCTTGGGGGTCACTTTTTTTTTTTCCACCCCAAACTGGGGGGTTTTTGTCCCAAAACGACCCTTTGTCCACACTAAATCCTCCTCTTCCCCCCTAAATATCCCTTTCTGAGCCTAAATCCCAAAGTTTCTGGCCAAAATTCAGCCCCCAATCCCCCTTTTCCACCTCAAAGCCCCCGTTTTGCACAACCCCGAACCCCCCTCTTTTGACCTTCCAACCCAGAAAGTGGAACAAAATTGCCCTTTCTCCTCCCTTTTCCAGAAGGGATCCTGGACTTTTTTGGACCCTGCCCCTTTGTCTTCCTAAGAAGAGAGAGAGGGAGAGGCAAACAAAGACTGAAAAGCAGCCAAAACAAGACTGAAAAGGCTTTTTTTTTTGGGGGGGGGGGATTGCCCTGGGGGCACGAACTGGGAATCCTCCAGGGCCCCGAGGCATTGCCCATTCCACTGAGCCACCCAGCAGCAGCCTCCAAGCCAGGGATTCCCCCCTCTCTCCTTCCCTCTTCTCCTTCCTAACCCAGGGTCTCTCTCCTGCTCCGGTTTTGTTGTTTTTTTTTACCTTTTCTCTCGCCCTGCATTCCAAGCAGGCTCCTTGTGTTCGTGGCTTTAAATGAGGAGCTTGGAGAATTTCACTCCCCTCTCCTCCTTCCTAACCCAGGGTCTCTCTCCTGCTCCGGTTTTAATTTTTTTTTTTTTTCTTTCTTTCAGCCTGCCTTTTTCCTGGCAATTAACACCCCCTGAGGAAGCTTCCCAGAGCTGGGAATTTCGGGATTTCCCTCCCAGAAGCTTGGAGCATTTCGTAGGGACTTTGTGCAGGCTGAGCTCGGCTCTGCTGCTGCTGCTGCTGCTTTTTAGGAAAGAGGCTGAGTGTGGACCTGGGGGCTGAGAGTTGGGTTTGCTTTGGTTTTGTTCCTTTCCCTCCAGTCAGTGTGTCTTCCCCAGGCTGCCAGGACTTTTGGAAGATCCCTGAAGGGCTCTAGCAACCCCCTCCCCAGTTCCCTCCGTCCCCTGGGGGTATCCGTGGGCTCCCGGGGCCACTTTCAGGTTCTTCAGGTGGTCACCGACCTGGTCTGTAGTGCCCACGGGCACTGTGCTCTGCCTTTGGCAGTGGCCCCGTACCCCTCTGCAACCAAATGGCCCTTTTCCACCCCAAATGGAGGAGAGTTTTCAGCAACACTTCCCTTTTTCGACAGAAAATCCCTCTTTTCCCCACCTACATATCCCTTTTTCAGCCTGAACCCCTGAGATTTTTACCAGAATTTAACCCCAAATCCTCCTTCTCCACCTGAAAGCCCCCCTTTTTCACCCCAAATCCCCCCTTTTGACCTTCCAACCCAGAAAGTGGACCAAAAATGCTGTTTTAAACCCCCCTCCTCCTGCTCCTCCCTTTCCAGAAGAAATCCTGGACCTTTTTTTTTTTTGACTCTAGGCTGTAAGTCCTTGACTTTTTACCAAAATCCCCCTTTGAGAGCCCAGCCTGTGTTTCGGAGAAGAGAGAAAGGGATGGGCAAAAAGAAGCCTGAAAAATTGGGGAAGCTTTTTTTTTTTTTTTTTTTCCTCCCACTCGGGGGCGTGGCTGTGGCTCTGGGCGTGTCGGTGTTTGCAGGCCGAGCCCATCTCCGAGGTTTGCCCTGGGGGCGCGAACCGGGGCCGCCCCTGCTTAGCCCAGGGTTCCAAGGCATTGACTGTTCCACTGAGCCACGCAGCTCCCCTCTGGGCTGACCCTCTGCGCGCCCCAAGTCCTCTCGGCGCTGGGACCTGGCGCCCAGCAGCCCCCGGGCGCCGGGGATTCCCTCTCTCTCCTTGCTCCTAACCGAGGGGCCTTCTCCTGCCCGGTTTTTTCTTTGTTTTTTTTTTTTTTTTCTTTTCTCTCGCCCTGCAGATGAACTGGGCAATGAACACCCCCTGAGGGAGCTCCCGGGGCTGGGAATTTGGGGATTTCCTTCCCAGCCTTGGTTCTGCTCGGGCTCCCCGGCTCTGTGCCTTCAAAAGCAGCAGCTTGGAGCATTTTGGAGGGACTTTGTGCAGGCTGAGCTCGGCTCTGCTGCTGCTTTTCAGGAAAGAGGGTGAGTGTGGACCTGGGGGCTGTGTTTCCAAGAAGAGAGGGCTAGGGAAAAAAAGACTGAAACCTTGGGGGTCGCTTTATTTTTTGTTATCCCTTTTTGAGCCTAAATCCCACAGTTTCTGGCCAAAATTAAGCCCCCAATATCAGTGGTCCTGGTCAGTTTTTAGGATCCAATTCATAACACTTCAGTCTGAGGGCTTTTAGGAGCTGCTGGCTCATCCCCGCCGCCCTCCGGGAGTTTTTCCCCGGCTGCGGGATGGGGAGTGTGGGGAAACGGCAGCTGCCAGCATGGCCCGGGAACCAAGATGGCCGCCGGGCAGTCCCCTGCATGCCCCGGGACTAGAGCTCCCAGCAGGCCTGGGGACTACAGGTCCCAGCATGCCCCGGGGCGCTCCTCCTCTCCTGCTGCCTGAGCCCGCCCGACCCCGGGGCTGCCCCGGCCCCGGCCCAGCTGGGAGGGGGGGCAGGAGGAAGGGGATCTGGGCAGGGAGAGAAGGCAGGGAAAACAGTGGTGAGGAGGGGGAGAGATGGGGGGACGGGGCAAAGAGGGAGGGAGAGAGGAGAAGGGCGGGAAGGAGGAGAGAGGGGGATGGAGAGAGAGCGGCCAGGGGCCTGAGAGAGACAGAAAAGGCCCTAGGAGAGGGGAGTGACAGAGGGGTGGGAGGAGAGAGAAAGCTTCGTTCATTTTTAGGGTTTGATTAGGGGCCCTTGGTTTGTGTACCTGGTATCTTCAGGTTGATCTTTTTGTGGTTGTGCTGGATTGTGTTGTGTTTTCTGTCTTGAAACCCTCATTTCTGGTCTGACACTCTACAGCAGGTAGGGCAGTGTGACTGATGGTGTGGTCTTGCATATTTCTAGGAGTCAGTGGAAATGTGTGGCTGGAGCCTCTGCATCACTTACCCGTTGACTTCTTGAGTTTAAATCTTGCAGTGTTTTGCTGAGGTGCAAAAATGAAATGGGAAAGCAGATCTTCCTCACTCACACACACACACACCCACCCCCTTCCCCATCTGAAGATGAACAGCCCAAATCTCTGGGGCTGTGTTCTTTTATTAAATGTGTGTCAGAAATCCAGCCCCAGAGGACTTGTGTGCAGAGAATGGCTGCATGGGCCTGGGGCTTGACCATCATCACCTGGAAGGGAAAAAGGAAAAAAACAGGTGATGATGGGGGACTTGTTCCCAAGTCTGTTTCTTTCTGTATTCTCTCAGCCCAGGAGACACTCAGACACCTGAGCCATCCCCTCCCTTCACTGGCCCTGTGACCACCAAGCCCACTGCATCTCCCCCAGGCTGTCCTGCCATGGCTGGCTGCTGACAGGAGGGGACATGGGGAGATGGCAGCCTGGGGGTGGCAGGGGGACGTGGCATGGTGAGGGTCTGGGAGAGTGAAAGGACATTGGGCAGTGATGGGCCCAGGGCTGCTGGGGGAGCCATGGCAGAGTCAGGGGCTGCTGGGGTTGGCACTGGGTAGTGAAGGGCTGGGGGTGATGGGACACTGGGCAGTGACAGGCTGGGGACAGCAGGGACAGCAGCATCTTGAAGAAAAAAGGTGGGGTTAGTGACTGAATTTTGTCTTCAACATGGTTTCCTCTGTGCATCAGAAAACTGGTTTATATTCTGCTTTCACTACTTCAGTTTTGGCACAGGTGCTGTATTTGGAGTTCTGATCACCTTTTTTGATCTTCTAGAAGCCAATCGGAGCCAGTGAGTGGAACATCCAAAGCTGTATGTAAAATCACAGTGCCACACTTGCTATTGCAGCCTGCACTTCAATCTAAATAATGTACCCTTGTATTAATTTCCCAAACATTAACTTAAAGTATTTTCCAATAAAACACAGTCTTTGTTGTAAATACAATGTATTTGATTCAGCATAACAAAACTGTGTAATTCCATCCTTTGCACACGTTTGGGTTTTTTTCCTAGTTTTTGAAAATGTTACCAAAACCCACTGAGAATCTGTTACTGTTAAACTTGTTGCTGTTTCTTACTTTTGACTCAAACAAATACTGAAACCAAGATATCCCAAACATTTTGAGGACATCTCTGTGCAGCTAAACAATTCCTTTTTGTGTCTGTAAATACCTGGGCATTTCTTCCTGAAGCTGTATAATGGAGTGAAAGGCCCCTCTGAGTACAGAAATGTCTTCAGTAGATTGCCATCAGTTAAAGTCTTGTTGCTCCCCCAGTTGGTATTCTGCAGTTCTGCATTTGATCTTTGGACTTTATCTGATGAAGCAGTTCAGTTGAACAGTTTGTCTGCACATGAAAATACCAGCAGCCCAGTGTACACATCTTGGCACAAGATTGGAGCCCAGTGCCTTTGTGGGTAAAAGCTCTGTCATTTTTCTTCCCTTCTGCCTGCAGGACATGTTTGGATCTGGGTGACTTCAGGTTTGGATGCTGCTTCCATTTCCCAAAGGTTCAGCCTTGCTTCAGGATACCACCACTTGGAACTGACACTGGGAAAAGGGGCAGCATTTTCCTACAGCTTTGCAAACACTGTCCTGCTGCTGCTAAAATAC
>JALBCY010000082.1:70112-105143 GCA_023079485.1 Archilochus colubris
TCCCTTCCAACCCAGCCCGTTCTGTGATTCTGTGATTTTGATGCAGTTTCAGCCATTTTGCCACAAATTTGATTTTAATTTAAATTTAATTTAAATTTAATTTAAATTTAATTTAAATTTAATATAATTTAAATTTAATTTTAGGGGGAATTCTGAGGATTTTGGGAACAATTTGATGCAATTTCAGCCATTTTTTACCAAAACTGGAGTAAATTTGGAAAGTTTTTTCCAATTCCATGAATTTTAAAATATTTTCATGAAATTTGAGCCATTTTTTCACAAAATGAGTCAGATTTAAATTTTTTTTTAAATTTGACAGATTTTTAAATATTTGAATTAAATTTGAGCCATTTTTCACAGAATTTGAGTCAATTTTAAAACTTTATAAAAATTCCATGATTTTTTGAATTTTTTCATAACATTTGAGCCATTTTTAATGAAATTTGAGTCATTTAAGGTTTTTTAAATATTTAAATATTTAAAATATTTAAATATTTTCATGACATTTGAGCCATTTCCTAAAAAAATTGATTTCACTTTGAATTTTGGGGGAATTCTGAGATTTTTTTGTACATTTTGATGCAATTTGAGCCATTTTTTCACAGAATTTGGGTCCAATTTGAAATTTTTGAAAATTTCAGTTTTCAAATTTTTTGTGTGAAATTTGAGCCATTTTTAACAAAATTCGAGTCAAATTTGACATTTTCTTTCAATTCCACAAATTTTCAAATATTTTCATGAAATTTGAGCCATTTTTAACAAAATCTGAGTCAAATTTGAAAATTTCTTTAAAATTCCACAAATTTTCAAATATTTTAATGAAATTTGAGCCATTTTTTCATGGAATTTGAGTCAAATTTTAACTCTTCTTTTAATTTCACAAGTTTTTAAATATTTTAATGAAATCTCAGCCATTTTCTCAAAATGTGGGTAAATTTTTTTCAATTCCACATATTTTTATATATTTTCATGAAATTTGAGCCATTTTCCACTGATTTTGGGTCAATTTTAAGATTTCCCTTAATTTTGCATCAATTTCTAAAAAATTTTAATGAAATTTGAGTCATTTTTCCACCAACTTTGAGTCAATTTTTAAATCATTTAGAAATGTTACAAATTTTGAAACATTTTAATGAAATTTGAACCATTTTTACCAAAACTGAGTCAAATTCTAAATTGTTTTTTAGATTTTACATTTTTTAAAATATTTTCATGAAATTTGAGTCATTTTCCACAGAATTTGAGTCAATCTTGAATTTTTCTTGGAATTCTGAGAATTCCCTGAAAATTTCACCCCCTTTTTACCTCACAATTTGGGAATTTTTGGGTGATTTCCACCCAAATTTCACCATTTTTGTCAAAATTTCACCATTTTTTCACAATTTTCCGTTTTTCATTGAATTTTTGGGGGGATTTTGGGGAATTCTGGGCCTCACCGTGGCCGTCCGGGTGGCATCCAACCTCCCACACCTCTGGAGCTCCTTGTAGAGCTCCCCCCGGGGGGCGAATTCCAGGATGAGGAAAACGCGGCGGCGATCGTGGAAGTAATTGTAGAGGCGAAGGATGTTGGGGTGCCTGGGGGGAGGGGCAAAAGGGACCTCCCAGTATGGCCCAGTACATCCCAGTACCTCCCAGTGCCTCCCAGGATCCTCCCAGTGCCTCCCAGGATCCTCCCAGTGCTCCCAGTCCAAACTGGGAAGGGCTTGGATCACCATTTCCCTCTCAAACTGTTGCTCCAGCACCCAGAAACTCCCTCCCAGTGTCTCCCAGTACATCCCAGTACCTCCCAGGATCCCCCCAGTGCCTCCCAGGATCCCCCCAGTGCCTCCCAGGATCCTCCCAGTATCCTCCCAGGATCCTCCCAGTGCTCCCAGTCCAAACTGGGAAGGGCTTGGATCACCATTTCCCTCACAAACTGTTGCTCCAGCACCCAGAAACTCCCTCCCAGTGCCTCCCAGTATCCTCCCAGTGCCTTTTATGGATCCCAGTCCCTTTCCCAGTGGCTCCCAGTGCTCCCAGTTCACCTGAGGTGTGCCTGGATCTCGATCTCCCTCCTCAGCTGATGCTCCACCCCCTCTTTTTCCACTTGGGATTTGAAGAGCACCTTGAGGGCCACCAGGAATCCCGAGGATTTCTCCCGGGCCAGGTAAACATTCCCGAACTTTCCCTTCCCCAGGGGCCTCCCCACCTCGAAATCTTCCAAGGAAAAATATTTTCTGGGAAAAAGAGGGAAAAAAAATAAAAAAAACAGGAAAAAATTGGAAAAAAACCCCAGAGATTTAAGGGGTTTTTTGGGGGGCGTCAGAAACAGCACCGGGGGCTCAAAATGGGACCCAGGAAACCCCAAAATGGCCCCAAAATGTTCCCAAATTTCTTAAATGTTCCCAAATGTCCCCAAATGTCCCCAAAATGTCCCCAAATGTCCCCCAAATGTCCCCCAAATGTGCCTCCCAGGATCCTCCCAGTATCCTCCCAGGATCCTCCCAGTGCTCCCAGTCCAAACTGGGAAGGGCTTGGATCACCATTTCCCTCACAAACTGTTGCTCCAGGACCTGGAAACTCCCTCCCAGTGTCTCCCAGTATCCTCCCAGTGCCCTCAGGGCCCTTCCCAATGTCTCCCAATGCCCTCAGGACCCCTCCCAGTATCTTCCCAGTGCCTACCAGTGCTCCCAGTTCAAACTGGGAAGGGCTTGGATCACCATTTCCCTCTCAAACTGTTGCTCCAGGACCTGGAAACTCCCTCCCAGTGTCTCCCAGTATCCTCCCAATATCCCCCCAGTGCCCTCAGGGCCCCTCCCAATGTCTCCCAGTGCGCTCAGGACCCCTCCCAGTATCTTCCCAGTGCCTACCAGTGTTCCCAGTTCAAACTGGGAAGGGCTTGGATCACCATTTCCCTCTCAAACTGTTGCTCCAGCACCCAGAAACTCCCTCCCAGTGTCTCCCAGTATCCTCCCAATATCCTCCCAGTGCCCCTCCCAATGTCTCCCAGTGCCCTAAGGACCCCTCCCAGTATCTTCCCAGTGCCTACCAGTGTTCCCAGTTCAAACTGGGAAGGGCTTGGATCACCATTTCCCTCTCAAACTGTTGCTTCAGGACCTGGAAACTCTCTCCCAGTGCCTCCCAGTATCCTCCCAATATCCCTCTAGTGCCCTCAGGGCCCCTCCCAATGTCTCCCAGTGCCCTCAGGACCCCTCCCAGTATCTTCCCAGTGCCTACCAGTGCTCCCAGTTCAAACTGGGAAGGGCTTGGATCACCATTTCCCTCTCAAACTGTTGCTCCAGGACCTGGAAACTCCCTCCCAGTGTCTCCCAGTATCCTCCCAGTGCCCTCAGGACCACTCCCAGTATCTTCCCAGTGCCTACCAGTGCTCCCAGTCCAAACTGGGAAGGGCTTGGATCACCATTTCCCTCACAAACTGTTGCTCCAGGACCTGGAAACTCCCTCCCAGTGTCTCCCAGTATCCTCCCAGTGCCCTCAGGGCCCCTCCCAATGTCTCCCAGTGCCCTCAGGACCCCTCCCAGTATCTTCCCAGTGCCTACCAGTGCTCCCAGTTCAAACTGGGAAGGGCTTGGATCACCATTTCCCTCAAACTGTTGCTCCAGGACCTGGAAACTCCCTCCCAGTGTCTCCCAGTATCCTCCCAGTGGCCTCAGGGCCCCTCCCAATGCCCTCAGGACCCCTCCCAGTATCTTCCCAGTGCCTACCAGTGTTCCCAGTTCAAACTGGGAAGGGCTTGGATCACCATTTCCCTCTCAAACTGTTGCTCCAGGACCTGGAAACTCCTTCCCAGTGTCTCCCAGCACATCCCAGGATCCTCCCAGTGCCTCCCAGGATCCCCCCAGTGCCTCCCAGGACCCTCCCAGTGCCTCCCAGGATCCTCCCCACCCAGAAACTCCCTCCCAGTGCCTCCCAGTATCCTCCCAGTGCCTTTTATGGATCCCAGTCCCTTTCCCAGTGGCTCCCAGTGCTCCCAGTTCACCTGAGGTGTGCCTGGATCTCGATCTCTCTCCTCAGCTGATGTTCCACCCCCTCTTTTTCCACTTGGGATTTGAAGAGCACCTTGAGGGCCACCAGGAATCCCGAGGATTTCTCCCGGGCCAGGTAAACATTCCCGAACTTTCCCTTCCCCAGGGGCCTCCCCACCTCGAAATCTTCCAGGGAAAAATATTTTCTGGGAAAAAGAGGGAAAAAAAATAAAAAAAACAGGAAAAAATTGGAAAAAAACCCCAGAGATTTAAGGGGTTTTTTGGGGGGCGTCAGAAACAGCACCGGGGGCTCAAAATGGGACCCAGGAAACCCCAAAATGGCCCCAAATTGCCCCAAAATGGCCCCAAATGTCCCCAAAATGTCACCACATTTTAAAATCTTTTTCAGGTTTTTTCAAATGTCCCCAAATTGTTCCCAAGTGTCCCTAGAATGTTCCAAAATGTCCCCAAATGGCCCCAAAATGTTCCCAAATTTCTTAAGCGTTCCCAAATGTCCCCAAAATGGCCCAAATTTCCTCAAAATGGCCCCAAATTTCCTCAAAATGGCCCCAAAATGTTCCCAAATTTCTTAAATGTTCCCAAATGTCCCCAAATGTCCCCAAAATGTCCCCAAATTCTTTCCAAATGGCCCCAAAATGTTCCCAAATTTCTTAAATGTTCCCAAATGTCCCCAAAATGTCCCCAAATGTCCTCAAAATGGCCCCAAAATGTTCCCAAATTCTAATGTTCCCAAATGTCCCCAAAATGTCCCCAAATGTCCCCCAAATGTCCCCAAATTCTTTCCAAATGGGGAGGGGGAGGGGAGGGAGGGGGAGGGGGGGGGTGGAGGGGGAGGGGGGGAGAGGGGGAGAGGGGGAGAGGGGGGAGAGGAGGGAGAGGGGGAGAGGGGGGAGAGGGGGGAGGAGGGGGAGAGGGGGGAGAGGGGGAGAGGGGGAGAGGGGGAGGAGGGGGAGAGGGGGAGAGGGGGAGAGGGGGGAGAGGGGGGAGAGGGGGGAGAGGGGGAGAGGGGGGAGAGGGGGAGAGGGGGGAGGAGGGGGAGAGGGGGGAGGGGGGAGAGGGGAGAGGGGGAGAGGGGGAGAGGGGGGAGAGGGGGGAGAGGGGGAGAGGGGGAGAGGGGGGGGAGAGGGGGAGAGGGGGAGAGGGGGAGAGGGGGGAAGAGGGGGAGAGGGGGAGAGGGGGGAGAGGGGGAGAGGGGGGGAGAGGGGGAGAGGGGGAAAGGGGGAGGGAAAGGGGGGAGAGGGGGGAGGAAAGGGGGGAGGAAAGGGGGGGGGGAAATAAAAGAGGGGGTAAAAAAGAAAGGGGGGGGCAAAAAGGGGGGGGCAAAAAGGGGGGGGGGCAAAAGCCAGGAGGGAGGTGAAGGTCTGGCAGCTTTGGGGCAAACTTACCTTGGGGAAAAGGGGGAAAAAGGGGCAGTGAGGGGGGGTCTGGGTGAGGTTTTGGGTTTTTTGGGGTGGGGGGGTCCCGCGGGGGGGTCACTTCTTGGCAAAACTGATTTTCATGGCGTTGTTCTGGGTGATTTTAAAGCCCTGGAGGGCGTCCCGGGCTGCCCCCGCCTGCACCTCGGTCTGGAACTCGACGAAAGCGATGTCGTGTCTGCCCGGCACCAAACGGACCTCCTTGAAGCCTGGGAATCTGTGGGGGGGGGCAAAGGGGGGGTCAAGGGGTGCTGAAGACCCCCCCTCGACATCCCCAACCCCCCCCCTGAAAAAAGGTTTGCAAGGAAAAGGGAACTGACTGGTTGAAGAGCATGGAGAGCATCAGGTCGTTGGTTTCCTCCGGGAGGTTGGTGAGGAAGAGGATGTGGTTGGGGGGGTTCTCTGAGAGCTGGGGGGGCAAAGAGAAAAAAAAAAGGGGGGGGGAAAGGAATAAGGGGAAGGGGGGGGAAATGGGGGGGGAAAAATGGGGGGAAAAGGGGGGAAAATGGGGGAAAATGGGGGAAAAGGGGGAAAATGGGGGAAAATGGGGGAAAAGGGGAGGGGGAAATGGGGGGAATGGGGGAAATGGGGAAAAGGGGGAAAAGGGGAAAATGGGGGAAAATGGGAAAGGGAGATGGGGGAAATGGGGGAAAAGGGGGGAAAATGGGAATGGGGGATGGGGAAAATGGGGGGAAAATGGGGGAAAAGGGGGAAAATGGAGAAATGGGGGAAAAGGGGGGAAAAATGGGAAAAGGGAAAGATGGGGGAAATGGGGAAAAGGAGGGAAAGGGGGGAAAATGGGGGAAAATGGGAATGGGGGAATGGGGGGATGGGGGAAAACGGGGAAATGGGGGAAATGGGAATGGGGGAAAAGGGGGGGAAATGGGGGAAAAGGGGAAATGGGGGAAATGGGGAAAAGGGGGAAAATGGGAATGGGGGGAAAATGGAGGAAATGGGGGGAAATGGGGGGAAAATGGGGGAAAATGAGGAAAAGGGGGAAAAGGGGGGGAAATGGGGAAAAGGGGGAAAGGGGGGAAATGGGAATGGGGGAAAAGGGAAAAAGGGGGGGAAAAGGGGGGAAAAAGGGGGGAAAAAGGGGGGGAAAAGGGGGAAAGGGGGGTGTCAGCTCCCCAATTCCACCCCAAGACCCCCGAATTTTCCCCCCATATCCCATCGCCCCCCAGACCCCATTCCCCCCCCCAGACCCCCCCCAATTCCATCCCCCCCCACCCCAACCCCCCCAGAGCCCCCCAATCCCATCCCCCCCAGTTCCACTCCCCCCCCCAATTCCCCTCCAGACCCCCCCAGTTTCACTCCCCCCCCCATGCTGATTTTGGGGGGGGTCTCAGCTGTGCCCCCCCCCCAGGGACTCACAGGT
Source organism: Archilochus colubris (assembly GCA_023079485.1). Classification (NCBI taxonomy): domain Eukaryota; kingdom Metazoa; phylum Chordata; class Aves; order Apodiformes; family Trochilidae; genus Archilochus; species Archilochus colubris. The sequence goes on from JALBCY010000082.1 coordinate 76,892, forward strand.
TGGGCTGGGGGCATCTGCCCGGGCAGAACCTGCTGGGGGGGGATGGCCCCGGGGGGGAGGGCTCCAGGGGTCATTCCTGGGGGGGGGATCATCCCGGGGGGGGGCATGTAGGGGGGCTGCCCCCCCATGTGGTGCATCATCCGGGGGGCCTGGCTCATGGCTGCCATTCCCTGGGGAGGGGGGGGGAAAAGGGGGTGACCCCCAAATCCCCCCCCCCCCAAAAAAAAACACCCCACTTCCCCTTAAATCCTCCCCTTTTACCCCAAAATCAACCCCCCCAAACCCCTCTATTCCCAACCCCCCCATTCCCAATTCCCCTCAACCCCCCCACATCCCAATTCCCCCAAAACCCCCCAACCTCCCCCCCTATTCTCAACCCCCCCAAATTGCCAATTCCCCTCAATTCCCCCCAAATCCCAACCCCCCCAAACCCCCCCTATTCCCAACCCCCCACAAATCCCCAACTCCCCTCAACTCCCCCACATCCCAATTCCCCCCAGACCCCCCAAATTCCCCCCCAAACCCCCAAATTCCCCCCAATTCTCCCCAAATCCCAATCCCCCCAAACCAACCCCCCCAAACCCCCCCAACCCCCTCTATTCCCAACCCCCCCATTCCCAATTCCCCTCAATTCCCCCCAAATCCCAATCCCCCCAAACCAACCCCCCCAATTCCCCCCCAGCCCTAACCCCCATTCCCTACCCCCCAAATTCCCAATTCCCTCAACCCCCCCAAACCAACTCCCCCAAACACCCCCAATCCCCCCTATTCCCACCCCCCCCCAAATCCCCAACTCCCCTCAACTCCCCCACATCCCAATTCCCCCCAAACCCCCCAAATTCCCCCCAAACCCCCAAATTCCCCAATTCTCCCCAAATCCCAATCCCCCCAAACCAACCCCCCCCAAACTCCCCTCCTATTCCCTACCCCCCCAAATCCCCAACTCCCCTCAACTCCCCCACATCCCAATTCCCCCAAAACCCCCCAACCTCCCCCAAATTCCCCCCCTATTCCCAACCCCCCCAAATTGCCAATTCCCCTCAATTCCCCCCAAATCCCAGCCCCCCCAAACCCCCCCAATCCCCTTTATTCCCACCCCCCCCAAATCCCCAACTCCCCTCAACTCCCCCACATCCCAGTTCCCCCCCAGACCCCTCAAATTCCCCCCAAACCCCCAAATTCCCCCCCAATTCCCCCCAAATCCCAACCCCCCCAAACCCCCCCAACCCCCTCTATTCCCAACCCCCCCAAATCCCCAACTCCCCTCAACTCCCCCACATCCCAGTTTCCCCCCAGACCCCCAAATTCCCCCCAAACCCCCTCAATTTCCAACCCCCCCAATTCCCCCCCTGCCCTAACCCCCATTCCCTGCCCCCCAAATCCCAACCCCCCCAAACCCCCCCAAGCCCCCCTATTCCCAACCCCCCCAAATCCCCAACTCCCCTCAACTCCCCCACATCCCAGTTTCCCCCCAGACCCCCAAATTCCCCCCCAATTCTCCCCAAATCCCAATTGCCCCCAAACCAACCCCCCCAAACCCCCCCTATTTCCAACCCCCCCATTCCCAATTCCCCTCAATTCCCCCAAATCCCAATTCCCCCAAACCAACCCCCCCAAACTCCCCCCAATTCCCCCTATTCCCAACCCCCCCCAAATCCCCAACTCCCCTCAACTCCCCCACATCCCAATTCCCCCAAAACCCCCCAACCTCCCCCAACCTCCCCTATTCCCAACCCCCCCAAATTCCCAATCCCCCCCAATTCCCCCCAAATCCCAATCCCCCCAAACACCCCCAATCCCCTCTATTCCCAACCCCCCCCAAATCCCCAACTCCCCTCAACTCCCCCACATCCCAGTTTCCCCCCAGACCCCCCAAATTCCCCCCCAATTCTCCCCAAATCCCAATTGCCCCCAAACCAACCCCCCCCAACCCCCTCTATTCCCAACCCCCCCATTCCCAATTCCCCTCAATTCCCCCAAAACCCCCCAACCTCCCCCAAACTCCCCCCCTATTCCCAACCCCCCCAAATTGCCAATTCCCCTCAATTCCCCCCAAACCAACCCCCCCAAGCCCCCCCAATCCCCTTTATTCCCACCCCCCCCAAATCCCCAACTCCCCTCAACTCCCCCACATCCCAATTCCCCCCCAAACCCCCCAATTCCCCCCAAACCCCCCAAACCCCCCTGCCCCCCCACCTGCACCCCCGCTGCCGCCGCCGCTTTCTTCCCTCCGGGATTTTCTCCTCCTTTGGGTTTTTTCTTCTCCCTTTTCCTCTCCCTCTCCACGAACGTTCCCTTCATCTTGGCGATGATGTCCGAGTCTGTCTTGGCGTACTGGATCCTCTGAGGGGATTTGGGATCATCCCAAGGGATCAGAGAAGGGATCTGGGACCCTCGGAGGGGATTTGGGGTGATCCGAGGGGATTTGGGGTGATCTGAGGGGATTTGGGGTGATCCCAAGGGATCAGGGAGTGGGATCTGGGACACTTGGAAGGGATTTGGGGTCATCCGAAGGGATTTGGGGTCATGTGAGGGGATTTGGGGTGATCTCAGGGGATTTGAGGGGAACCTGAGGGGATTTGGGATCATCCCAAGGGATCAGAGAAGGGATCTGGGACCCTCAGAGGGGATTTGGGGTGATCTGAGGGGATCTGGGATCATCTGAGGGGATTTGGGGTCATCTGAGGGGATTTGGGGTCATCTGAGGGGATTTGAGGGGAACCTGAGGGGATTTGGGATCATTCCAAGGGATCAGAGAAGGGATCTGGGACCCTTGGAGGGGATTTGGGGTCATCTGAGGGGATTTGGGGTCATCTGAGGGGATTTGGGGGGAGCCTGAGGGGATCAGAGGGGAACCTGAGGGGATGGGGGAACCTGAGGGGATCAGAGGGGAACCTGAGGGGATAGAGGGGAACCTGAGGGGATTTGGGATCATCCCAAGGGATCAGAGAAGGGATCTGGGACCCTCAGAGGGAATTTGGGGTGATCTGAGGGGATTTGGGATCATCCGAGGGGATCAGAGAGGAACCTGAGGGGATTTGGGATCATCTGAGGGGATCTGAGATCATCCCAGGGGATCAGAGGGGGGATCTGGGACTCTCAGAGGGGATCTGGGGTCATCTGAGGGGATTTGGGGTCATCTGAGGGGATTTGAGGGGAACCTGAGGGGATTTGGGATCATCCCAAGGGATCAGAGAAGGGATCTGGGACCCTCAGAGGGGATTTGGGGTCATCTGAAGAGATTTGGGGAGAGCCTGAGGGGCTTTGGGTGATCCGAGGGGATTTGGGATCATCTGAGGGGATCTGGGATCATCTGAGGGGATTTGAGGGGAACCTGAGGGGATTTGGGATCATCCCAAGGGATCAGAGAAGGGATCTGGGACCCTCGGAGGGGATTTGGGGTCATATGAGGGGATTTGGGGGGAGCTTGAGGGGATTTGGGATCATCTGAGGGGATTTGAGGGGAACCTGAGGGGATTTGAGGGGAACCTGAGGGGACTTGGGGTCATCCCAGGGGATCTGGGGGGGGGATTTGGGGGGAGCCTGAGGGGATTTGGGGTCATCTGAGGGGATCTGGGGGGAATCTGAGGGGATTTGGGGTGATCCGAGGGGATTTGGGATCATCCGAGGGGATCAGAGGGGAGATCTGGGAACTCTGGAGGGGATCTGGGACCCTCAGAGGGGATCTGGGGTCATTCGAAGGGATTTGGGGTCATTTGAGAGAATTTGGGGTCATCTGAGGGAATCTGGGGGAAGCCTGAGGGGATTTGGGTTAATCCCAGGGGATCTGGGACCCTCGGAGGGGATTTGGGGTGATCTGAGGGGATTTGGGATGATCCCAGTAAGGAATTTGGGGACCACTTTGGGATTCTGCTCCCCAGTGATCTCCAGGGCCCAATTCTGGGGCTTTCCTGGAGGTTTGTTTTTGGGGTGGGATTCCCAGAAATGGGGAGAAAAGTGAGGAGGGAGAAGGGTGGAGTTTTTTGGGGGTTTTTTGGGGTTTTTACCATGGGTTTGTCATAAAAGGGGAATCCCTGCATGGACCTGAGAGCGTTGGTGGCACTGCTGAGCTCCTTGAAGATGACAAAGGCCTGGCCACGCATCTTGAGGCTGCGGGACACCAGGATGTCCAGAATCTGCCCAAACTGGGAGAAAATGGCGTAGAGGGACTTCTTGAGCTCTGTGGGGAGAGAGGGAAAGGGAAGGGGGAAGGGGGAAGGGGGAAGGGGGAAGGGGGAAGGGGGAAGGGGGAAGGGGAAGGGAAAGGGAGAAGGGAGAAGGGGAAGGGGAAGGGAGAAGGGAAGGGAAGGGAAGGGAAGGGAAGGGAGGGAAGGGAGAAGGGGGAAGGGGGGAAGGGGGGAAGGGGGAAGGGGGGAAGGGGGAAGGGGGAAGGGGGAAGGGGGAAGGGGGAAGGGGGAAGGGAAGGGGGAAGGGGGAAAGGGGGAAGGGGGAAAGGGGGAAAGGGGAAAGGGGGAAAGGGGGAAAGGGGGAAAAGGGGGAAAGGGGGAAAGGGGGAAAGGGGGAAAGGGGGAAAAGGGGGAAAGGGGGAAAGGGGAAAGGGGGAAAGGGGGAAAGGGGAAGGGGGAAAAGGGGAAAGGGGGAAAGGGGGAAAGGGGAAAGGGGAAAGGGGGAAAGGGAAGGGGGAAAGGGAAGGGGGAAAGGGAAGGGGGAAAGGGAAGGGGGAAAGGGAAGGGGGAAAGGGAAGGGGGAAAGGGAAGGGGGAAAGGGAAGGGGGAAAGGGAAGGGGGAAAGGGAAGGGGGAAAGGGAAGGGGGAAAGGGAAGGGGGAAAGGGAAGGGGGAAAGGGAAGGGGGAAAGGGAAGGGGGAAAGGGAAGGGGGAAAGGGAAGGGGGAAAGGGAAGGGGGAAAGGGAAGGGGGAAAGGGAAGGGGGAAAGGGAAGGGGGAAAGGGAAGGGGGAAAGGGAAGGGGGAAAGGGAAGGGGGAAAGGGAAGGGGGAAAGGGAAGGGGGAAAGGGAAGGGGGAAAGGGAAGGGGGAAAGGGAAAAAGGGAAGGGGAAAAGGGGAAAGGGGAAAAAGGGAAAAGGGGAAGGGAAAGGGAAGGGAAAAGGGGAAAAAGGGAAAAGGGGAAAAGAAGGAAAGGGGAAAAAGAAGGAAAGGGGAAAAGAAGGAAAGGGAAGGGGGAAACGGATTGAAAATGGAAAGGAAAAAAGGAAAGGAAAGAACAGAAAGGGGGAAAAAGGGGGAAAGGGGGAAAAAGGGGGAAGAAGGGGGAAAAGGGGGAAAAGGGGGAAAAGGGGGAAAAGGGGGAAAAGGGGGAAAAGGGGGAAAAGGGGAAAAAAGGGGGAAAAGGGGGAAAAGGGGGAAAAGGGGGAAAAGGGGGAAAAGGGGGAAAAGGGGGAAAAGGGGGAAAAGGGGGAAAAAGGGGGAAAAAGGGGGAAAAAGGGGGAAAAAGGGGGAAAAAGGGGGAAAAAGGGGGAAAAAGGGGGAAAGGGGGAAAAGGGGGAAAAGGGGGAAAAGGGGGAAAAGGGGGAAAAGGGGGAAAAGGGGGAAAAAGGGGAAAAAGGGGAAAAAGGGGAAAAAAAGGAAAAAAAGGGAAAAAAGGGAAAAAAAGGAAAAAAGGGAAAAAAGGGAAAAGGGGAAAAGGGGAAAAGGGGAAAAGGGGAAAAGGGGAAAAGGGGAAAGAACAAGGAAAAAGGAAAAAAGAAAAGAAAAAAGAAAAAGAAAAAAGAAAAAGAAAAAAGAAAAAGAAAAAAGAAAAAGAAAAAGAAAAAGAAAAAAAAAAGAAAAAAAAAGAAAAAGAAAAAGAAAAAAAAGAAAAAAGAAAAAGAAAGAAAAAGAAAAAGAAAAAAAAAGAAAAAGAAAGAAAAAGAAAAAGAAAGAAAAAAGAGAAAGAAAAACAGAAAAGCAGAAAAAAGAGGAAAGAAAAAAAAGGCAAAGAGAGGAAAAAGAAGAAAAGATAAAAAGGGAAAAAGTTAAAAGTGGAAAACAGAAAATGAAGGAAAAGATAAAAAGAAAAAAAGGAAGAAAAGAAAAAAAAAGTTAAAAATTATGAGAAAAGCCCAAAAGGTGAGAAATGATCCCCCCTTGGAGCCCCAAAAGCCCCCTCAGGACCCCCCCACACCCTCAGGACCCCCCCAGATCTCCTCAGGACCCCCTCAGATCCCCCCAGGCCCCCTTGAACCCCCCCAAATCCCCTCACACCCCCTCAGAACTCCTCAAGACCCCCCCCAGACCCCCTCAGAACTCCTCAAACTCCCCCAAATCCCCTCAGAACCCCCCCAGACCCCCTTGAACTCCCTAAAGTCCCCTCAGAACCCCCTCACATCTCCTCAGGACCCCCCCAAATCCCCTCAGACTCTCCCAGATCCCCTCACACCCCCCCAGATCCCCTCAGGACCCCCCCAGATCCCCTCAGGATCCCTCAAATCCCCTCAGAAACCCCTTAAACTCTCCCAGACCCCCCCAAATCCCTCAGGACCCCCCCAGATCCCCTTGAACCCCCCCAAAATCCCCTCAGGATCCCCCTAAACTCCCCCACACCCCCTCAGGATCCTCCCAGATCCCCTCAGGACCCCCCAGGACCTCCTCAAACCCCCCCAGATCCACTCAGGACCCTCCCAGACCTCCTCAAATCCCCTCAGGACCCCCCTAGACCCCTTCAGGACTCCCCCACACACCTCAAATCCCCTCATGACCCCCCCCAGACCCCCTCAGGACTCCTCCAGACCCCTCAAATCCCCTCAGGACCCCCCAGATCCCCTCAAGCCTCCTCAGAACCCTCCCAGACCCCCTCAGGACACCCCCAGACCCTCCCAAATCCTCTCAGGACCCCCCTAGACCCCCCCAAATCCACTCAAGACCCCCTCAGACTCTCCCAGACCCCTCAAATCCTCTCAGGGACCCCCCCAGATCCCCTTAAACTCCCCAAAACCCCCTCAGGACTCTCCCAGAGCCCTCAAATCCTCTCAGGACCCCCCCCAGATCCCCTTGAACCCCCCCCAAATCCACTCAGGACCTCCCCAGACCCCCTCAAAATCCCTTAAGATCCCCCCAAACTGTCACAGACCACCCCCGACCCCCCCTCAAACCTCCTCAGGACCCCCCCAGACCTTCTCAGGACCCCCCCAAATTCTCCCAGACCCCCTCAGGACCCCCCCAGACCCTCTTGAACCCCCCAAAATCCCTTCACACCCCCTCAGATCTCCTCAGGGCGCCCCATAGACCCCCCCACACCCCCTCAGACTCTCCCAGACCCCCCCAGATCCTCTCAGGACCCCCCTAAACTCTCCCAGACCCCCTCAGGGCCCCCCCAAGTCCCCTCAGGACCCTTCCAGACTCCCTCAGGACTCCCCCAGACCCCTCAAATCCCCTCAGAACCCCCCCAGACCCTCTTGAATCCCCCAAAATCCCCTCAGGACGCCCCCAGAGCCCTCAAACCCCCTCAGGACCCCTTAAACTCTCCCAGACCCCCCCCCAGACCCGCCAAAATCCCCTCAGGACCCCCCTAGGACTCTCCCAGACACCTCAAATCCCCTCAGGACCTCCCAAAACCCCCTCAGAACCCCCTAAACTCTCCCAGACCCCCCCAGAACCCTTCAAATCCCTTCAGGACCCCCCCAGATCCCCTTGAACCCCCCAAAACCCCCTCAGAACCCCCTAAACTCTCCCAGACCCCCCAAAATCCCCTCAGGACCCCCCTAGGACTCTCCCAGACCCCTCCAATCCCCTCAGGACCCCCCAGGCCCCGCTCTCCTCTCCCCTCACCTCTCGCCGCTGCCGCCGCCTCGCGCTCCGTCCCCCCCAGCCAATCACCGCGCAGCATCCTCCCCCTTCATCCCGCCCACCGCCCTCTCCGCCAATCAGCGCGGAGCAACAGCGGGGCGGGAAACAGCTCCGACCAATCAGAACCGCGGGCGCCTCAGGAGAGGGTCCCGCCCCCTCCGTCACCTCCCGGTTCCTCTGACCCCATCATGGCCGCTCCCAGCACCGCCCCCCCCACACCGCCCCCCCCCCACACCGCCACCGCCCCCCCCGCGACCCCCGCCCCAAATCAGCCTCCGGGAGATGCTGGAACGGGGGGGGAAGGGGCTGGGGGGCGGCGGGGGCCTCCGGGAGCTGCTGAGGCGGCGGAGGGACAGGTGGGGGAGGGTCTCTGAGCCTTTGGGGGTGTTTCCTGGGGGGGGGTCGTGACCTTTGGGGTGTCCTGGGGGGGTTCTGGGGGGGTCCCTGAGCCTTTGGGGGTGTTCTGGGGGGGATCGTGACCTTTGGGGTGTCCTGGGGGTGTCCTGGAGGGGTCCCTGACCCGGTGGGGGGGCTCTGGGGGGTCCTGAGCTTTTAGGGGGGTTCTGGGGGGGTCCCTGAGCCTTTGGGGAGGTTTTGGGGGGGGAGTCCCTGAGTTTAGGGGGGTTCTGGGGGGGGGTCGTGACCTTTGGGGTGTCCTGGGGGGGTCCCTGAGCCTTTGGGGGTGTTCTGGGGGGGGTCGTGACCTTTGGGGGGGCCCTAGGGGGGTCCCTGAGCTTTTAGAGGGGTTCTGGGGGGGTCCCTGAGCTTTTAGGGGGGTTCTGGGGGGGTCTCTGAGCCTTTGGAGGTGTTCTGGGGGGGGTCGTGACCTTTGGGGTGTCCTGGGGGGGTCCCTGAGCTTTTAGAGGGGTCCTGGAGGGGTCCCTGACCCGGTGGGGGGGCTCCGGGGGGTCCCTGAGCTTTTAGGGGCGTTCTGGAGGGGGTCCCTGAGCCTTTTGGGGGGTCCTGGGGGGGTCCCTGAGTCTATGGGGGGGTTCTGGGGGGGGTCGTGACCTTTGGGGGGGTCCCTGAGGCTTTGAGGACGTTTTTGGGGGGGGGGGTCCCTGAGTTTAGGGGAGTCCTGGAGGGGTCCCTGAGCCTTTTGGGGGGGGCGGTGGGGGGGTGTCCCTGGGGGGGTCCTGGGTTTGAGGAAGTCCTGGGGTGGGGGGGTCCCTGAGGTCCCTCCCCCCCCTTTTAGCTTCCCCCCTCCCCTGAAGTGGCTCCTGTTCCACCGCCCGGCCCCCCCCCTGCTGCAGGAGGGACCCCAGTAAGAGGGGGGGGTCGGGGGGGGTCTTGGGGGTCAGGGGGAGATCAGGGGGGGGTGGGTGCCCCCCCTGTGTGCCCCCCCCATTCCCTTTGCCCCCCCCCAGGTGTGGGGGGCCGGGGGGGGTGGTGGTGGTCAGGGGGGGGGGTCCTTGGGGGCGGGCTGGGTTTGGGGGGGCTCTGGAGGGGTTATGGGGGATCGGGGGGGGTCAGTGCCCCCCCCTATGCCCCCCCTTCCCTTTTTCCCCCCCAGGTGTGGGTGGGGTCTGGGGGGGTTCTGGGGGGACTGGGGGGGCTGTAGGGGGGGATGGGGGTGTTCAGGGGGGGTTGGTTGTTTCTGGGGGGGGTCAGGAGGAGTCAGTGCCCCCCCCCCACCCCCCCTTCCCTTCACCACCCCCCCCAATGTGTGGGGGGTCAGGGGGGCTTGGGGGGGTTGGGTTGGGTCTGGGGGTGTCAGGGAGGATGGGCTGGATTTGGGGGGGCTTTGGGGGATCTGGGGGACTGTGGGGGGGTCAGGGGGGGTCAGTGCTCCCCCCCCGTGCCCCCCCTTTCCCTTTGCCCCCCCCCCAGGTGTGGGCTGGGTCAGGGAGGGGTTGGAGGTCGGGGGTGGGGGGGGATGGTAAAGGGGGGGTGGGTTGGGTCTGGGGGGGGGCTTGGGGGGTCAGGGGGCGTTGGATGTTTTGGGGGGGGGTCAGTGGCCCTCCCTGTGCCCCCCCCTTCCCTTTGCCCCTCCAGGTGTGGGCTGGTGGCTCTCTGGATGGCAGCTTCACTCCTGGCCCCCTCCCACGGGGTGGGTCTGGGGGAGGTGCTGGGGGCAGCCCAGGCCCGGGGCTTCACTGCCCGGGGGGAGATGTTTTCAGGTAAAAAAACCCCAAATCAGGGAGGGGGGGGGACACAAAACCCCTTTTTTTGGTTATTTCCCCCCCCCCCTTTGTTCTTTTTGCAGCCCTGCACATGGCAGCCCTGGCCCAGGAGCTCTTCCCCTGCAGAGCTGAGGTTGTTTCCGGGGGCCTGGGGGGGCCCAATCGCACCAAGATCCTCCAGCACCTCACCCGGGGGCTCCCCCTCCTCGTGCCGTATCCTGGGGGGGGATTTTATTTTTTTTTGGGGGGGGGGATCCTTTTTTCAACCCCTTCTTCTGGTTCTGTCCCCACTGGGCTGGGAGCCCCCATTTTGGGGGGTCCCAACCCCCCTAAGTCTTCCTTAATATTATGGGGGGGCTCTATTAATCCGGGGGGGCTTTTTTGGGGGGGGGGTTGTGTCTTTTTTTTTGGGGGGGGGGATCATTTTACCCCCATTTCCCCCCTCGTGTGGTGCTGCCCCCACTCAGGGCATTTTGGGGGGGGGGGTCCAGATGATTTCTTACTGGGGGTTTGGGGTCTTATTGGGGGGAGGGGGTTAATTTGGGGGGCTGGGAGGATTTGGGGGTGTGTGGGGGGGGGTTTCACCCTGTTGCCCCCCCTTAACCCCCCCCAAGTTATGATGAAGACAGCAACCACGAGCCCTGCCACAAACACGGCCACAAAGCCCATTGGGCTGTGCTCACAGGTACAAAACAAAGGGGGGGGGGCTCAGGGACCCCCCTCATGGTGTGGGGGGGGGCTCTGAGGTGACCTTGCCCCTTCCCCCCCCCCCAGGTGTCATTCTGGGGGTCCCCACCTCGGCGTTGCCCCCCAACTTCCAGCAGGACCCCGAGATCCCCAACCTCTTCCACGCCCCCCAGGAGGAGTTTTTATTGGGGGGGGTGGATTTGGGGGGGGGTTTTTTAGAGGGGGGGGAGGTTTGGGTGTTGGGGCAACAGGGGAAAAGCCCCCGGCCCCATTTATGGCCCTGGGGGGGACTGGAAACCAGTAATGGGCAACTGGGAGAGCTGAGCCCCAGGAGGGAGGGGGATGGGCACCACTATGTGGTACCCGAGGGGGGGCTGGGGGGGGGCTGAGGGGGAGGGCGGTGCTGCTGGGACCCCCATAAACACCCCCCCACCTCAAAAAAGAAACCCCCCCCCAATAAACACCTCCAAGAAAAGCCCTGAAGTGCAAGAAATGTCACCAAGAAACATCCCCCCCCCCCCCAAAAAAAAATGGGAAACTCCCTAAACACCCCCCCAAAAAATGGGAAACCCCCCAAACACCCCCCCAAAAAAAACCCACCCTGAGAAGCCCCCCAAACACCCCCCCCAAAAAAGCCCTAAGAAACCCCCCCAAAAAAAACCCCACTCCAAACCCCCCCAACAAACACCCCCCCAAGAAACACCCCCAGATCCCTCAGGATGGATCCCAACACCCCCAGATCCCTCATGGAGAATTCTCCAGATCCCTTGGAGGGATCCTCAAGCTCCCAGATCCCTCAGGATGGATCCCAACACCCCTGGATCCCTCTAGGTGGATCCCAACACCCGGAGATCCCTTGGGGGGAATCCCTCAGGATGGATCCCAAATCTCCTGCAGGCTCCCAGATCCCTCAGGATGGATCCCAACACCCCCAGATCCCTTGGGGGGGAATCCCTAAGGATGGATCCCAAATCTCCTGCAGGCTCCCAGATCCCTCAGGATGGATCCCAACACCCCCAGATCCCTCAGGGAGGATTCCCCAGATCCCTCAGGATGGATCCCAACACCCCCAGATCCCAGGGGGTTCCCAACACCCCCAGATCCCTCATGGAGGATTCTCCAGATCCCTTGGGGGGATCCTCAAGCTCCCAGATCCCTCAGGATGGATCCCAACACCCCTAGATCCCTCCAGGTGGATCCCAACACCCCGAGATCCCTCAGGATGGATCCCAAATCTCCTGCAGGCTCCCAGATCCCTCAGGATGGATCCCAACACCCCCAGATCCCAGGGGGTTCCCAACACCCCCAGGTCCCAGGGGGGATCCCAACACCCCTGGATCCCTCCAGGTGGATCCCAACACCTTCAGATCCCTCATGGAGGATTCCCGAGATCCCTTGGGGTGGATCCCCAAGCTCCCAGATCCCAGGGAGGATCCCTCAGGATGGATCCCAACACCCCCAGATCCCCTGGGGGGAATCCCTCAGGATGGATCCCAAATCTCCTGCAGGCTCCCAGATCCCTCAGGATGGATCCCAACACCCCCAGATCCCTCAGGGAGGATTCCCCAGATCCCTCAGGATGGATCCCAACACCCCCAGATCCCAGGGGGTTCCCAACACCCCCAGATCCCTCATGGAGGATTCTCCAGATCCCTTGGGGGGATCCTCAAGCTCCCAGATCCCTCAGGATGGATCCCAACACCCCTAGATCCCTCCAGGTGGATCCCAACACCCCGAGATCCCTCAGGATGGATCCCAAATCTCCTGCAGGCTCCCAGATCCCTCAGGATGGATCCCAACACCCCCAGATCCCAGGGGGTTCCCAACACCCCCAGGTCCCAGGGGGGATCCCAACACCCCTGGATCCCTCCAGGTGGATCCCAACACCTTCAGATCCCTCATGGAGGATTCCCGAGATCCCTTGGGGTGGATCCCCAAGCTCCCAGATCCCAGAGAGGATCCCTCAGGATGGATCCCAACACCCCCAGATCCCTTGGGGGGAATCCCTCAGGATGGATCCCAAATCTCCTGCAGGCTCCCAGATCCCTCAGGATGGATCCCAACACCCCCAGATCCCTTGGGGGGAATCCCTCAGGATGGATCCCAAATCTCCTGCAGGCTCCCAGATCCCTCAGGATTTAAAGGGAAGGAAAAAGATGTTTGGGACCATTCAGAGAATCCTGGAATCATGGAATTATCCAGAGAATCCTGGACTCAGGATCACGGAATCACTCAGAAAGTGACTCAGAGAATCATGGAACCATGGAATCATGGAACCACAGGATCCTGGGATCTCTCACAGGATCCTGGAACCATTCAGAGAATCATCAGAACCTTGCAACTGAAGCTTGGAAGGGCCCTCAAGGACCCTCTGATCCAAACCCTTGTCCACAAGACTTCCAGCTTTCCCAGGTGAGGGACTCTTCCCCTTCCCAGTTTCCCAGGAGGGACTCCAGGTCCTTTTGCCCCCCCCCCAGCTCTTGCTGTCCCTGTCCCCAAGCTTCTGGAACCCAGAGTCTTGGGGTCCTTTGTGACATCTCTGGGTGTCACTCCGACCCTGAGGGTGCAGCGGAGAGGAGAGAGGAGAGTGGAGAGCCTAGAGCCGAGAGACGAGAGAGGAGAGAGGAGAGAGAAGAGAGGAGAGAGAAGAGAGGAGAGAGGAGAGTGGAGAGACGAGAGAGGAGAGTGGAGAGAGGAGAGTGGAGAGAGGAGAGAGAAGAGAGGAGAGAGGAGAGTGGAGAGTGGAGAGACGAGAGAGGAGACCCCACACACAGCTCACAGCTTTTCCGTGTTTGTCCCCAAAGCTTTGACCCAAACTTCCCCATTCCTGCTCCAGCCCTTTTCCCTTTTTTCCTAAGAAATGGCGGAGGGACTGACCAGCCTGCTGAGGATGCTGGAGGAGGAGGAGGAGGAGGACAGAGATACCCTGAAGAGCAGCTCCTTGGAGAACCAGCTGCAGCCTCTGGTGGTTGGTGAGGGAGACACACAGGACCTTTTCCTCTTCCTCTTCCTCCTCCACCTCCTCCTCCTCTCTCCTTTTCCTTTCCTTTCCTTTCCTTTCCTTTCCTTTCCTTTCCTTTCCTTTCCTTTCCTTTCCTTTCCTTTCCTTTCCTTTCCTTTCCTTTCCTTTCCTTTCCTTTCCTTTCCTTTCCTTTCCTTTCCTTTCCTTTCTTTCCTTTCCTTTCCTTTCCTTTCCTTTCCTTTCCTTTCCTTTCCTTTCCCTTTCCTTTCCTTTCCTTTCCTTTCCTTTCCTTTCCTTTCCTTTCCTTTCCTTTCCTTTCCTTTCCTTTCCTTTCCTTTCCTTTCCTTTCCTTTCCTTTCCTTTCCTTTCCTTTCCTTTCCTTTCCTTTCTCCCTCTCCTTCCTCTTTCTCCTCCTCCTCTCCTCTTCCTTTCCTTCTCCTTCTCCTTCTCCTTCTCCTTCTCCTTCTCCTTCTCCTTCTCCTTCTCCTTCTCCTTCTCCTTCTCCTTCTCCTTCTCCCTTCTCCTTCTCCTTCTCCTTCTCCTTCTCCTTCTCCTTCTCCCTTCTCCTTCTCCTTCTCCTTCTCCTTCTCCTTCTCCTTCTCCTTCTCCTTCTCCTTCTCCTTCTCCTTCTCCCTCTCCCTCTCCCTCTCCCTCTCCCTCTCCTCTTCTCTTAGAATCCCAGAATCATTAGGATTGGAAAGGATCCCTCTGGGATCACCCACTCCACCCCTCGATCCCACGGCACTCAGTGCCACATCCAGTCCCTTTTTAGACCTCTCCAGGGATGGAGAATCCACCCCTTCCCTGGGCTGCCCCTTTCCAAGTCTGATCACCCTCTCCCTGACAGAATCCTTCCCAATATGCACCCCAAGCCTCCCCTGGCACACCCCAGGACACCATTCCCTCTTCTCTTGGCTCTCTTCCTCAGATTCCAGCTGGCTGCCCCTCTACAAAGAGGAGGTGCTGAAGGAAGCCGTGGATGACATCGTGGGCTTTGTCACCAACCCCGATATGGTAACTGGAACCATTCCTGCTGTGCTCGTGCTGGGAGGAGCTGGAGCTCTGGGTCCCCTCTCAGCACCCCCATTTCTCTCTCATCACCCCCATTTCTCTCTCAGCCTCCCCATTTCCCTCTCAGCCCCCCCATTTCTCTCTCAGCCCCCCCATTTCTCTCTCATCACCCCCATTTCTCTCTCAGCCTCCCCATTTCTCTCTCACCCTCCCCATTTCTCTCTCATCACCCCCATTTCCCTCTCAGCACCCCCATTTCTCTCTCATCACCCCCATTTCTCTCTCAGCCTCCCCATTTCCCTCTCAGCCCCCCCATTTCTCTCTCAGCCCCCCCATTTCTCTCTCATCACCCCCATTTCTCTCTTATCAACCCCATTTCTCTCTCACCCTCCCCATTTCCCTCTCATCACCCCCATTTCCCTCTCACCCTCCCCATTTCCCTCTCAGCCCCCCCACTTCCCTCTCAGCCCCCCCATTTCTCTCTCTCTCTGTTCCAGGGTATCCGCCAGCACGCAGAGGAGGCCAGCAAGTTCCTGAACTGTGTCTGTGTCCTCTGTGCTTGTGCAAATGCCCTGGGCATGATGGAGGGCATGGAGATTTTCTGTCAGGGCTACAAAGTCTTGGATAACATCGAGGTGAGGGGGGAGCTGGCAGTGCTGGGACAGCTGGGGCCCCTTTCAGCCCCCCCATTTCTCTCTCACCCCCCCATTTCTCTTCCATCACCCCCATTTCTCAGCCTCCCCATTTCTCTCTCAGCCCCCCATTTCTCACCCCCCCCATTTCTCTTCCATCACCCCCATTTCTCAGCCTCCCCATTTCCTTCTCAGCCCCCCCATTTCTCTCTCACCCTCCCCATTTCCCTCTCCTCACCCCCATTTCTCTCTCCTCACCCCCATTTCTCTCTCAGCCCCCCCATTTCCCTCTCATCACCCCCATTTCTCTCTCACCCTCCCCATTTCCCTCTCATCACCCCCATTTCTCTCTCAGCCCCCCCATTTCCCTCTCACCCCCCCATTTCTCTCTCACCCCCCCATTTCTCTCTCACCCTCCCCATTTCTCTCTCACCCCCCCATTTCCCTCTCAGCCCCCCCATTTCTCTCTCCTCACCCCCATTTCTCTCTCAGCCCCTCCATTTCCCTCTCAGCCCCCCCATTTCTCTCTCACCCTCCCCATTTCTCTCTCACCCTCCCCATTTCCCTCTCAGCCCCCCCATTTCCCAGCACCAGGCAGGGGGGGGTTGGTGGCTCTGAGTCTGATCTCTCCCTGCTCTGCAGGTGGTGCTGAAGGAGGATTCCTCATTCCAGCTGACCACAGAAGTCAAACACCTTTCCATGCAGGCCATTACCCAGCTCAGGTACCTGCCCAGCCCTCCTGGGCTCCTCTCACCCAGGGGGGGACCCTGCACACCCTGTTAACACCTTCCTGCCCCCAGCTGCCCCATCTCCTCAGAGGAGGGAGCAAAACTCTGGTCTAATTGTAGGTGTTATTGGGGTGGGTGTCATGGTGGGAAATATTCTGCTGTGGGAGATAAAAATGAGGTTTTAACAGAGAGCATTTCCCTGCCAGAGGAGAGTTACTGCAGGCCAGGCTGGGGCTCAGTCCATCCTTATCAGGTTCTCTTGTTTTACACAACTGGAAGGATTTAAAGGTGGAACCTCCAGCTTTGTCTTGATGTAATGGATCAGAACAGATCCAACTGGACCCTCTCTCTTTGCCCTCTCCAACTGAAAGTTGATCTCCATATTTATATCGTTGATCAGAACAGGTCCAACTCAACTCTCTTTGCCCTCTGCTCCATCTTGACACAACTGATCAGAACAGATCCACTGGATCCACTGGACCTTTTCTCTTTGCCCTCTCCAACTAGAAGTTGATCTCCATCTGGCTATAATGGATCAGAACCGGTCCAACTGGGCCCTCTCTCTTTGCTCTCTCCTCCATCTGGATATAATTGATCAGAACAGGTCCAGCTGGGCCCTTTCTCTGCCCTCTCCAACTAAAAGTCCATCTCTACATTGGTATAATGGATCAGAACAGGTCCAACTGGACCCTTTCTCTGCCATCTCCAACTAAAAGTCCATCTCCATCTGGATATAATTGATCAGAATTTGCCCTCTCCAACTAAAAGTCCATCTCTACATTGGTATAATGGATCAGAACAGGTCCAACTGGACCCTTTCTCTGCCCTCTCCTTCATCTGGATATAATGGATCAGAACAGGTCCAACTGGACCCTTTCTCTGCCCTCTCCAACTAAAAGTCCATCTCTACATTGATATAATGGATCAGAACAGGTCCAACTGGGCCCTCTCTCTTTGCCCTCTCCTCCATCTGGATATAATTGATCAGAACAGGTCCAACTGGACCCTCTCTCTTTGCCCTCTCCAACTAAAAGTCCATCTCCATCTGGATGTAATTGATCAGAATTTGCCCTCTCCAACTAATAGCTGATCTCCATCTGGATCAGAACAGGTCCAACTGGGCCCTCTCTCTTTGCAGCACGGTGGGAACCCTGCTGGAAGGCAAGGAGAAGATCCTGCTGGAGCTTTGCTTCTCCGGTGTTTTCTGGCTGCCCCCTGCAGAGCACATCGTGAGCCCCAAACCCACTCTCTACTACGAGGTAGGTTCTGGTTTAAGCTCCAGGAGCTCCCAGCCCCTCAGATCTGCCCCCTGCCCACCCTCTGCTGGGATTTGGGATGCAAAGCAGGGGCTGGGCTTGACTTTCCCCCCCTCGCCCCCTCCTGTGGGCACAGGCAGAAGGTTTTCTGTCCCTGGCTCTCTCCCTGGGATTTGGGAATTCCTGGGGGTGGCAGAGGCAGCAGGAAGGAAGGAGACACCAGGTTCAAGGTCTTTACTAAGATGATTAAGGGAGTGGAACATCTCCCTTATGAGGAAAGGCTGAGGGAGCTGGGTCTCTTTAGTTTGGAGAAAAGGAGACTGAGGGGTGACCTCATCAGTGTTTTCAAATATGTAAGGGGTGAGTGTCAGGGAGATGGAGTTAGGCTTTTCTCAGTGATGACCAGTGATAGGACAAGGGGTAATGGGTGTAAATTGGAGCACAGGAGGTTCAAGTTGAATATTCGAAAAATTTTTTTACTGTAAGGGTGACAGAGCCCTGGAACAGGCTGCCCAGGGGGGTCGTGGAGTCTCCTTCACTGGAGACATTCAAAACCCGCTTGGACACGTTCCTGCACGATGTACTCTAGGTGGCCCTGCTCTGGCAGGGGGGGGTTGGACTAGATGATCTTTCGAGGTCCCTTCTAACCCCTAGGATTCTATGATTCTATGATTCTATGATTCTTTGTCCTCCCTGCAGGTCCTGATGAGCATGGACACCCTGCTGCAGCAGGTGGTGGCGAATTGTTCTGAATCCAGGGTCAGCGAGGTGCTGGAGATGATATTCCAGGTCTGGGATGTGCAAAGGGTGGAGGGAAGGGGTTGTCCTGGAGTGAGGGGAGGGATGGAGGGATGGAGGGAGGGATGGATGGAGAGAGGGATGGATGGATGGATGGATGGATGGATGGATGGATGGATGGATGGATGGATGAGCAGACTGCAGGGGGGTTCCCAACATCCTGGGGTAACCAGGGGCTGCCCCCCAGGCTTTCCTGGCACCCAGGGGGTGGCATCTGCCTCCTGCCTGGCCACAAAGCTGTGGGGTACCCAGGGAACCCCCGTCCAGCCTCAAGGGACCCAGCGGGTGCAGCCCAGGAGTGGATGGATGCTGGTTCTGCTGGAGGGGGTGTCTGCTCCCAGGACACACCAGGAGCTTCTCTCTCTCTCTCTCTCTTTCCCCCCAGCTGCTGATAAACTTTTCCAACTGTGAGAGGCCCGAGGTTCGGAAGAGGGCAGTGGGCAGGATCCGCGGCCTCAGCCGCTTCCTGACCGCTTCTTCCTGGGGGAAAGTAAGGACCTGGAACCCTCCAGCCAGCCCAAAGCCCCCTCCCTGCACACCCCTCCAGCTCTCTGCTCCCCTTTTGCTCTTCTGCTTTCCCTCCCCCAGCACGATCAAAAGATGGAGAACCAGGAATTCCAGATCCCAAACTTTGGGGAGCTGCTGGGCCAGCTTGTCCTGCTGCTGTCCTTCAAGGAGAAAGAGGAGGACACCAGTGCCATGGCCTTAGATGCTCTGTGGTGCTTCTTCATCGAAAAGCACCAGAAATGTAAGAGAAGCCACACACCAACATCCCCCAGGGCTCTGCTTGTCTTCCTGGGGGTTGCCACAGACCATTCCTGGGCTTTTTGGGGACACCAGCAGTGCCTCTCCCCTGCTCCCCAGCCCCAGGCTGCTGATGTTGCTCCCTCAAAGAGGAGGCAGCCCCACTCCTCCTCTTCCTCACCTCCCTTAGAGAGCTTCTCCCCCTGCCCTGGGGGGTTTCCAGCCATGGTTTAATTGTGGGGCTGCTCCAGGGCTGGAGGTTTTGGGCTTTCCCAGCCCAGGAGCTCCCATGCAGGCAGCTCCACTGCTCCCCAGTCCCTCCTCTTCCTCCTCCTCTCCTGCTCCTGGCTCATCATCTCCCTCCTCAGCCATTCCAAGCCTTCCTCAGGATGTGCTCAGCTTGCCTGCAGAGCTCCTGGATCTCACCCCCTCCTGTGTCTCTGCCCTGCTCAGGCACAACCCTGCCCGAGGACCAGGAAGAACTCCGACAGAACTGGGAAGTCCAAACTGCTGCCCCCTCCTGCTCTGAGGTTGCCAGAACTGTTACTGAGGTAGTGACCTTCCCCCTCCCTGCCACCCTTCCCCAGGGCAGCAGCAGAGGGGGGGACATTTGTCAGCAATGGCACCAGGAACAGGGGAGCTGGGGTGGCCTCGCTGTCCCCAGGCAGAGATGATGCCAGGGCTGCCCTTCAGCATCCCAGCTCCAGCTCCAGCCCTCCTGGCCACCAGCAAGCCCTGGGTGGCTGTAGGGCCAGCAGCACCCTCTGCTCATCACCCCAAACCTCCTTGCTCACCCTGGGGCTCCTCTCTCCTCATCCTCCCACGGGGCAGGGGCTGCAGCTTTCCCCTGGGCTCTGCTGCCACCACCCCTGCTGGGCACCTCCCACCTGGGACACCTCCTGTGACGTGTCCCTGCTCTCTTTTTCCTCCCAAAGATGTTCTCAAAGTACCTCCAGCCCTCAGAAAGAGCAGATTCCATCCCCAGAATCATGCTGGGCAGACCCCAGCTCAGCCACCCCCATCAGGGCACCCCATGTGATGTCTCTGTGCTCTCTTCTTCCTCCCAAAGACATAAGCAAAGCATCTCCAGCCCTCAGAAAGAGCAGATTCCATCCCCAGAATCATGCTGGGCAGACCCCACCATCAGGGCACTTCATGCTTCATGTCCCTGCTCTCTTTTTCCTCCCCAAGATGTTCTCAGGGTTCCTGAAGCCCTCAGAAAGGACAGGTTTCATCCTGAGGGTCATGGAGGGGATGCAATCCTTCACCATCTATGACAAGGAGCTGGTGGGCAGCGTCCTGCTTGGGATCACAGGAGAGTCAGTGCGCTGGATCGTGGATGTGAGGGGCCTCTGCCTGGGCTGCCCTTCAGCCCTCTCAGCCCTTGCTCCTTCTTCCATCCCTCATTCCATACATCCATGTATCCATGTATCCATCCCTCCATCCATCCATCCATCCATCCATGTATTCATCCATCCCTCCATCCATCCATCCATCCCTTCCTCCATCCCTTCCTCCCTCCCTCCATCACTCCATCCATCCCCCCATCCCTCCCTCCCTTTCTCCCTCATCCCATCCCATCCCATCCCATCCCATCCCATCCCATCCCATCCCATCCCATCCCATCCCATCCCTCCCTCCCTCCTCATCCCTCCCTCCCTCATCCCATCCCATCCCATCCCATCCCATCCCTCCCTCCTCATCCCTACATCCCTGCCTCCCTGCTGATCCCTCTCCCTCTCCAGATTCCCAGGGTCCTGACCTCCCTCTACCAGACCCTCTGTTCCGTCCGTTGGGATTCAGCCTGGCAGGGAGTGCGCTCTCTGCTCCTCAAGCTGCTGGAGCAGAACCCTGAGGATGCAGTCAAGCTGCTGCTGGACACTGCTCCTCCAGGAGACCGGTACCGGCCCCCAAAATACCCAAAGTTCCCCCAATTCCCTTGATCTGAGGCAGCCCTGCTGACAGGGGGCTTTTCCTTGCAGCTCTGGGCTAGATATGTGGGAGATGCTGCTCACCAAACCCGGGGCTGTGGATCTGGTTTTGGTGGAGCTGCACAAGCAGCTCCAGCTCAGGCACCAGAATTTGCTTTTCTCCACCCTCTCCGAGGACATTTCTTGCCTGGCTGTGAGTTCCCATTTCTGGACCCCCCCTGTGCCCCCTCCTCAGCTCCCTGGGGGAAGCAGAAGCTGCAGGGTGCAGGGAGCTCCCTCCCCCAGCTCTGCCCATCCCTGACTCCTGGGTTTCTTTCAGCTCCTGTCCACCATGTACCTGTCCCAGGAATTCTTTGCCCAGGCCTACACCTTCTGGAGGTTCCTGAAGGAGCAGACCCAGGACGTGCTCTCTGTGGCACTCGTTGGCATGGCCACCCTGTCTGAGACTCCTGAGATGGTGAGCAGGGAATTCCAGAGGGCAGGAAGGGGAGGGAATGGCTGCAATCCAGTGGCAGCACCATCCCTCCCTCCCTCCATCCATGTATCCACCCATCCATCCATCCATCCATCCATCCATCCATCCATCCCTCCATCCCTCTATCCATCCCTCTCTCCATCCCTCCATGCCAGGGTGGGTCCCAGGGGCTTCCTGGGGATGTTTCCAGGAGTCCCTTGGGATCTCCTCCTCCTTTTTCCCTTCCCCAGGCCTGGAAGCTGAAGGTGCTGCTGCCAGACCTGCAGGAGGTGCTGGAGCAGGGGGCTGAGGATGTTCAGCTGAAGGCCCTCAAGATTTTCAGGAATGTGCTGAGGGAACTGAGCAGGAAGGAGGTGACTGCCATGGCTCCAGAGCTGCTGGACAAGCTCCTGCCTCTGTTTGGAAACGTACGGATGGGCTGGGAGCAGCAGGCCTTGGGAAGCTGATCCCTAGGGAAGCACTGGGAGAAGGGGCTGCTCCTCTCCTGTCTCCTCTGGGAGATGTGGGAGGGAGGAAAGGAGGGAAGGAGGGGGGGATGGAGGGATGGATGGATGGAGGGAGGGATGGATGGAGGGATGGATGGATGGATGGATGGATAAATGGCTGGAGGGATGGATAAATGGATGGATGGCTGGTTAAATGTCTGGGTTCTGAGTCCTGCAGCCCAGCTCAGCCTCTCCCTGAGCTCTCTGCACCCTGGGGCTGTTCCAGCTGGGAATGGGCTCCTCCCCAGGGGCAGAGCTGCTCTGTCTCATGTCCTGCTCTCTTCTCCCCAGGAGATGCTGAGTGACCTGAGGGAATTCTCCCTCCAGCTCTTCACAGAGCTGCTGCAGAAAGTGTCTGGGAGGAGGGAGCTGAAGTGGAGGAGGGAGCTGAAGTGGAGGAGGGAGCTGAAGCAGCGAGTGAGACGGGGGCTCTTCCACCTCTGGCTCCACATGAGGGATGAGAGCCCCAGCGTGGCCCAGGTACAGCTTCCAGCCAGAGCTTTGGGGTGGGAATGGGAAGAAAAGCAGAGGAAAAGGAGGGGGGTGGCATCTCCCAAGCTCTGGTGTCCTGCAGGCCTCCAGCCAAGCCCTGCTGGCTGCTGCAGAGCTGCTCCAGTGGCATCAGCTCCAGGACCTGGTGCAGAAAGAGCAGACCTGGAGGATTGGGGAGTGCTTGGTGAGGACAAAGCCTGAGGCTGGAGGAGGGAAAAGTCATGGGATGGGATGGGATGGGATGGGATGGGATGGGATGGGATGGGATGGGGGATCTGCAGCTCTGCTGCAACCCAGACCTCCCAGCCTGGAGATGAAGCCTTGGTCCCTGTCCTGAAGGAAAGAGCTCCAGGGGTTCCTTTCCAGGAGGGATGGAGAGAGGGAGGGAGGGAGAGAGGGATGGATGAAGGGATGGATGGATGGATGGATGGATGGATGGATGGATGGATGGATGGAGCCCCCTCTCCCCTCCCTGCACCCCACGGGGGTCTCAGCACCCCCAGGGCTCCCTCTCCACCTCAGTCCCCCTGTCTCCTGGCTGGGAGAGGGGACTGGGCTGGGAGGAGGGACTGGGAGGTGCCCAAAGCCTCTCCTGCTCTCTCCAGCTGCAGCAGGGCAGGAGCATAGCTGAGGAATACCTGGAGCAGAGCCTGGGATACCTGGAGGATGCTCAGGACACCCTGAGGTTGGAAGCCATCAGGTTCCTGGGTGAGCCACAGCCACAGCACGTTTTCCACATCTCCCAGGGCACTCCCTAAGGGGTTAAACACAACTCTTCCTTTTCCTTTCCTCTTTCCTTTCCTCTTTCCTTTCCTCTTTCCTTTCCTTTTCCTTTTCCTTCTCCCTCTCCCTCTCCTTCTCCTTCTCCCTCTCCTTCTCCTTCTCCTTCTCCTTCTCCTTCTCCTTCTCCTTCTCCTTCTCCTTCTCCTTCTCCTTCTCCTTCTCCTTCTCCTTCTCCTTCTCCTTCTCCTTCTCCTTCTCCTTCTCCTTCTCCTTCTCCTTCTCTTCTCCTTCTCCTTCTCCTTCTCCTTCTCCTTCTCCTTCTCCTTCTCCTTTTCCTTCTCCTTTCCTTCCTTCTCTTTTCTTCCTCTCTCTTCCTCTCTCCTCTCTTTCTTTATTTCCTTACCTATTTATTTCTTTATTCCCCAGGGCTTGCAGAGGAGGGGGCAGCAGCACACTGAAGATTCTCTCTTTTTAGTTTTTATTTCTTTATGTTTTTTATTCATTTTTTTCCCAGGCCTTGCTGCTCGGGGCCAAAGCCATCAGAAGCTCTCAGAGCTGATTAGTGGTGAGAAGGGGACAGAGGGACCTGGGGAGGGGACAGAGGAACCAGGGGAGGGGACAGAGGAACCAGGGGAGGGGACAGAGGAGTCTGGGGAGGGGACAGAACCTGGGGGGGGGAACAGAACCTGGGGAGGGGACAGAGGGACCTGGGGAGGGGACAGAGGGACCTGGGGGGGGGGGGACAGAGGAGCCTGGGTGGGGGACAGAACCTGGGGGGGGACAGAGGGACCTGGGGGGGGGGACAGAGCTTGGGCCAGGGGACAGAACCTGGGGAGGGGACAGAGGACCTGGGGGACAGAGGAGCCTGGGGAGGGGACAGAACCTTGGGAGGGGACAGAGGGACTCTGGGGGACAGAGGAGCCAGGGGAGGGGACAGAACCTGGGGGAGGGGACAGAGGGACCTGGGGGCAGGGGACAGAGGACCTGGGGAGGTGACAGAACCTGGGGAGGGGACAGAGGGACCTGGAGGGGGACAGAGGACCTGGGTGGGGGACAGAGGAGCCTGGGGAGTGTGATGGCAGAACCTGGGGAGGGGACAGAGGGACCTGCCTGGGGAGGGGACAGAGGACCTGGAGGGGGACAGAGGAACCCGGGGACAGGGACAGAACCCTGGGGGACAGAGGGACCTGGGGGGGGGGACAGAGCTTGGGCCAGGGGACAGAACCTGGGGAGGGGACAGAGGAGGTTGGCAGATTGCTGGGGGGGACATTTGGGGTCTCTTCTCTGAAGTCATTTGATTTTTGGGTCCCAGCACTTTTCCCCCTGGAGCACGATTGCATCCCCTCCATCCGCTGCCTGGCGACTCAGACCATTTTCACCCTGGGCTCCCTCAGGGGGAAGGAAAAATGGAAAAAAACCAAAAGGTTCTGGTGCTGCTGAGCCCGGAGCAGCTCCAGCTTTTCCCCAGGAAAATTCCTCCTCTTCCCTGGGAACAATCCTCTGCTGACACTCCAGGATTCCACCTCCTGGAAAAGGGAAGAGGGAGAGAATCCTGGCGACTCCATTGCCCTGTTGATTTGTTCATATTGTCCATAATTAGGAGTTTTTTTCCTGTTTCTTGTTCCTGTTCTTGTTTCAATAAAGTTGTGAAGTTCAGTTCCCAGCCCATGGATCTCTCTCCCTCCTTCCATCAGGGATGAATCAGGGATGAATCGGGATCCCCACTCATGGATTGCTGAATTCAGCAGCCAAAGGTGAAAAGATTCCAGGGAGGAAAAGGGAAAAGGGTCCAAACCTCATCCCAAGGTTTCCCAGGGAGGGCCAAGAGCTGCTCAGCCCCTGGAATGGTCTGAGGGATGGAGGGAGGGATGGAGAGATGGAGGGATGGATGGATGGATGGATGGAGGGAGGGAGGGATGGATGGATGGATGGATGGATGGATGGATGGATGGATGGATGGATTGATGGATAAATGGATGGAGGGATGGATGGATGGATGGATGGAGAGATGGAGGGATGGATGGATGGATTCATGGATAAATGGATGGAGGGATGGATGGATGGATGGATGGATGGATGGATGGATGGATGGAGGGATGGATGGATTGATGGATGGAGGGATGGATGGATTGATGGATAAATGGATGGAGGGATGGATGGATGGATGGATGGATGGATGGATGGATGGATGGAGGGATGGATGGATTGATGGATAAATGGATGGAGGGATGGAGGGATGGAGGGATGGATGGATGGATGGAGGGATGGAGAGATGGAGGGATGGATGGAGGGATGGATGGAGAGATGGAGGGATGGATGGAGGGAGGGAGGGAGGGAGGGATGAGCAGACTGCAGGGGGGTTCCCAACATCCTGGGGTAACCTTCCAGGATGCCGGGTGAAGGAAGGGAAGCAGGAAAAAGGCAGGAAGGAAGGAGAGGGCAGGAGATCTGGCTTGGCCCTCATGATGCCTCAAATTTCTCCTGAGGATGAGGTGGATGGGATGGAATCCTCTGTTTGGTCAGTTCTGGCATCTCTCTTGTCCCTTCCTCCCCAAAGGAGGCTCCAGGTGGGATCTCGTTCTTCCTCCTGGAGGGTAAAATGTTCCTCAGAGCTGAGCAGTGTCCTTGGCTCTGCACACCAGGCTCCAGCAGTACCTCTAAACATCGAGTGGGATCAGTCCCAGAGCACACACTGACTGAGAAACTTGCTGTTAAATTCAACAAGTGCAGCTGCTTCCAAGAGACTGAGCTGAAAGCAAAAGGACAAGACAGAAAATCCCCTTTATCCTGGCCCAAACCAGGACAGCTGCTCAATCTCCTTCCTGAGCTGAGGGGCCCAGAACTGGACACAGGACTCAAGCTGTGGCCTCACCAGAGCTGAGCACAGGGGCAGAATCCCTTCCCTGGGCCTGCTGGCCACACTCTTCCTGATCCAGGCCAGGATGCCATTGGCCTTCTTGGCCACCTGGGCACACTGCTGGCTCATGGTCACCTTCCTGGCAATCCAGACTCCCAGGTCCCTTTCTGCCACTCTGTGCCCAGCCTGGAGCTCCCCATGGGGTTGTTGTGTTGAACCACATCCCCTTGGGATCAGCCCAACTCTCCAGTCTGTCCAGGTCCCTCTGCAGAGCCCTCCTGCCTTCCAGCTGACCCACAGATTTCCTCATGAGGGACTCAATCCCCTCCTCTAAATCATCACTAAGGACATTGAACAGCACTGGGCCCAGCACTGATCCCTGGGGGACACCACAGCCGCCATTTTGGACACCACAGCCGCCATTTTGAGGCAGCCCCGTTCAGCACCACTCTCTGGGCCCCTTCCAGCAGTTCCTAACCCATCCCAAAGTGCTCCTGGCTGATCCATGGGCTGACAGCTTTTCCAGGAGAATCCTGAGGGAAATGGTGTCAAACGCTTTGCCTTTTCTGCTGGGCAGTTTTGGGGTTGTTGTGTTGAACCTCATCCCCTTGGGATCAGCCCAACTCTCCAGTCTGTCCAGGTCCCTCTGCAGAGCCCTCCTGCCTTCCAGCTGACCCACACTCCCCCCAGCTTGGTGTCATCTGCTAATTAATTAATTATGGACTCAATCCCCTCATCTAAATCATCACTAAAGACATTGAACAGCACTGGGCCCAGCACTGATCCCTGGGGGACACCACAGCCGCCATTTTGAGGCAGCCCCATTCAGCACCACTCTCTGGGCCCCTTCCAGCAGCTCCTGACCCAGCACAGGGTGCTCCTGGCTGATCCATGGGCTGATCTCAGCCCCCCCATTTCCCAGCACCAGGCAGGGGGGGTTTGGTGGCTCTGGGTCTGATCTCTCCCTGCTCTGCAGGTGGTGCTGAAGGAGGGAACCCTGAACCCCCTGAGGGAGCTTTTTAGGGGCTGGGAATTTGGGGATTTCCTTCCCAGCCTTGCCCTGCTCGGGCTCCCGGCTCTGGTGCCTTCAAAAGCAGCAGCTTGGAGCATTTCGGAGGGACTTTGTGCAGGCTGAGCTGGGCTCTGCTGCTGCTGCTTTTTAGGAAAGAGGACGAGTCTGGACCTGGGGGCTGTGTTTCCAAGAAGAGAGGGACAGGGAAAAAAAGACTGAAACCTTGGGGGTCGCTTCCACCTCAAAGCTCCCTTTTTGCACGACCCCATACCCCCCTCTTTTGACCTTCTAACCCAGATAGTGGACCAAAAATGCCCTTTCTCCTCCCTTTTCCAGAAGGGATCCTGGACTTTTTTGGACCCTGCCCCTTTGTCTTTCGAAGAAGAGAGAGAGGGAGAGGCAAACAAAGACTGAAAAGCAGCCAAAAAAAGACTGAAAAGGCTTTTTTTTTTTTTTGGGGGGGGGGGTTTGCCCTGGGGGCACGAACCGGGAATCCTCCAGGGCCCCGAGGCATTGCCCATTCCACTGAGCCACCCAGCAGCAGCCTCCAAGCCAGGGATTCCCCCCTCTCTCCTTCCCTCTCCTCCTTCCTAACCCAGGGTCGCTCTCCTGCACCGTTTTTTTAATTTTTTTTTTTCTTTCTTTCAGCCTGCCTTTTTCCTGGCAATTAACACCCCCTGAGGGAGCTTCCTGGGGCTGGGAATTTCGGGATTTCCTTCCCAGAAGCTTGGAGCATTTCGTAGGGTCTTTGTGCAGGCTGAGCTCGGCTCTGCTGCTGCTGCTGCTGCTTTTTAGGAAAGAGGCTGAATGTGGACCTGGGGGCTGTGTTTCGGAGAAGAGAGGGATAGGGAAAAAAAGACTGAAACCTTGGGGGTCGCTTTGTTTTTTGTTATCCCTTTTTTGAGCCTAAATCCCAGAGTTTCTGGCCAAAATTCAGCCCCAAATATCAGTTGTCCTGGTGAGTTTTTAGGATCCAATTCATAACACTTCAGTCTGAGGGCTTTTAGGAGCTGCTGGCTCATCCCCGCCGCCCTCCTGGAGTTTTTCCCCGGCTGCGGATGGGGAGTGTGGGGAAACGGCAGCTGCCAGCATGGCCCGGGAACCAAGATGGCCGCCGGGCAGCCCCCTGCATGCCCCGGGACTACAGCTCCCAGCATGCCCCGGGACTACAGCTCCCAGCATGCCCCGGGACTACAGCTCCCAGCATGCCCCGGGGCGCTCTTCCTCTCCTGCTGCCTGAGCCCGCCCGACCCCGGGGCTGCCCCGGCCCCGGCCCAGCTGGGAGGGGGAGCAGGAGGAAGGGGATCTGGGCAGGGAGAGAAGGCAGGGAAAAGAGTGGTGAGGAGGGGGAAAGAGATGGGGGGGAAGGGGGCAAAGAGGGAGGGAGGGAGGGAGAGGAGAATGGCGGGAAGGAGGAGAGAGGGGGGATGGAGAGAGAGCGGGCCAGGGGCCTGAGAGAGACAGAAAAGGCCCCAGGAGAGGGGAGTGACAGAGGGGTGGGAGAGGGAGAAAGCTTGTTTTCATTTTCAGGGTTTGATTAGGGACCCTTGGTTTGTGTACCTGGTATCTTCAGGTTGATTTTGTTGCTGTTGTG
>JALBCY010000082.1:105243-143942 GCA_023079485.1 Archilochus colubris
CCCCATTTAACACCCCCATTTAACCCCATTAACACTTCTATTCCTCTATATTTATTATTTCTGGTTAAAAAAAAAAAAAAAAAATTCCCAGGGGGTCTCCTCCCCCCCCCCAAATACTCGGTGGGGGTGGGGGGGGGGCACCCATGGGTGCTCCTTGCCTGGGCCCCCCCCTCATTTTTACAGAATTAAAGTTTTATAGAAAATTGGGGGGGTTTGGGGGTTTTTTGGGTGCCCTCCCCCACCCTGAGGTGGGGGGGGGGGTTTAGGGGTGACCCATGGGACCCCCCCCGCCCCCCAATAAGCCCCACCCGTGGGACCCCCACCCATAGGATCCCCCTTGGAACCCCCCAGTGGGCCCCCCCCATGGGTCCCCCCCCCATGGGACCCCCCCCATGGTCCCCCCCCCCATAACACCCCCACCCATGGCTCTGGGACCCCCCCCATGGGACCATGGCCCCACCCATGGGCCCCCCCTTGGAACCCCCCAGTGGGCCCCCCCCATGGGTCCCCCACCCATGGGACCCCCATGGTCCCCCCTCCCATGACACCCCCACCCATGGCTCTGGGACCCCCCCCACCCATGGGACCCCCACCCATGGCCCCCCCACCCATGGGCCCCCCCTTGGACCACCCATGGCACTGGGACCCCCATGGTTCCCCCACCCATGGACCCCCACCATGGGACCCCCACTCATGGGACCCCCCCATGGGCCCCCCACCTATGGGGCCCCCCATGGAACTGGGACCCCCCCCCTGGGGCCCCCTCCACCCATTGGGAGGTGTTACTGGGAGCACTGGGAGGGGTTACTGGGAGGCACTGGGAGCACTGGAAGGGGTTACTGGGAGGCACTGGGAGGTGTTACTGGGAGGCACTGGGAGGGGATACTGGAAGGTACTGGGAGCACTGGGAGGTGTTACTGGGAGGCACTGGGAGCTCTGGAAGGGGTTACTGGGAGCACTCACTGGGAGGGGTTACTGGGAGGCGCTGGGTGGGGATACTGGGAGCACTGGGAGGTGTTACTGGGAGCACTGCGAGGGGTTACTGGGAGGCACTGGGAGGGGTTACTGGGAGCACTGGGAGGGGTAACTGGGAGGTGTTACTGGGAGCACTGGGAGGGGATACTGGGAGGTGTTACTGGGAGCACTGGGAGGTGTTATTGGGAGAACTGGGAGGGGTTACTGGGAGAACTGGGAGGGGTTACTGGGAGGCACTGGAAGGGGTTATTGGGAGCACTGGGAGGGGTTACTGGGAGGCACTGGGAGGGGTTACTGGGAGGCACTGGGAGGGGTTACTGGAAGCACTGGGAGGGGTAACTGGGAGGTGTTACTGGGAGCACTGGGAGGGGATACTGGGAGGTGTTACTGGGAGCATGGGGAGGTGTTATTGGGAGAACTGGGAGGGGTTACTGGGAGCACTGGGAGGTGTTACTGGGAGGTACTGGGAGGGGTTACTGGGAGGCACTGGGAGGGGTTACTGGGAGCACTGGGAGCACTGGGAAGGTTACTGGGAGGCCCCCGCGTGGCTGTGGGGCCCTCACGGGATCCCGAGGCCTCGGGTTCCCCCTCGGCCTGCAAGGCCCCGCTCCGTTGCTATGGTAACGCTGAGCCCTGGGCGCCGCCATGTTGAAAGCGGCGCTTTCCGCTGAGGCGACCAATCAGCGGCGGGGGGCGGAGAGGGGGAGGATCCAATCGGCGACGTGACTCTCGGCGGCAGCCAATCAGCTGCTATCACGTGACGCGGAAGCGGAAGCGGCCGCAGAGATGGAGCTGAGCGGGGCGACGCGGCACCGTGAGAGCGGCGGGAAAGGGGGGGGGGGCGGTTCGGGTTGGGTTCGGGTTCGGTTCTGGGGGGGTTCGGGTTGGGTTCGGGTTGGGTTTCATTCCCTCCCCTTTCCCCGCAGCCTCCAAGCGCCGTTTGCCCGCGGCGGCTCCGCGGATGTCGGATCCTCACCCCCTGTTCGATGACACCAGCGCTGGGGGGGGATCCGGGGGGGTCCCGGGTCGGGGTTTCGGGGTTCCGGCGGCCGCTTCCTCCCCTCCTTCCTCTTCCTCCCCTTTTCCTCCTCCCGCTTCCTTCCTCTCCGAACCCGTTTCCAGCCTCGCCGTTGCCTACGGCTCCTCCTTGGCCAATCAGGGCCGCGACATCCTGGATCGCAACGTGAGGGACCCCGGAAACAACGGGGGGGGGGGGAAGGGGGGGGAGGGACCCCCCAAATGTCCCCAAGGCCCCGGGGGGGTCCCCGTGAGGGCCCCGTGGGGAACTGATCCCCAAAGTCCGGGATCAACCCCGGAACCCCCCGAAAGCTGGGAACCCCCCCATGGGAACCCCCCCCCCCAAACCTGCCCTCGCTGGGAGGAGGGGGACTGGGGGGGACTGGTGGGGGAACTGGGAGACCAGTAACAGGAGGGACTGGGGGAAACTGGGGGACCAGTAACTGGAGGGACTGGGAGGAAGTAGGGAGGGAACTGGGGGGGGAACTGGGAGGAACTGGGGGGGGGAACTGGGAGGAACTGGGGGACCAGTAACAGGAGGGGCTGGGGGGGGAGCTGGGAGAAAGTGGGGGGACCAGTAAGAGGGGGGACTGGGAGGAACTGGGAGGGGAAACTGGGAGACCAGTAACAGGAAGGACTGGGAGAAACTGGGACACCAGTAAGAGGGGAACTGGGGGAGCCCCCTGGGTGCCCCTCTCCCCCTGTCACTCGCTCTCACGGGCCCCGGGGCTGCTGGGGGAGGGGGGGGGCACATCCCAGTGCTCCCAGTCAGCCCTCCCAGTGCTCCCAGTCAGCCCAGTATCCCCAGGTGGATCGCCTGCTCCCCGTGGGTCGCCTCAAGTATTACTTTGCCGTGGACTCTGCGTACGTGGGGAGGAAGCTGGGGCTGCTGCTCTTCCCCTTCCTGCACCAGGTCACAAACTGGGGGGCCCCGGGTCCCCCCCGTGTCCCCTCTGTCCCCTCCGTGTCCCCCCTGTCCCCCCTCTCCCCCCCAATGTCCCCTTCTGTGCCCCGTGTCCCTCAATGCCCCCCAAATGTCCCCATGCCCCCCTGTGTCCCCCTGTTCCCCCCGGGACCCCTGTGTCCCCCCCAATGTCCCCTCATGTCCCCCCCATGTCCCCAGTGTCCCTGATATCCCCAATATTCCCCCCCCTGTCCCCCCAAATGTCCCCATGTCCCCCCATGTCCCCCTGCCCACCCCCATCCCCTCACGTCCCCCCCAATATCCCCCTGTGTCCCCCCAAATGTCCCCATGCCCCCCAATGTCCCCCCCATATCCCCAATGTCCCCCCCAATGTCCCCAGGACTGGCAGGTCCCCATATCCCCCCTGTCCCCCCTATATCACCTCCTGTCCCCCCTATCCCCCCTGTCCCCCCAAATGTCCCCATGTCCCCCCGTGTCCCCCTGCCCACCCCCATCCCCTCACGTCCCCCCCAATGTCCCCAGTATCCCCCTGTGTCCTCCCCAATGTCCCCCCAATGTCCCCAGGACTGTCAGGTCCCCATATCCCCCCCTGTCCCCCCCATATCCCCTCCTGTCCCCCTGTCCCCCCCTGTCCCCCCCTGTCCCCCCAATGTCCCCGTGTCCCCCCACTGTCCCCAGGACTGGCAGGTCAGGTACCAGCAGGACGTTCCCGTCGCCCCCCGTTTCGATGTCAACGCCCCCGATCTCTACATCCCAGGTGGGGGTCACCCCCAAAACCCCCCCAGGGACCCCCCCTCTGATTGTCCCCCCCTCTTACTGTGTGTGTCCCCCAGTCATGGCCTTCATCACCTTCATCCTCCTCACCGGGGTGGCCCTGGGCACCCAGAACAGGTGAGGGGGATTTGGGGTGATCTGAAGGGATTTGGGGGATTTTGGGGGGATTTGAGGGGACATCTGGGGGGTTCAAGGGGATTTGGGGAGATTTGGGGTGATCTGAAGGGATTCAAAGGGATTTGGGGGGATTTGAGGGGATATCTGGGGGGGGTTCAAGGGGGATTTGGGGGATTTAGGGGGATTTGAGGAGATTTGGGGGGATTTGAGGGGGCATCTGGGGGGTTTAAGGGGTTTGGGGGGGATTTGGGGGAGATTTGGGGTGATCTGAAGGGATTCAAGGGGATTTTGGGGGATTTGAGGGGATTTGGGGTGATCTGAAGGGATTCAAGGGGATTTTGGGGGATTTGAGGGGATTTGGGGTGATCTGAAGGGATTCAAAGGGATTTGGGGGGAGATTTTGGGGGATTTGGAGGAATTTGGGGGATTTGAGGGAATATTGGGATTTGGGGGGGTTTTGGGGTGTTCTGAGGGGTTTATGGGGTGGTTTTGGGGTGTTCTGAGGGGTTTTGGGATGTTCTGGGTGCTTTTGGGGTGTTGTGACTGGTTTTGGGGGGTTTTTGGGTGTTCATGGTGGTTTTGGGGTGTTTTGGGGGCATTGAGTGGTTTTTGGGGTGTTCTGAGTGCTTTTGGGGTGGTTTTTAGGACTTCTGAGTGGTTTTGGGGTGTTCTGGGTCTTTTAGGGTGTTCTGAGTGGTTTTGGGGTGGTTTGAGTGGTTTTGGGGTGTTTTTTGGGGTGTTTTGGGTATTTTGGGGGCATTCTGAGTGGGTTTTGGGGTGTTCTGAGTGGTTTTGGGGTGTTTTGAGTGGTTTTGGGGTGTCTTTGGGGTTGGGGCAGGTTCTCCCCGGACAGCCTGGGCCTTCAGGCCAGCTCAGCCCTGGCCTGGCTGGTTCTGGAGGTGGTTCTGGTTCTGGTGGTTCTGTACCTGCTCAGCATCAGCTCCGAGCTCGGCCCCATCGACCTCCTGGCCTTCTCGGGATACAAATACGTGGGGTACGGGGGGGCTGGGGGGGTTTGGGGGGGTGGGGGGGATTTGGGGGGGATTTGAGGTGATTTGGGGGATTTTGGGGGTTTTGGGGGAGTTTGAGGGGGATTTTGGGGGGATTTGAGGTGATTTGGGGGGATTTGGGGATGTTTGGGGTGATCTTGGGGGGGTTTGAGGTGTTTTGGGGGGATTTGGGGGGCTTTGGGGTTTTTTTGGGGGTCTGGGGGGCTTTGAGGGGGATTTTGGGGGGATTTGAGGTGATTCGGGGGATTTTGGGGTGATTTGGGGGGAATTGGGGGGTGCTTTGGGGACTTGGGGTGATTTTGGGGGGGGTTTGAGGTGTTTTGGGGGGGATTTGGGGGGATTTGGGGAGAACTGGGGGGTGCTTTGGGGACTTGGGGTGTTTGGGGGGGATTTGGGGGGGCCTTGAGGGGGTTTGGGGGTGATTTGGGGGGACTTTAGGGGGTTTGGGGAGTTTGAGGGGGATTTTGGGGGATTTGGAGGTGTTTTGGGGGGATTTGGGGTTGGGGATGTTTGGGGTGATTTGGGGGGTTGAGGTGATTTGGGTGGATTTTGGGGTGATTTGGGGGGGTTGGGGGGACTTTAGGGGGGTTGGGGGGAGTTTGAGGGGGATTTGGGGGGGTTTGAGGTGTTTTGGGGGGGATTTGGGGGGTTTTGGGGTTTTTTGGGGGGTCTGGGGGGCTTTGGGAGGGTTTGAGGGGGATTTTGGGGGGGTTTGAGGTGATTTTGGGGATTTTGGGGTGATTTGGGGGGTGCTTTGGGAACTTGGGGGGATTTTGGGGGGGGTTGAGGTGTTTTGGGGGGGTTTGGGTTGTTTTTGGGGGTCTGGGGGGCTTTGGGAGGGTTTTGGGGGGATTTGAGGTGATTTGGGGGATTTTGGGGAGATTTGGGGTGTTTTTTGGGGTGTTTGGGGTTTGTCTCGGGGGGGTGTTGATGTTGGGGTGCTGACCCCCCCCTCTCTCTCGGCTCAGGATGATTTTGGGGGTGCTCTCTGGGCTCCTCTTTGGCCCCCCCGGGTATTACCTGGCGCTCACCTGGTGTGGGCTCTGCAGCTGCATCTTCATGGTCAGGGGCTTGGGGGGCTGAGGTTTGGGGGTCCTGAGGTTTTGGGGTCTTAAGTGGGGGGTCTGGGGGGTTCTAAGGAGGGGGGGATGTTTGGGGGGGGTTGGGTTTTTGGGGGGGTCCTGAGGCTTTTTGGGGGGTTCTGAGGTTTGGGGGAGTCCTGAGGTTTGGGGGGGGGTCTTAAGGAGTGGGGGGGTCTGGGGGGTTATAAGGAGGGGGGGATGTTTGGGGGGGGGTTGTGGGGTTTGTTTTGGGGGGGTCCTGAGGCTTTTTGGGGGGTTCTGGGGGTTCTGTGGACCAGGGAAGGGTTCTGAGGGGTCTTTGGGGGGTTCTGGGGGGGTCTCATTGCCGTCCCCCCCCTTAGATCCGAACCCTGCGGCTGAAGCTGCTTTCGGAGGCGGGGCCGGGGGCGGTCCCGGGTTCGGTTCCGGTTCGGGGGGGTCGGAACCAGCTCCGGATGTACCTGACGGTAGCGATGGCCTCGGCTCAGCCCCTCTTCATGTACTGCCTGACCCGGCACCTCCTTCGCTGAAATGGGGGGGGGGGACACCCCAAAACCCCCCCCCAACCCCCCCTCAACCCCCCCAACCCCCCCAGACCCAAAACCCCCCAAAATTCCCCCAATTTTGTGCCCCCCCCCCTTTGAGTGCTTCAATAAAAGGGGGGGGGGCTTTAATTAGGGGGGGGTGTATTGGGGACCCCCCCCATGACGTCATAGCCCCCCCTGTGATGTCACAAGGGCTGCACCCCAAGTTTTGGGGGGGTTTCTCCACCCCCTAATTAATAACCCCCCAGTAATTAAGACCCCAAAGTAATGAACCCCCAATAATGAGCCCCCCCCCCCATAATGACCCCCCCTAATTAATGCCCCCTAA
Source organism: Archilochus colubris (assembly GCA_023079485.1). Taxonomy (NCBI): domain Eukaryota; kingdom Metazoa; phylum Chordata; class Aves; order Apodiformes; family Trochilidae; genus Archilochus; species Archilochus colubris. Next base: position 111,996 of record JALBCY010000082.1, read on the forward strand.
TAATTAAACCCACCCCCCAAATTAATCCCTAATAATTAAGCCCCCACTAATGAACTCGCTGGAGTAATTAAGACCCCATTAATTAACCCCCCAAATAATGAACCCCCCCCTAATTAATCCCCCTAAAAATGATCTCCCCCCCCAAATAATTAATCCCAGGTAATTAAGCCTCTAAGTAATTAAACCCCCCCAAATTAAGCCCAAATAATTAAGCCCCTAAATAATTACCCCCCCAATAATTAAACCCCCAGATAATTAAGCCCCCAATATAATTAAGTCCCCAATTAACCCCCCAGATAATTAATTCCCCAAGTCATTAATCCCCCAAATAATGAACCCCCCCCAAATTAAGCCCAATTAAGCCCCTAAGTAATTAACCCCCCCAATTAATTCCCAATAATTAACCCCCCTGTCGTGATCACCCCCAGATAATTAACCCCCCAAATTAATCCCAATTAATCCCCTAAGTAATTAACCCCCCCAATTAACCCCCCAAATTAATTCCCAATTAACCTCCCTGTCGTGATCACCCCCAGATAATTAACCCCCCAAATTAATCCCAATTAAGCCCCTAAATAATTAACCCCCCCAATTAACCCCCCAAAATTAATCCCAAAGAATTAATCCCTAATAATTAACCCCCCAAATTAATCCCAATTAATCCCCCAAATAATTAACCCCCCAAAATAATTAACCCCCAATAATTACCCCCCCAATAATTAAACCCCCAGATAATTAAGCCCCCAAAACAATTAAGTTCCCCAATTAAGCCCCTGAATAATTAACCCCCAAAAATAATTAAGCCCCCCAAAATGATCCCAAATAATTAATCCCAAATAATTAACCCCCAATAATTAATCCCAACTAATTAACCCCCACTAATTAATCCCAAACAATTAAACCCCCAATAATTAATCCCAATTAACCCCCAAATAATTAACCCCTAAAACATAACGAACCCCCCAAAAATGACCCCACTAATTACGACCCCAACCATTCACCCCCCTCCATTTAACACCCCCCTCCCTAATTAACACCCCCTCCTAATTAGCCCCCCCTTAATTACCCCCCCAGAAGAACTCCAGACCTCACTCCACGGAACCAAGAGGTGCCCAAAACGCACCCAAAACTGCTCCTCATTTTGGGGCCTTTCTCCCCGTTTTTGGGGTTCTTTTTGGGGTGGGGGGGGGGGTTCCTTTGGGGGGTTCCTTTGGGGGGGGGTCTCTTCCCCTTCCCCCCCCCCATTTCACAGCCTCATCAGTCGCTCTTTGTCCTCTGCAGGGCCCCAGCCCCGGGGGGGGTTGGGGGAGGTTTTGGGGCGCCATGTCCGCAGCGCCAGGTCGATGAGGAAACCCAACAAGATGGCGGCCAAGATGGCGGCCAAGACTCCCAGGGCCAGGGCTGAGGGGAGAAAAGAGAGGGGGGGGGTGGGGACCCCCCCAATGACGTCATTAAGGGACCCCCCCCCACACCTCCCAGTACCAGACACCCCCCCAGTGACGTCACTCAGAGACCTCCCCTGTGACGTCACTCAGACTCTTCCTCCCCCCCCAGTGACGTCATTCAAAGACCCCCCCACCCCCCAGTGAAGTCATGGAGGGACCCCACCCCCAGTGATGTCATCTAGGGACCCCCCGTGACGTCATTCAAAGACCCCCAGTGACGTCATCCCGGGCCCCCCCATGACGTCACTCAGAGACTCCCCACCCCCCAGTGATGTCATTCAGCGCCCCCCCCCCACACCCCCAGTGACATCATATGGGGACTCCACCCCCCTCAGTGACGTCATCCAGATACCTTCACCCCCTAATGACGTCATTCAAAGACGCCCCACCCCCCAATGACGTCATCCAGATACCCTCACCCCCCGGTGACGTCATTTTGAGACCCCCACCCCCTCAGTGACATCATCCAGAGAACCCCCCAGTGATGTCATTCAGGGACCCCACCCCCAGTGACGTCACTCATTAACCCCACCCCCGTGACGTCACCCAGGCCCCGCCCCCAGCAGCCCGGTGGGTGGGGGAGGGGCCGTTGGTACCTTTGGTGGAGAAGAAGTCGGAGGTGGCGGCGGCTGCGGGGACAGAGGGGACACGGGGGGGGTCAGAGCGGGGATCCCCCAGCCCAGGGATCCAACCCCCCCGTCCCAATCCCACGGATCCCTCAGCCCATGGATCCATCCCCTGGATCCCTCCCAATCCCCCAGATCCCTCCCCATCCCACGGATCCCTCATCCCATGGATCCCTCCCCATGCCACAAATCCCTCCCATCCCATGAATCCCTTATCCCATAGATCCATCCCACAGATCCCTCCCCATCCCACAGCTCCCTCATCCCATGAATCCCTCCCCATCCCATGGCTCCATCCCATGGATCCCTCCCAATCCCATGGATCCATCCCAATCCCAGGGCTCCCACCCCATCCCCCAGATCCCTCCCCATCCCCTGGATCCCTCCCAATCCCATGGCTCCATCCACTGGATCCCTCCCCATCCCCTGGATCCCTTATCCTATGGCTCCATCCACTGGATCCCTTCCCATCCCACAGATCCCTCCCCATCCCCCGGATCCCTCCCCATCCCATGAATCCCTCCCCATCCCATGGAACCCTCCCCATCCCACAGCTCCCTCATCCCATGGATCCCTCTCCATCCCCCAGATCCCTCCCCATACCCCGGATCCCTCCCCATCCCCTGGATCCCTCCCAATCCCATGACTCCATCCACTGGATCCCTCCCCATCCCATGGATCCCTTATCCTATGGCTCCATCCCATGGATCCCTCCCAATCCCATGGATCCCTCCCAATCCCCTGGATCCCTCCCCATCCCATGAATCCCTTATCCCGTAGATCCATCCCACAGATCCCTCCCCATCCCACAGCTCCCTCATCCCATGAATCCCTCCCCATGCCACGAATCCCTCCCATCCCAGGGATCCCTCATCCCCCGGATCCCTCCCCATCCCACAGCTCCCTCATCCCCTGGATCCCTCCCCATCCCCCAGATCCCTCCCCATCCCATGGATCCCTCTCCATCCCCCAGATCCCTCCCCATCCCACAGCTCCCTCATCCCATGAATCCCTCCCCATCCCACAGATCCTTCCCCATCCCCTGGATCCCTCCCAATCCCATGGATCCATCCACTGGATCCCTCCCCATCCCCTGGATCCCTTATCCTATGGCTCCATCCACTGGATCCCTCCCAATCCCATGGATCCATCCCAATCCCAGGGCTCCCACCCCATCCCCTGGATCCCTCCTCATCCCACAGCTCCCTCATCCCACGGATCCCTCCCCATCCCACAGATCCCTCCCATCCCATGAATCCCTTATCCCATAGATCCACCCCATGGATCCCTCCCAATCCCATGGATCCTTCCCTATCCCATGGCTCCATCCCTGGATCACCCAGCCCGTGGATCCATCCTCATCCCATGGATCCCTCCCCATCCCACGGATCCCTCATCCCATGGCTCCATCCCCTGGATCCCTCCCATTCCCAGGGATCCCTCCTCATCCCACAGATCCCTCATCCCATGGCTCCATCCCATGAATCCCTCTCCATCCCATGGATCCCTCCCCATCCCACAGATCCCTCATCCCACAGATCCCTCCCTATCCCATGAATCCCCTCATCCCACAGCTCCCTCATCCCCTGGATCCCTCCCCATCCCACAGCTCCCTCATCCCCTGGATCCCTCCCCATCCCACAGATCCCTCATCCCATGGATCCCTTATCCTATGGCTCCATCCCATGGATCCCTCCCCATCCCCCGAATCCCTCCCCATCCCCTGGATCCCTCCCCATCCCCTGGCTCCCCCCGATCCCGTTGGTCCCTGACCCTGGGGGGGTCTGCAGGTCCTCAGACACTCCTGGCGATCCCGGAAGTTGTTCCCGTTCCCCCTGCAGCCCCCGTAGAGGAATTCCCGGCACGTCCCGTCCCGGGGGCTGTAAAACCACCGGGGGAAGGAGGCACGGCACGGCCCCGGGGACACCGGGACACGGCACAGGGCTGTGGGGACATTGGGGACATCAGGGGGGACACAGGGACATTGGGGACATCAGGGACATTGGGGATATCAGGAGGGACACAGGGACACGGCACAGGGCTGGGGACAGACATGGGGACATCAGGAGGGATACAGGGACATGGGGACATCAGGGACATTGGGGACATCAGAGGGGACATAGGGACACGGCACAGGGCTGGGGACAGGGACATGGGGACATCAGGAGGGACACAGGGACATGGCACAGGGCTGGGGACACAGACATGGGGACATCAGGGACATTGGGGACATCAGGGACATCAGGAGGGACACAGGGACATGGCACAGGGCTGGGGACACAGGGACATCAGAGGGGACATCAGGGGGGACACAGGGACACTGGGGACATGAGAGCCCAGGGGACACCGGGACATAGCACAGGGCTGGGGGGACATTGGGGACATCAGGAGGGGACATCAGGGACTCAGGGACATTGGGGACATGAGGGGGGACACAGGGACACTGGGGACACCAGGACACGGCACAGGGCTGGGGGGACAGACATGGGGACATCAGGAGGGACACAGGGACATTGGGGACATGAGGGGGGACACAGGGACATCAGAGGGGACATCAGGACACTGAGACATCAGAAGGGGACATTTGGGACATGGGGACATCAGGAGGGACACAGGGACATCAGGAGGGGACATTGGGACATGGGGACATCAGGGACATTTGGGACATTATTAGGGACACCAGAACACAGCACTGGGCTGGGGACATTGGGGACATCAGGAGGGACATCAGGATGCTGGGGACACAGGGACATTGGGGACATCAGGGACATTGGGGACATCACCAGGGACACTGGGGACATGAGGGGGGGACACAGGGACACGGGGACATTGGGGACATCAGGGGACACAGGGACACAGCACTGGGCTGGGAGGACATTGGGGACATCAGGAGGGACATCAGGACACTGGGGACACTGGGACATGGCACTGGGCTGGGGGGACATTGGGGACATCAGGGACATGGGGACATCAGGACACTGGGGACACAGGGACATTGGGGACACCAGGACACGGCAGAGGGCTGGGGGGACATTGGGGACATCAGAGGGGACACGGGGACACAGCACAGGGCTGGGGACATTGGGGACATGGGGATATCATCAGGGGACATCAGGGACACAGGGACATTGGGGACATTATTAGGGACACCGGGACATGGCACTGGGCTGGGGGGACAGGGATATGGGGACATCAGGGGGGACATTGGGGACATGAGGGGGGACACAGGGACATGGGGACATTGGGGACATGAGAGCCCAGGGGACACCGGGACACAGCACAGGGCTGGGGGGACATTGGGGACATCAGGAGGGGGACATCAGGGACCCAGGGACATTGGGGACTTGAGGGGGGACACAGGGACATTGGGGACACCAGGACACGGCACAGGGCTGGGGGGACAGACATGGGGACATCAGGAGGGACACAGGGACATTGGGGACATGAGGGGGGACACAGGGACATCAGAGGGGACATCAGGACACTGAGACATCAGAAGGGGACATTTGGGACATGGGGACATCAGGAGGGACACAGGGACATGGCACAGGGCTGGGGACATCAGGAGGGGACATCAGAGGGGACACAGGGACACGGGGATGCGGCACAGGGCTGGGGACATCAGAGAGGACATCAGAGGGGACATCAGGGACATGGGGGACATCAGGAGGGACACCGGGACACGGCACAGGGCTGGGGACACAGACATGGGGACATCAGAGGGGACACAGGGACATGGGGACACTGGGGACATGAGAGCTCAGGGGACACCAGGACACAGCACAGGGCTGGGGGGACATTGGGGACATCAGGAGGGGACATCAGGGACCCAGGGACATTGGGCACATTGGGGACATCAGGAGGTGCCATTTGGGACATGGGGACATCAGGGATATTGGGGACATCATCAGGGACATCAGGAGGGGACATCAGGGACATTGCGGACATCAGGAGGGGATATCAGGGACATGGGGACATCAGAGGGGACATCAGAGGGGACACAGGGACATTGGGGACATCAGGAGGGACATTTGGGAAATCTGGGGCCATTTTGGGGCCATTTTGGGGCTAATTGGGGACACTGGGGACGTTTTGGGGCCATTTGGGGCCATTTGGGGTCATTACCATCGTAGGTGGAGGCGGCTGCAGCAGCTTCAGGGTGGAAAGGAACTGGGAAAAGAGGGAAATGATGGGAAAAATGGGGAAAAAAGGGGAAAAAAGGGGAAAAAGGGGAAAAAAGGGGAAAAAAGGGGGAAAAGGGGGAAAAAAGGGGAAAAAAGGGGAAGAAAGGGGGAAAAAGGGGGAAAAAGGGGGAAAAAGAGGGAAAAAGGGGGAAAAGGAAAAAAAAGGGAAAAAAAGGGGAAAAAAGGAAAAAAGGAAAAAAGGGGAAAAGGAAAAAAGGAAAAAAGGGAAAAAAAAGGGGGAAAAAGGGGGAAAAAAAGAGGGGAAAAGGGGGAAAAAGGGGAAAAAACGGGAGAAAAAGGGGGAAAAAGGGGAAAAAAGGGAAAAAAGGGGAAAAAAGGGGAAAAAGGGGAAAAAATGGGGGAAAAAGGGGAAAAAGGGGAAAAAAGGGAGAGAAGGGGGAAAAAGGGGAAAGCCGGGGTGGAAATAAAGGATTTTGTGGCTAGAAACCTTCTTTTTTCAGCTAAAAACTGAATTTCCTGGATGAAAAGTGGAGTTTTGGGGGGATTTTCCGGATAAAAAAACGGGAAAAAAGGGATTTACCACCAAAAGCCCCGAATTCTCTGGGTTTAACCCCAATTCCCGTGCTCACAAACCCGGAGTTTTTCCCTCACTTGCTACAAACGGGAATTTGGGGGCTGAAACGCGGGGTTTTTTCCTCAAAAAAATCCTTTTTTTCGGCAAAAAAAGGGGAAGTTTTTATCTATAAACTTGGAACCCCCCCAATTTACCCCCCCCCAACTCCCCCCCTTCATTTTTCCCCAAAAAGAAGGAAAAGTGAAAGTATTTTCCCCTCCCCCCCCCCTCAGGCCCCTCCCCCCCCCCCTTCCCCTCACTCCCCTCAGAGGCCTCTCCCCCCTTTCCTCACCCGCTCCTCCCCCCCCTGTTTTTCCCCGCCCCCCCAGACCCGGGATGGGTTCGGTACCGGTTGGGGGGGTGGGTTCGGTGCCGGTTCGGGTTCCGGTGCCGGTTCGGGTCCGGTTGGCGGCGGCCTCGGGCAGGAGCAGGAGGAGCAGCAGCGGGAGGAGCCGCCCGGGCGCCATGGCGGCCGCTGCTGACGTCACACAGGTGCGACCACGCCCTCCCCAGGTAGGGAGGGAGCCACGCCCACTCGCTAAGCCACGCCCACTCGCCGAGCGGTTTGTTTTTTAGACCACGCCCCCTCCCGGGTTAAGCTCCGCCCCTTCGTTTGCATGCGGCGCGGGAAAAGGCGGCGCCGGGGAGGCTGAGGGGGGGGGATAGGGGTGGGGGGGCTATAGGGGGGCTATAGGGTGCTGTAGGGGGGCTGTAGGGTGCTATAGGAGCTATAGGGGCTATGGGGAGCTATAGGGTGGCTATAGGGGCTTTAGGGTGCTGTAAGGGCTATGGGGGGCTGTAGGGTGCTATAGGGTGCTGTAGGGGCTATGGGAGGGCTGTAGGGTGCTGTAGGGGCTGTGGGGGGCTATAGAGACTGTAGGGTGCTGTAGGGTGCTATAGGAGCTATAGGGGCTATGGGGAGCTATAGGGTGGCTATAGGGGCTTTAGGGTGCTGTAAGGGCTATGGGGGGGCTATAGGGTGCTATAGGGGGCTATAGGGGCTATGGGGGGGCTATAGGGTGCTATAGGGTGGCTATAGAGTGCTGTAGGTGCTATAGGGTGGCTATAGGGGCTATGGGGGTGCTATAGGGTGCTGTAGGGGCTGTGGGGGGCTATAGAGGCTGTAGGGTGCTGTAGGGTGCTGTAGGGCCTATGGAGGGCTATGGGGAGCTATAGGGTGGCTATAGGGGCTTTAGGGTGCTGTAAGGGCTATGGGGGGGCTGTAGGGTGCTATAGGGGGCTGTAGGGGCTTATGGGGGGCTATAGGGTGCTGTAGGGTGGCTATAGGGGCTATGGGGGGGCTGTAGGGTGCTGTAGGGGCTGTGGGGGGCTATAGAGGCTGTAGGGTGCTGTAGGGTGCTGTAGGGCCTATGGAGGGCTATGGGGAGCTATAGGGTGGCTATAGGGGCTTTAGGGTGCTGTAAGGGCTATGGGGGGCTGTAGGGTGCTATAGGGTGCTGTAGGGGCTTATGGGGGGGCTATGGGGGGCTATAGGGTGCTGTAGGGTGGCTATAGAGTGCTGTAGGTGCTATAGGGTGGCTATAGGGGCCATGGGGGGGCTGTAGGGTGCTATAGGGTGCTGTAGGGGCTATAGGGGGGCTGTAGGGTGCTGTAGGGGCTGTGGGGGGCTATAGAGGCTGTAGGGTGCTGTAGGGGCTATGGAGGGCTATGGGGAGCTATAGGGGGCTATAAGGGCTATAGGGTGCTGTAGGGGCTATAGAATCATGGAATGGGCTGGGTTGGAAGGGACCTCAGAGCTCATCAAGTCCAACCCTTGATCCACTCCCCCCGTGGGTCCCAGCCCACTCAGTGCCACCTTCAGCCCCTTCTTAAAACCCTCCAGGGATGGAGAATCCCCCCCTGCTGGGCAGCCCATCCCAGGGGCTGAGCACCCTCCCGGGAAGGAGTTTTTTCCTAATTTCCAACCTAATTAAGCCCATGGCCTCTTGTAAGAAGAACCCGACCCCCCCCTGGCTCCAACCTCCTTTCAGGGAGTTGCAGAGAGTGATGAGGTCTCCCCTGAGCCTCCTCTTCTCCAGCCTCAACACCCCCAGCTCCCTCAGCCCTTCCTCACAGGAATTCTGCTGGATCCCATCACAGCCTCCTTGCTCTTCTCTGGACCTGCTCCAGCACCTCAATCTCCTTCCTGAGCTGAGGGGCCCAGAACTGGACACAGAACTCAAGCTGTGGCCTCACCAGGGCTGAGCACAGGGGCAGAATCCCTTCCCTGGACCTGCTGGCCACGCTGTTCCTGAGCCAGCCCAGGATGCCATTGGCCTTCTTGGCCACCTGGGCACACTGCTGGCTCATGGTCACCTTCCTGGCAATCCCAGGTCCCTTTCTGCCACTCTGTGCCCAGCCTGGAGCTCCCCATGGGGTTGTTGTGTTGAACCTCATCCCCTTGGGATCAGCCCAACTCTCCAGTCTGTCCAGGTCCCTCTGCAGAGCCCTCCTGCCTTCCAGCTGACCCACACTGCCCCCAGCTCGGTGTCATCTGCTAATTAATTAATTATGGACTCAATCCCCTCATCTAAATCATCACTAAAGACATTGAACAGCACTGGGCCCAGCACTGATCCCTGGGGGACACCACAGCCGCCATTTTGAGGCAGCCCCGTTCAGCACCACTCTCTGGGCCCCTTCCAGCAGCTCCTGACCCAGCACAGGGTGCTCCTGGCTGATCCATGGGCTGATCTCAGCCCCCCCATTTCCCAGCACCAGGCAGGGGGGGTTTGGTGGCTCTGGCTCTGATCTCTCCCTGCTCTGCAGGTGGTGCTGAAGGAGGATTCCTCATTCCAGCTGACCACAGAAGTCAAACACCTTTCCATGGTCGGGGGGGGGGTCCTGGGGGACGGGCTGGGTTTGGGGGGGCTCTGGGGGGGTCATGGGGGATCGGGGGGGTCAGAGCCCCCCCCCTCTGTGCCCCCCCTTTCCCTTTGCCCCCCCAGGTGTGGGTTGGGTCTGGGGGGGTTCTGGGGGGACTGTGGGGGCTGTAGGGGGGGATGGGGGTGTTCAGGGGGGGTTGGTTGTTTCTGGGGGGGGGTCAGGAGGAGTCAGTGCCCCCCCCTCACCCCCCCTTCCCTTCACCACCCCCCCCCCCAATGTGTGGGGGGTCAGGGGGGCTTGGGGGGGTTGGGTTTGGTCTGGGGGTGTCAGGGAGGATGGGTTGGATTTGGGGGGGCTTTGGGGGATCTGGGGGACTGTGGGGGGGTCAGGGGGGGTCAGTGCTCCCCCCCCCCGTGCCCCCCCTTTCCCTTTGCCCCCCCCAGGTGTGGGCTGGGTCAGGGAGGGGTTGGAGGTCGGGGGTGGGGGGGGATGGTCAAGGGGGGGTGGGTTGGGTCTGGGGGGGGGCTTGGGGGGTCAGGGGGGGTTGGATGTTTTGGGGGGGGGTCAGTGGCCCTCCCTGTGCCCCCCCCTTCCCTTTGCCCCCCCAGGTGTGGGCTGGTGGCTCTCTGGATGGCAGCTTCACTCCTGGCCCCCTCCCACGGGGTGGGTCTGGGGGAGGTGCTGGGGGCAGCCCAGGCCCGGGGCTTCACTGCCCGGGGGGAGATGTTTTCAGGTAAAAAAACCCCAAATCAGGGAGGGGGGGGACACAAAACCCCTTTTTTTTTGGTTATTTCCTCCCCCCCTTTGTTCTTTTTGCAGCCCTGCACATGGCAGCCCTGGCCCAGGAGCTCTTCCCCTGCAGAGCTGAGGTCGTTTCGGGGGGCCTGGGGGGGCCCAATCGCCCCAAGATCCTCCAGCACCTCACCCGGGGGCTCCCCCTCCTCGTGCCGTATCCTGGGGGGGGATTTTATTTTTTTTTTGGGGGGGGGGGGATCCTTTTTTTCAACCCCTTCTGCTGGTTCTGTCCCCACTGGGCTGGGAGCCCCCATTTTGGGGGGTCCTAAGCCCCCTAAATCTCCTTTTACATTATGGGGGGGCTCTGTTAATCCGGGGGGGCTATTTTGGGGGGGGTTGTGTCTTTTTTTGGGGGGGGGGATCATTTTACCCCCATTTCCCCCCTCGTGTGGTGCTGCCCCCACTCAGGGTATTTTGGGGGGGGGGGTCCAGATGATTTCTTACTGGGGGTTTGGGGTCTTATTGGGGGAGGGGGTTAATTTGGGGGGCTGGGAGGATTTGGGGGGGGGTTTCACCCTGTTGCCCCCCCTTGACCCCCCCCCAAGTTATGATGAAGACAGCAACCACGAGCCCTGCCACAAACACGGCCACAAAGCCCATTGGGCTGTGCTCACAGGTACAAAACAAAGGGGGGGGGGCTCAGGGACCCCCCTCATGGTGTGGGGGGGGGCTCTGAGGTGACCTTGCCCCTTCCCCCCCCCCCAGGTGTCATTCTGGGGGTCCCCACCTCGGCGTTGCCCCCCAACTTCCAGCAGGACCCCGAGATCCCCAACCTCTTCCACGCCCCCCAGGAGGAGTTTTTTTTGGGGGGGTGGATTTGGGGGGGGGTTCTTTAGAGGGGGGGGAGGTTTGGGTGTTGGGGCAACAGGGGAAAAGCCCCCGGCCCCATTTATGGCCCTGGGGGGGACTGGAAACCAGTAATGGGCAACTGGGAGAGCTGAGCCCCAGGAGGGAGGGGGATGGGCACCACTATGTGGTACCCGAGGGGGGGCTGGGGGGGGGGCTGAGGGGGAGGGTGGTGCTGCTGGGACCCCCATAAACAACCCCCCCACCTCAAAAAAGAAATCCCCCCCCCAATAAACACCTCCAAGAAAAGCCCTGAAGTGCAAGAAATGTCACCAAGAAACATCCCCCCCCCCCAAAAAAAAATGGGAAACTCCCTAAACACCCCCCCAAAAAATGGGAAACCCCCCAAACACCCCCCCAAAAAATGGGAAACCCCCCAAACACCCCCCCAAAACAAAACCACCCTGAGAAGCCCCCCAAACACCCCCCCCAAAAAAGCCCTAAGAAACCCCCCCAAAAAAAACCCCACTCCAAACCCCCCCAACAACCCCCCCCCCAAGAAACACCCCCAGATCCCTCAGGATGGATCCCAACACCCCGAGATCCCTTGGGGGCAATCCCTCAGGATGGATCCCAGCACCCCCAGATCCCTCAGGATGGATCCCAACACCCCCAGATCCCTTGGGGGGAATCCCTCAGGATGGATCCCAAATCTCCTGCAGGCTCCCAGATCCCTCAGGATTTAAAGGGAAGGAAAAAGAGGTTTGGGACCATTCAGAGAATCCTGGAATCATGGAATTATCCAGAGAATCCTGGACTCAGGATCACGGAATCACTCAGAAAGTGACTCAGAGAATCATGGAACCATGGAATCATGGAACCACAGGATCCTGGGATCTCTCACAGGATCCTGGAACCATTCAGAGAATCATCAGAACCTTGGAACTGAAGCTTGGAAGGGCCCTCAAGGACCCTCTGATCCAAACCCTTGTCCACAAGACTTCCAGCTTTCCCAGGTGAGGGACTCTTCCCCTTCCCAGTTTCCCAGGAGGGACTCCAGGTCCTTTTGCCCCCCCCCCCCTTCTGCTGTCCCTGTCCCCAAGCTTCTGGATCCCGGAGTCTTGGGGTCCTTTGTGACATCTCCGGGTGTCACTCCGACCCTGAGGGTGCAGCGGAGAGGAGAGAGGAGAGTGGAGAGCCTAGAGCCGAGAGACGAGAGACGAGAGAGGAGAGAGGAGAGAGAAGAGAGGAGAGAGAAGAGAGGAGAGTGGAGAGTGGAGAGACGAGAGAGGAGACCCCACACACAGCTCACAGCTTTTCCGTGTTTGTCCCCAAAGCTTTGACCCAAACTTCCCCATTCCTGCTCCAGCCCTTTTCCCTTTTTTCCTAAAAAATGGCGGAGGGACTGACCAGCCTGCTGAGGATGCTGGAGGAGGAGGAGGACAGAGATACCCTGAAGAGCAGCTCCTTGGAGAACCAGCTGCAGCCTCTGGTGGTTGGTGAGGGAGACACACAGGACCTTTTCCTCTTCCTCTTCCTCTTCCTCCTCCACCTCCTCCTCCTCTCTCCTTTTCCTTTCCTTTTCCTTTCCTTTCCTTTCCTTTCCTTTCCTTTCCTTTCCTTTCCTTTCCTTTCCTTTCCTTTCCTTTCCTTTCCTTTCCTTTCCTTTCCTTTCCTTTCCTTTCCTTTCCTTTCCTTTCCTTTCCTTTCCTTTCCTTTCCTTTCTTTCCTTTCCTTTCCTTTCCTTTCCTTTCCTTTCCTTTCCTTTCCTTTCCTTTCCTTTCCTTTCCTTTCCTTTCCTTTCCTTTCCTTTCCTTTCCTTTCCTTTCCTTTCCTTTCCTTTCCTTTCCTTTGCTTTCCTTTCCTTTCCTTTCTCCCTCTCCTTCCTCTTTCTCCTCCTCCTCTCCTCTTCCTTTCCTTCTCCTTCTCCTTCTCCTTCTCCTTCTCCTTCTCCTTCTCCTTCTCCTTCTCCTTCTCCTTCTCCTTCTCCTTCTCCTTCTCCTTCTCCTTCTCCTTTTCCTTCTCCTTCTCCTTCTCCTTCTCCTTCTCCTTCTCCTTCTCCTTCTCCTTCTCCTCCTTCTCCTTCTCCTTCTCCTTCTCCCTCTCCCTCTCCCTCTCCATCTCCCTCTCCCTCTCCTCTTCTCTTAGAATCCCAGAATCATTAGGATTGGAAAGGATCCCTCTGGGATCACCCACTCCACCCCTCGATCCCACGGCACTCAGTGCCACATCCAGTCCCTTTTTAGACCTCTCCAGGGATGGAGAATCCACCCCTTCCCTGGGCTGCCCCTTCCCAAGTCTGATCACCCTCTCCCTGACAGAATCCTTCCCAATATGCACCCCAAGCCTCCCCTGGCACACCCCAGGACACCATTCCCTCTTCTCTTGGCTCTCTTCCTCAGATTCCAGCTGGCTGCCCCTCTACAAAGAGGAGGTGCTGAAGGAAGCCGTGGATGACATCGTGGGCTTTGTCACCAACCCCGATATGGTAACTGGAACCATTCCTGCTGTGCTCGTGCTGGGGGGAGCTGGAGCTCTGGGTCCCCTCTCAGCACCCCCATTTCTCTCTCATCACCCCCATTTCTCTCTCAGCCTCCCCATTTCCCTCTCATCACCCCCATTTCTCTCTCAGCCCCCCCATTTCTCTCTCATCACCCCCATTTCTCTCTCAGACCCCCCATTTCTCTCTCAGCCCCCCCATTTCTCTCTCATCACCCCCATTTCCCTCTCATCACCCCCATTTCTCTCTCAGCCCCCCCATTTCTCTCTCACCCCCATTTCTCTCTCAGCCCCCATTTCTCTCTCACCCTCCCCATTTCTTCTCATCACCCCCATTTCCCTCTCAGCCCCCCCATTTCCCTCTCAGCCCCCCCACTTCCCTCTCAGCCCCCCCATTTCTCTCTCTCTCTGTTCCAGGGTATCCGCCAGCACGCAGAGGAGGCCAGCAAGTTCCTGAACTGTGTCTGTGTCCTCTGTGCTTGTGCAAATGCCCTGGGCATGATGGAGGGCATGGAGATTTTCTGTCAGGGCTACAAAGTCTTGGATAACATCGAGGTGAGGGGGGAGCTGGCAGTGCTGGGACAGCTGGGGCCCCTTTCAGCCCCCCCATTTCTCTCTCAGCCTCCCCATTTCTCTTCCATCACCCCCATTTCTCAGCCTCCCCATTTCCTTCTCAGCCCCCCCATTTCTCTTCTATCACCATTTCTCACCCCCCCATTTCTCTCTTCTCACCCCCATTTCCCTCTCAGCCCCCCCATTTCCCTCTCACCCTCCCCATTTCTCTCTCACCCCCCCCATTTCCCTCTCAGCCCCCCCATTTCCCAGCACCAGGCAGGGGGGGTTTGGTGGCTCTGGCTCTGATCTCTCCCTGCTCTGCAGGTGGTGCTGAAGGAGGAGTCCTCATTCCAGCTGACCACAGAAGTCAAACACCTTTCCATGCAGGCCATTACCCAGCTCAGGTACCTGCCCAGCCCTCCTGGGCTCCTCTCACCCAGGGGGGGACCCTGCACACCCTGTTAACACCTTCCTGCCCCCAGCTGCCCCATCTCCTCAGAGGAGGGAGCAAAACTCTGGTCTAATTGTAGGTGTTATTGGGGTGGGTGTCATGGTGGGAAATATTCTGCTGTGGGAGATAAAAATGAAGTTTTAACAGAGAGCATTTCCCTGCCAGAGGAGAGTTACTGCAGGCCAGGCTGGGGCTCAGTCCATCCTTATCAGGTTCTCTTGTTTTACACAACTGGAAGGATTTAAAGGTGGAACCTCCAGCTTTGTCTTGATGTAATGGATCAGAACAGATCCAACTGGACCTTCTCTCTTTGCCCTCTCCAACTGAAAGTTGATCTCCATATTTATATCGTTGATCAGAACAGGTCCAACTCAACTCTCTTTGCCCTCTGCTCCATCTTGACACAACTGATCAGAACAGATCCACTGGATCCACTGGACCTTTTCTCTTTGCCCTCTCCATCTAAAAGTTGATCTCCATCTGGCTATAATGGATCAGAACAGGTCCAACTGGGCCCTCTCTCTTTGCTCTCTCCTCCATCTGGATATAATTGATCAGAACAGGTCCAACTGGGCCCTTTCTCTGCCCTCTCCAACTAAAAGTCCATCTCTACATTGATATAATGGATCAGAACAGGTCCAACTGGGCCCTCTCTCTTTGCCCTCTCCTCCATCTGGATATAATTGATCAGAACAGGTCCAACTGGACCCTCTCTCTTTGCCCTCTCCTCCATCTGGATATAATTGATCAGAACAGGTCCAACTGGGCCCTCTCTCTTTGCCCTCTCCAACTAAAAGTCCATCTCCATCTGGATGTAATTGATCAGAATTTGCCCTCTCCAACTAATAGCTGATCTCCATCTGGATCAGAACAGGTCCAACTGGGCCCTCTCTCTTTGCAGCACGGTGGGAACCCTGCTGGAAGGCAAGGAGAAGATCCTGCTGGAGCTTTGCTTCTCCAGTGTTTTCTGGCTGCCCCCCGCAGAGCACATCGTGAGCCCCAAACCCACTCTCTACTACGAGGTAGGTTCTGGTTTAAGCTCCAGGAGCTCCCAGCCCCTCAGATCTGCCCCCTGCCCACCCTCTGCTGGGATTTGGGATGCAAAGCAGGGGCTGGGCTTGACTTTCCCCCCCTCACCCCCTCCTGTGGGCACAGGCAGAAGGTTTTCTGTCCCTGGCTCTCTCCCTGGGATTTGGGAATTCCTGGGGGTGGCAGAGGCAGCAGGAAGGAAGGAGACACCAGGCTCAAGGTCTTTGTCCTCCCTGCAGGTCCTGATGAGCATGGACACCCTGCTGCAGCAGATGGTGGCGAATTGTTCTGAATCCAGGGTCAGCGAGGTGCTGGAGATGATATTCCAGGTCTGGGATGTGCAAAGGGTGGAGGGAAGGGGTTGTCCTGGAGTGAGGGGAGGGATGGATGGAGGGAGGGATGGAGAGAGGGATGGAGGGAGGGATGGATGGAGGGATGGATGGATGGATGGAGGGAGGGAGGGAGGGATGGATGGAGGGAGGGAGGGAGGGAGGGAGGGATGGATGAGCAGACTGCAGGGGGGTTCCCAACATCCTGGGGTAACCAGGGGCTGCCCCCCAGGCTTTCCTGGCACCCAGGGGGTGGCATCTGCCTCCTGCCTGGCCACAAGGCTGTGGGGTACCCAGGGAACCCCCGTCCAGCCTCAAGGGACCCAGCGGGTGCAGCCCAGGAGTGGATGGATGCTGGTTCTGCTGGAGGGGGTGTCTGCTCCCAGGACACACCAGGAGCTTCTCTCTCTCTCTTTCCCCCCAGCTGCTGATAAACTTTTCCAACTGTGAGAGGCCCGAGGTTCGGAAGAGGGCAGTGGGCAGGATCCGCGGCCTCAGCCGCTTCCTGACCGCTTCTTCCTGGGGGAAAGTAAGGACCTGGAACCCTCCAGCCAGCCCAAAGCCCCCTCCCTGCACACCCCTCCAGCTCTCTGCTCCCCTTTTGCTCTTCTGCTTCCCTCCCCCAGCACGATCAAAAGACGGAGAACCAGGAATTCCAGATCCCAAACTTTGGGGAGCTGCTGGGCCAGCTTGTCCTGCTGCTGTCCTTCAAGGAGAAAGAGGAGGACACCAGTGCCATGGCCTTAGATGCTCTGTGGTGCTTCTTCATCGAAAAGCACCAGAAATGTAAGAGAAGCCACACACCAACATCCCCCAGGGCTCTGCTTGTCTTCCTGGGGGTTGCCACAGACCATTCCTGGGCTTTTTGGGGACACCAGCAGTGCCTCTCCCCTGCTCCCCAGCCCCAGGCTGCTGATGTTGCTCCCTCAAAGAGGAAGGCAGCCCCACTCCTCCTCTTCCTCACCTCCCTTGGAGAGCTTCTCCCCCTGCCCTGGGGGGTTTCCAGCCATGCTTTAATTGTGGGGCTGCTCCAGGGCTGGAGGTTTTGGGCTTTCCCAGCCCAGGAGCTCCCATGCAGGCAGCTCCACTGCTCCCCAGTCCCTCCTCTTCCTCCTCCTCTCCTGCCCCTGGCTCATCATCTCCCTCCTCAGCCATTCCAAGCCTTCCTCAGGATGTGCTCAGCTTGCCTGCAGAGCTCCTGGATCTCACCCCCTCCTGTGTCTCTGCCCTGCTCAGGCACAACCCTGCCCGAGGACCAGGAAGAACTCCGACAGAACTGGGAAGTCCAAACTGCTGCCCCCTCCTGCTCTGAGGTTGCCAGAACTGTTACTGAGGTAGTGACCTTCCCCCTCCCTGCCACCCTTCCCCAGGGCAGCAGCAGAGGGGGGGACATTTGTCAGCAATGGCACCAGGAACAGGGGAGCTGGGGTGGCCTCGCTGTCCCCAGGCAGAGATGATGCCAGGGCTGCCCTTCAGCATCCCAGCTCCAGCTCCAGCCCTCCTGGCCACCAGCAAGCCCTGGGTGGCTGTAGGGCCAGCAGCACCCTCTGCTCATCACCCCAAACCTCCTTGCTCACCCTGGGGCTCCTCTCTCCTCATCCTCCCACGGGGCAGGGGCTGCAGCTTTCCCCTGGGCTCTGCTGCCACCACCCCTGCTGGGCACCTCCCACCTGGGACACCTCCTGTGACGTGTCCCTGCTCTCTTTTTCCTCCCAAAGATGTTCTCAAAGTACCTCCAGCCCTCAGAAAGAGCAGATGCCATCCCCAGAATCATGCTGGGCAGACCCCAGCTCAGCCACCCCATCAGGGCACCCCATGTGATGTCTCTGTGCTCTCTTCTTCCTCCCAAAGACATAAGCAAAGCATCTCCAGCCCTCAGAAAGAGCAGATTCCATCCCCAGAATCATGCTGGGCAGACCCCACCATCAGGGCACTTCATGCTTCATGTCCCTGCTCTCTTTTTCCTCCCCAAGATGTTCTCAGGGTTCCTGAAGCCCTCAGAAAGGACAGGTTTCATCCTGAGGGTCATGGAGGGGATGCAATCCTTCACCATCTATGACAAGGAGCTGGTGGGCAGCGTCCTGCTTGGGATCACAGGAGAGTCAGTGCGCTGGATCGTGGATGTGAGGGGCCTCTGCCTGGGCTGCCCTTCAGCCCTCTCAGCCCTTGCTCCTTCTTCCATCCCTCATTCCATACATCCATGTATCCATGTATCCATCCCTCCATCCATCCATCCATCCATCCATCCATCCATCCATCCATCCATGTATTCATCCATCCCTCCATCCATCCATCCATCCATCCATCCCTCCATCCCTTCCTCCCTCCCTCCATCCCTCCATCCATCCCCCCATCCCTCCCTTTCTCCCTCATCCCATCCCATCCCATCCCATCCCATCCCATCCCATCCCATCCCTCCCTCCCTCCTCATCCCTCCCTCCCTCCTCATCCCTCCCTCCCTCATCCCATCCCATCCCATCCCATCCCATCCCTCCCTCCTCATCCCTGCATCCCTGCCTCCCTGCTGATCCCTCTCCCTCTCCAGATTCCCAGGGTCCTGACCTCCCTCTACCAGACCCTCTGTTCCGTCCGTTGGGATTCAGCCTGGCAGGGAGTGCGCTCTCTGCTCCTCAAGCTGCTGGAGCAGAACCCTGAGGATGCAGTCAAGCTGCTGCTGGACACTGCTCCTCCAGGAGACCGGTACCGGCCCCCAAAATACCCAAAGTTCCCCCAATTCCCTTGATCTGAGGCAGCCCTGCTGACAGGGGGCTTTTCCTTGCAGCTCTGGGCTAGATATGTGGGAGATGCTGCTCACCAAACCCGGGGCTGTGGATCTGGTTTTGGTGGAGCTGCACAAGCAGCTCCAGCTCAGGCACCAGAATTTGCTTTTCTCCACCCTCTCCGAGGACATTTCTTGCCTGGCTGTGAGTTCCCATTTCTGGACCCCCCCTGTGCCCCCTCCTCAGCTCCCTGGGGGAAGCAGAAGCTGCAGGGTGCAGGGAGCTCCCTCCCCCAGCTCTGCCCATCCCTGACTCCTGGGTTTCTTTCAGCTCCTGTCCACCATGTACCTGTCCCAGGAATTCTTTGCCCAGGCCTACACCTTCTGGAGGTTCCTGAAGGAGCAGACCCAGGACGTGCTCTCTGTGGCACTCGTTGGCATGGCCACCCTGTCTGAGACTCCTGAGATGGTGAGCAGGGAATTCCAGAGGGCAGGAAGGGGAGGGAATGGCTGCAATCCAGTGGCAGCACCATCCCTCCCTCCCTCCATCCATGTATCCACCCATCCATCCATCCATCCATCCATCCATCCATCCATCCCTCCATCCCTCTATCCATCCCTCTCTCCATCCCTCCATGCCAGGGTGGGTCCCAGGGGCTTCCTGGGGATGTTTCCAGGAGTCCCTTGGGATCTCCTCCTCCTTTTTCCCTTCCCCAGGCCTGGAAGCTGAAGGTGCTGCTGCCAGACCTGCTGGAGGTGCTGGAGCAGGGGGCTGAGGATGTTCAGCTGAAGGCCCTCAAGATTTTCAGGAATGTGCTGAGGGAACTGAGCAGGAAGGAGGTGACTGCCATGGCTCCAGAGCTGCTGGACAAGCTCCTGCCTCTGTTTGGAAACGTAAGGATGGGCTGGGAGCAGCAGGCCTTGGGAAGCTGATCCCTAGGGAAGCACTGGGAGAAGGGGCTGCTCCTCTCCTGTCTCCTCTGGGAGATGTGGGAGGGAGGAAAGGAGGGAGGGAAGGAGGGATGGATGGATGGATGGATGGATGGATGGATGGATGGATGGATGGATAAATGGCTGGAGGGATGGATAAATGGATGGATGGCTGGTTAAATGTCTGGGTTCTGAGTCCTGCAGCCCAGCTCAGCCTCTCCCTGAGCTCTTTGCACCCTGGGGCTGTTCCAGCTGGGAATGGGCTCCTCCCCAGGGGCAGAGCTGCTCTGTCTCATGTCCTGCTCTCTTCTCCCCAGGAGATGCTGAGTGACCTGAGGGAATTCTCCCTCCAGCTCTTCACAGAGCTGCTGCAGAAAGTGTCTGGGAGGAGGGAGCTGAAGTGGAGGAGGGAGCTGAAGCAGCGAGTGAGACGGGGGCTCTTCCACCTCTGGCTCCACATGAGGGATGAGAGCCCCAGCGTGGCCCAGGTACAGCTTCCAGCCAGAGCTTTGGGGTGGGAATGGGAAGAAAAGCAGAGGAAAAGGAGGGGGGTGGCATCTCCCAAGCTCTGGTGTCCTGCAGGCCTCCAGCCAAGCCCTGCTGGCTGCTGCAGAGCTGCTCCAGTGGCATCAGCTCCAGGACCTGGTGCAGAAAGAGCAGACCTGGAGGATTGGGGAGTGCTTGGTGAGGACAAAGCCTGAGGCTGGAGGAGGGAAAAGTCATGGGATGGGATGGGATGGGATGGGGGATCTGCAGCTCTGCTGCAACCCAGAGCTCCCAGCCTGGAGCTGAAGCCTTGGTCCCTGTCCTGAAGGAAAGAGCTCCAGGGGTTCCTTTCCAGGAGGGATGGAGAGAGGGAGGGAGGGAGAGAGGGATGGATGAAGGGATGGATGGATGGATGGATGGATGGATGGATGGATGGATGGATGGAGCCCCCTCTCCCCTCCCTGCACCCCACGGGGGTCTCAGCACCCCCAGGGCTCCCTCTCCACCTCAGTCCCCCTGTCTCCTGGCTGGGAGAGGGGACTGGGCTGGGAGGAGGGACTGGGAGGTGCCCAAAGCCTCTCCTGCTCTCTCCAGCTGCAGCAGGGCAGGAGCATAGCTGAGGAATACCTGGAGCAGAGCCTGGGATACCTGGAGGATGCTCAGGACACCCTGAGGTTGGAAGCCATCAGGTTCCTGGGTGAGCCACAGCCACAGCACGTTTTCCACATCTCCCAGGGCACTCCCTAAGGGGTTAAACACAACTCTTCCTTTTCCTTTCCTCTTTCCTTTCCTCTTTCCTTTCCTCTTTCCTTTCCTTTCTTTTCCCTTTTCCTTTTTCCTCTTCCTCTTCCTCTTCCTCTTCCTCTCCCTCTCCCCTCTCCCTCTCCTTCTCCTTCTCCTTCTCCTTCTCCTTCTCCTTCTCCTTCTCCTTCTCCTTCTCCTTCTCCTTCTCCTTCTCCTTTTTTTCTCCTTCTCCTTCTCCTTCTCCTTCTCCTTCTCCTTCTCCTTCTCCTTCTCCTTCTCCTTCTCCTTCTCCTTCTCCTTCTCCTTCTTTTCCTTTTCCTTCCTTCTCTTTTCTTCCTCTCTCTTCCTCTCTCCTCTCTTTCTTTATTTCCTTACCTATTTATTTCTTTATTCCCCAGGGCTTGCAGAGGGGGGGCAGCAGCACACTGAAGATTCTCTCTTTTTAGTTTTTATTTATTTTTTTTATTCATTTTTTCCCAGGCCTTGCTGCTCGGGGCCAAAGCCATCAGAAGCTCTCAGAGCTGATTAGTGGTGAGCAGGGGACAGAGGGACCTGGGGAGGGGACAGAGGAGCCAGGGGAGGGGACAGAGGAGCCTGGGGAGGGGACAGAGGAGCCTGGGGGGGACAGAACCTGGGGAGGGGACAGAGGAGCCGGGGGGGGACAGAACCTGGGGGGGGACAGAACCTGGGGAGGGGACAGAGGGACCTGGGGGGGGGGGACAGAGGAGCCTGGGGAGGGGACAGAACCTGGGGAGGGGACAGAGGGACCTGGGGGGGGACAGAGGGACCTGGGGAGGTGACAGAACCTGGGGAGGGGACAGAGGGACCTGGGGGGGGACAGAGGGACCTGGGGGGGGGACAGAGGGGCCTGGGGAGGGGACAGAACCTGGGGAGGGGACAGAGGGACCTGGGGAGGGGACAGAGGGACCTGGAGGGGGGGGACAGAGGAACCTGGGACAGGGGACAGAACCTGGGGGGGGACAGAGGGACCTGGGGGGGGGGGACAGAGCTTGGGCCAGGGGACAGAACCTGGGGAGGGGACAGAGGAGGTTGGCAGATTGCTGGGGGGGACATTTGGGGTCTCTTCTCTGAAGTCATTTGATTTTTGGGTCCCAGCACTTTTCCCCCTGGAGCACGATTGCATCCCCTCCATCCGCTGCCTGGCGACTCAGACCATTTTCACCCTGGGCTCCCTCAGGGGGAAGGAAAAATGGAAAAAAACCAAAAGGTTCTGGTGCTGCTGAGCCCGGAGCAGCTCCAGCTTTTCCCCAGGAAAATTCCTCCTCTTCCCTGGGAACAATCCTCTGCTGACACTCCAGGATTCCATCTCCTGGAAAAGGGAAGAGGGGGAGAATCCTGGCGACTCCATTGCCCTGTTGATTTGTTCATATTGTCCATAATTAGGAGTTTTTTTCCTGTTTCTTGTTCCTGTTCTTGTTTCAATAAAGTTGTGAAGTTCAGTTCCCAGCCCATGGATCTCTCTCCCTCCTTCCCTTTTTTTTCATCAGGGATGAATCGGGATCCCCACTCATGGATTGCTGAATTCAGCAGCCAAAGGTGAAAAGATTCCAGGGAGGAAAAGGGAAAAGGGTCCAAACCTCATCCCAGGGTGTGGGAAAGCAATCTGCGGAGGCTTAAGGATTCCATGTACGCATCAATATGATTGCAGGAAAATCGTTTATTAGCAACTTGCACTCACTTTATATAGAGAAGCCTTGTTTACATCATCTTATCATGCAGGTGGCCTTGTACTCCAACCACACATACCATTCTCACGGAAAGATTCTTCTCACATAATTATTTTCCTCTTCTGTTGCCAATTAGTTATCTCTTTCCCATTAGCTTATTCTCAGGCCTCTAACTAGGCCTCAATAAGTATTAACCCAATGTAGCCTAAGTTGAAGTAAGTCAGGATTGCTCACAACCTGTATATTTCTGAACTGTTTCCCCAACATGGACCCTTTTTGTTTTTTGAGCAATTCTGACTTATTTCATTACATAAGATAACATGCTAATGATACGTTGTCATAAGCAGCATACTAATAATGCAAAGCAATAACATACCAATAATGCAAAAGAAATAATAACATATATACTAATACAAAGGTAATAATAACATACTAGTGATATAAAAGCAATAATAACATATATAACTGATAAGCCTTGCCTAATTAAATCTGTAAGCCAACAAGCTAACTGGTATATTTATGATTTTTATCAGTTCTTACCAAAGGCTTTTCTTCTTGCTATGTGTGATACAAATGAAACAGCAAGAAACCCAAATTTCAAATTTTCACTTATATTCTAGGCCTAATTGTTGCATTGACCAGTTTGATCACAAATGTTATTGATAACTCAGTAGTGCTCTCATCATGAGGTCACGCTCTTTTTTTCTCTCATAAGGGTATATGCTCTTCCCTTGTCTTTTTCCTTTTTTTTTTTTTTGATTGTAATGAAAATAGTTTTATTATCGAATCATGTGCTCTAATGGTTTCAAACTAAACTTGAAAAAATTTCTTGCTATCACACCACTCCCTGCATAGTATACAGTATTTTGCAGTGCAGCTTTGAGCATCTTTTAAATTCTTCTCTTAAACAATAGATCAAATTATAATCAATGTGCCCATCAAAGTAAGTTGTTTTAAAATATCTGGAGTTTGCATAAAAGCAGAGTAGTGATGCAACTTAATTGAAGCCAAATTATTTCTATTTCATGGATAGCTAAAATCTCCTGTCAAAGAAAAGAAAATATCACTATCTTTCATGAGTAGCAGGTAACCCTCAAGTTATTGCCTACCAAAATTCAGGCCTGGACATTTAATGCCCAGAACAATGTAAAAATATTTCTCACTTCTGCTGCATACCTTTAAGAAGGCATTAGAGAAAACTTGTCTCTTTTTTGTCTTTTTAATGAGACTCTGTGGTGTCCTTTCCTCCCCCTCCCAGCAGGGCTCACAGCTACAGTATCTGCGGGGGCAGAGGCAGCACCTACAGCTGTAGCAGCCTTGCTGGCAGCACCGCCAGGCACACGAAGGGGGGTTGAAAAGCAGCCGCGGGGGAAAGAGTCGGGGGGGGGGGGGAAATTTCTTTCTCTCCACAGCATTTCTCGGCCTCTGAAAAACATTCTTATGAATCTATCATACTCTTTACCAATATATGAGAAAAATTTAACAACACCTACCAAAAACTCTAAAAACCAAAACTACTACTAAAATCTGGTGGAATCAGCCTAAAATAAATCAGTACAATCTCCGAAACCAAATACTTGTATCAGAAATATTATCACTGTGGATCCACATTTAAAGGCCTTTGTTTCCATGGTCGAACCCATCTGCTCGGTACCCAACGCACTCCAGTACCTGTAAGTAAGCACATATAACCTCGACCAGTCAGTTTCACCTCTGCCGGCCCTTCCCATTGTCCAGTGATGGAATTCTTGAATTCCACCAAAATTTTGTGGAAGGTTCCGAAGCAAAGTCTGCTAAAGCTTTTTGGTGAATCAGTATCGGAGGTTCTGTACGATCTCCTGTAAGGCATAAATAGTTCATGACATACACAGCCTTACTCAACTGGTCCTGAGGAGGACTCCCTTCCTCCTCCCTTTTTGTCTTTCAAGGAGTGTCTTTAGTACTGAATGGCAACGTTCCACTACTGCTTGACCCGTAGGGTTATGAGGAATACCAGTAACGTGACAAATACCCCATTGTCCACAAAACTGTCGAAAACGAGCAGAAGAATAAGCGGGGCCATTGTCCGTCTTAATAGACTGAGGTACTCCAAGAACAGCAAAGGATACATATAGATGTCTGATAACATGTTTCGTTGCCTCACCAGTCTGAGCAGAGGCCCAAACGGCCATAGAAAAAGTATCTATAACAACAGGCACATATTTTAAGCGTCCAAACTGTTGTACATGAGTGACATCCATTTGCCACAGTTCCAAGGATTTTAAACCTTTAGGATTGACTTCCATCCCAATACCAAATCAACCTTTTGGCAATCAGGACAAGATTTCACAATTCCCTGGGCATCCCCCAGAAGTAAATGAAATTGCTTCGCTAGCACTTTAGCAGATTGATGGAAAAATGCATGAGATTGTCGAGCTTGTGAAAAAACATCAACAGAAGGACCAGTCCACGCTGGTGCAACTAAATAGTCAGCTCGGTTATTACCAATAGCCAAACCTCGGTCACTAAGATGACTCTGGATATGAGTGATAAAATAAGGATGTTCTCTTTCTGCTAAGAGTCTTAATAACTTCTGCAATAAGAAATACAAATGCTTATTTGAAATTTCCTTCAAAATGGCATGAGACATTCTTAAAACAATACCTACTACATAAAGTGAATCAGAGACTATATTTACAGCAGTATTATTCCACTTTTCAAAAACCCAAATAACCATGGTGAGTTCAAGGGTTTGCAAAGAGTCAAATGACTTCCCTTGAATTAAATGTTCTAATGTTCTTGCCATTGCCCAGGCGTCTCCTCCCGGGTAACAACAGCTTTACGGGATTTTTTTCCAGCGGCGTCCGTAAAGACCATTATGCCGTCCACTGGACTGTCAGACAAAAAACTACATGATTCCTACTGCATGTTAGATAAAAGTGGTAACAAGCGATATGAGGGGTAAGAATTCGCTATTTCCCCGCTAAGCTGTCCCAAGGCTATTTGCAGGTCTGTGGAAGTTCACAGCAACCAAACCAAATAGTCTTGCATTAGGGGGCAAAACGATCTGTCCCTCTCGGGTCCATTCCAGCGATGTCTTGACATCGCGCTTGGTCCCTTTTTTTTTTTTTTTTTTTTTTTTTTTCAAAACCAGTAATAACAAATATAATTGATAAACCTTGTCTAATTAAATCTCTAAGCTATCCCTATATCCCTAAATGATTTAACCATTCATTTAACCCAGTATATACAACAGTTAATTTTTTCATGTTATCTTAATCAATCGTTTTTGGTTGTGAATTGACTCTGAATGATCAGCTAAATTTATGCAAATACATTCTAGCCAAGTCTTCACAAGCATAACCTAAAAGCTAACAATAAAAAGTCAGTGGCAGCACGATGTTGTAAAACTGCATGTCTGACACTATCAACATCTTTTAGCATCTGTTTTAAAATATCAGAAGTTAAGTTCATCTGCTTAGCAGTGCAACCGAATAGCATAACCAACAATCAACATATAGACAACGCATCCCATAATCAACATATAAACGATCACATGAATTACAACATTAACAAAAACCTGTTATCAATACAACACAATACTAAAAGCACATTTCACACTACAGTGGAAGGGCTTAAATAACTTTTTAGTATGAGGAAGTTTAGATGTCCACTGGCGCGTAGAACCAAGGGGGTAGAGGAGGCTTATCCGACAAAAGTTAGTCGGGGGGCCCCAAAAGCGTCCCCAGACCCCTCCCGGGTCACGGCACGGTGGAGTCCTGGTTTCCTCCATGGTTGCCAAATTGAAGCCCAAAAAGCCAAATAAAATTATTTAGAGACAAAATTTTAAGCCTATAAACAGCAAAAGCACACACACACACACTTTTTTTTCTCTGCTGTGGTGTCTGCAGCAGGGCTCATTCTCTGAGCAGCAGCAGTGTGTGCGGGGGGGGCGAGAAGCGGCTGCGGAGGCAGGAGTGGGGGTGCTCTCCGTACCAGGAGCAACTCTCACTCTCCACAGCAACTTCCAGCCTCCAAAAAGGCATACTCATTCTCATAACTGTGTTTTTTGTCTTATTTCTCACCAATATATAAGAAAAACTAACAACCTCTAGAAGATTCAAAAATGAAATGATATTGCTACTAAAATCTGGTAAAGTTACCCTGAAACAAAATGAAATGGTACAATTTCCTAAACCAAAACTACAAGTATGATTACCAACCAAGTTTTTTATCTCTGTATGAAACACCAGTGTACCATGCACCACAATATACATCAATATTGAGAACTATATTGCAATGATGGTTCTTAAGCAGCTTTATCTTAAGGATCTTTACCTCAAGCAGCTTCTAAGAATTGGGCTGCTGTAGCACCTTTTGGGGAGTAGTCCTAATGCATGTTTAGGTTTTTCATGAGCATTGTCATATGCCGACATAAAAAAAAAAATTTTTTTTTTTTTTTTTTCTTTTTTTTTTTTTTTTTGATTTTTTCATCTCTTTTGACAAATCAAGATGTGACATTACCACTGAATATATGTGATCCACAAATTTTGAATATGACTCTGCTCTCTCTGTTTAATATTTGTAAAAGAAAGGGGTTGTTTGTGCAGGATCATGAACAATTTGCAAAGCCTTATATGCCAATTCTTGTGAAAGTTGTAACACTTCAGTTTGAAACCATGCCTGCAAATCTGCACGTACAAAAGGACAAGCACTGAGTAACATTTGTGCTTGCACTCCGTGTAATGCATCGGTGTTCTGTCTAGGAATCACAGCTGCATTTTCACACAGCATTTACCATTTATGATGAAATTGCAATTGTTGAGAAGGAGTTAACAGAGTATCAATGAGCATTTTTGTGTCATATGGCATCAACAACTGAGCAGTAAAAAGATGTTGCAAAAGAGATTGAGTAAATGACTCAAACCGATTTCAAATTGTACTGCGCCTGTACTGTAATGTCACCTTTGGCTTCTTTTATCATTTTCCAATCTAATGCAACCCATTGACCTCCTCATCCTGGTCCCACAATCACTGGAAAACCATTTGACTCATATTGGGAACCATTTCTCCTTCAACTATAGCATTTGAATAATTCCCTTCCATCTAGTTACTGGATACACATTACCACCCCCCCCACTACCCTCCCCTCCCCATGCTGGATCTGGAAGAGGTAGAGCAGTGGGTGTTAAAGGGTTAAGGGAAATAGGAGCAGGAATAGGGAACGGATCAGGGGGTAAAAATGGATTAGTGCCCCATTGTTCGGGATGTTCCCTGGAGCAAAAACTAGAGTTTTTTCAGGGGTATACTCATCCTTGGTCTCCAGTTCTTTCAGTTTCTTCAGCAGTTCCCTTCGTTGCTTGTCTCCGAGTCCCAGTTCCTTCCTTGGTTGTTGCTCTATAGCAGGCACTGGTGGTGTTGACAGGTGAAGCAGAGGATTAATTGATGGCAACTGTGGTCAAGAAGATAAATCAGGCATTGGAGGTGGAAAGGTGGCAGAGCAGTCGGGAGCCACGGCAGGCAGTTGCAAGGTCGAGAGTCTGCATTCCAAGATTCCTCGCCCGTGTTCTCTGGCTTCTCTCCCTCTGGGTCCTCCGATGATTCTGGTGGTGTTTTCGGTCGCTTTTGGTCTTGCTTCTCAGTCCCATTTTTGCTTTTCATCCGACCCCCAGGGTCAAATGGCACAGTTGACTGAATTTGAATCACCCTTCAGGTGCTGGTAAGGGTATTTTAGGTGTCTCAAATAACTGTTTAGAGGTCAAGTCCATACCCTGAGCATTCATCGGTACTGGCAGATCAGATGTTAAGACAGCAAACGCTGAGGCTGTTGCTGACCTCTCACTTTTCATTTCTTTTAAGGTTTCTTTAATCAATTTCCAAAGTGTCGCTAAGCGTTGTGCCTCCTTATCTCCTTCACTAATTTTATCCCATAGGGCAGTACCTATGGCTTCCCAAGTAGGTAACTCAAAACCAGTACCCATCGAGGGGATCCAGTCTCTATCCCGTGCCCATTTCAGTAATCCACGTAAGGTCCTGCCTTCGTGTGATAAATCTCTCTTAGAGAGAATACATTGGAGGAGCTTAACTACTGCCTCTTCTTGTTGTACATCAGAGTGTAGACCCCATCTCCTCCCCAGCCGCTCACCTGATCAGGGCAAGATTCTTCAGTTCCAAGCTCGTTTATTCCGTAGCCGGGCACCAGCTACACAGACTGCCAGGGCAGCAATCTCCTTTCGGCTGGCCTCTCCGCCCTCTTATTCCAGCTGTCTTTATCGCTCCTGGAAGCAACAGCATAAGAGTCTCTGGTCCGGGCCGTCCTTAGACCCTGGTCCGGGCCACCCTTAGTCCCTGTTCGGGCGCCATTTGTGGGAAAGCAATCTGCGGAGGCTTAAGGATTCCATGTACGCATCAATATGATTGCAGGAAAATCGTTTATTAGCAACTTGCACTCACTTTATATAGAGAAGCCTTGTTTACATCATCTTATCATGCAGGTGGCCTTGTACTCCAACCACACATACCATTCTCACGGAAAGATTCTTCTCACATAATTATTTTCCTCTTCTGTTGCCAATTAGTTATCTCTTTCCCATTAGCTTATTCTCAGGCCTCTAACTAGGCCTCAATAAGTATTAACCCAATGTAGCCTAAGTTGAAGTAAGTCAGGATTGCTCACAACCTGTATATTTCTGAACTGTTTCCCCAACACCAGGGTTTCCCAGGGAGGGCCAAGAGCTGCTCAGCCCCTGGAATGGTCTGAGGGATGGAGGGAGGGATGGAGAGATGGATGGATGGATGGATGGATGGATGGATGGATGGATGGATGGATGGATGGATGGATGGATGGATTGATGGATAAATGGATGGAGGGATGGAGGGAGGGATGGATGGATTGATGGATAAATGGATGGAGAGATGGAGGGATGGAGGGATGGAGGGAGGGAGGGAGGGATGAGCAGACTGCAGGGGGGTTCCCAACATCCTGGGGTAACCTTCCAGGATGCCGGGTGAAGGAAGGGAAGCAGGAAAAAGGCAGGAAGGAAGGAGAGGGCAGGAGATCTGGCTTGGCCCTCGTGATGCCTCAAATTTATCCTGAGGATGAGGTGGATGGGATGGAATCCTCTGTTTGGTCAGTTCTGGCATCTCTCTTGTCCCTTCCTGCCCAAAGGAGGCTCCAGGTGGGATCTCTTTCTTCCTCCTGGAGGGTAAAATGTTCCTCAGAGCTGAGCAGTGTCCTTGGCTCTGCACACCAGGCTCCAGCAGTACCTCTAAACATCGAGTGGGATCAGTCCCAGAGCACACACTGACTGAGAAACTTGCTGTTAAATTCAACAAGTGCAGCTGCTTCCAAGAGACTGAGCTGAAAGCAAAAGGACAAGACAGGAAATCCCCTTTATCCTGGCCCAAACCAGGACAGCACCTCAATCTCCTTCCTGAGCTGAGGGGCCCAGAACTGGACACAGGACTCAAGCTGTGGCCTCCCCAGGGCTGAGCACAGGGGCAGAATCCCTTCCCTGGACCTGCTGGCCACGCTGTTCCTGAGCCAGCCCAGGATGCCATTGGCCTTCTTGGCCACCTGGCCACACTGCTGGCTCATGGTCAAGTTTTTTCCAATTCCATGAATTTTAAAATATTTTCATGAAATTTGAGCCATTTTTTCACAAAATGAGTCAGATTTAATTTTTTTTTTAAATTTGACAGATTTTTAAATATTTGAATTAAATTTGAGCCATTTTTCACAGAATTTGAGTCAATTTTAAAACTTTATAAAAATTCCATGAGTTTTTGAATTTTTTCATAACATTTGAGCCATTTTTAATGAAATTTGAGTAATTTAAGGTTTTTTAAATGTTTAAATATTTAAAATATTTAAATATTTTCATGACATTTGAGCCATTTCCTAAAAAAATTGATTTCACTTTGAATTTTGGGGGAATTCTGAGATTTTTTTGTCCATTTTGATGCAATTTGAGCCATTTTTTCACAGAATTTGGGTCCAATTTGAAATTTTTGAAAATTTCACAGTTTTCAAATTTTTTGTGTGAAATTTGAGCCATTTTTAACAAAATCTGAGTCAAATTTGACATTTTCTTTCAATTCCACAAATTTTCAAATATTTTCATGAAATTTGAGCCATTTTTTCATGGAATTTGAGTCAAATTTTAACTCTTTTTTTAATTTCACAAGTTTTTAAATATTTTAATGAAATCTCAGCCATTTTCTCAAAATGTGAGTAAATTTTTTTCAATTCCACACATTTTTATATATTTTCATGAAATTTGAGCCATTTTCCACTGATTTTGGGTCAATTTTAAGATTTCCCTTAATTTTGCATCAATTTCTAAAAAATTTTCATGAAATTTGAGTCATTTTTCCACCAACTTTGAGTCAATTTTTAAATCATTTAGAAATGTTACAAATTTTGAAACATTTTCATGAAATTTCATAGAATCACAGAATCACAGAATCCTTGGGGTTGGAAGGGACCTCGAAAGATCATCCAGTCCAACCCCCCCTGCCAGAGCAGGGCCACCTAGAGTACATCGTGCAGGAACGTGTCCAGGTGGGTTTTGAATGTCTCCAGTGAAGGAGACTCCACGACCCCCCTGGGCAGCCTGTTCCAGGGCTCTGTCACCCTTACAGGAAAAAAATTTTTCCGGATATTCAACTTGAACCTCCTGTGCTCCAATTTACACCCATTACCCCTTGTCCTATCACTGGTCATCACTGAGAAAAGCCTAACTCCATCTCCCTGACACTCACCCCTTACATATTTGAAAACATTGATGAGGTCACCCCTCAGTCTCCTTTTCTCCAGACTAAAGAGACCCAGCTCCCTCAGCCTTTCCTCATAAGGGAGATGTTCCACTCCCTTCATCATCTTAGTAGCTCTGCGCTGGACTCTTTCAAGCACTTCCCTGTCCTTCTTGAACTGAGGGGCCCAGAACTGGACACAATACTCCAGGTGCGGCCTCACCAATGCAGAATAGAGGGGGAGGAGAACCTCTCTTGACCTACTAACCACCCCCTTTCTAATGCACCCCAGGATGCCATTGGCCTTCTTGGCCACAAGGGCACATTGCTGGCTCATGGTCATCCTCTTGTCTACCAGGACCCCCAGGTCTCTTTCACCTACACTGCTCTCCAGCAGGTCAGCCCCCAACCTATACTGGGACATCGTGTTGTTCTTCCCCAAATGCAAAACTCTACACTTCCCCTTGTTGAATTTCATCATGTTTCTCTCTGCCCAACTCTCCAGCCTGTCTAAGTCTCTCTGAATGGCAGCACAGCCTTCTGGTGTG
>JALBCY010000082.1:144042-172799 GCA_023079485.1 Archilochus colubris
TTCAGGGTCCCCCCCCCTCTGTGGGGTGCTCAGCGGGTGCCACCACGGCCGCTGCGTTCGGGTCCCCGAGGGTTTCACCTGCGACTGCGACCCCGGGTACAGCCTGGAGCCCGCACAGCTCGACTGCCTGGGTGAGACCCCCCCGAACCCCCAAAACACCCCGCCGGCACCCCCAAACCACCCCGGACACCCCCAGACCCCCCCGAACCCCCAAACCAACCCCCCGGCACCCCCAAATCCCCACGGACACCCCCAAACCACCCGGCACCCCCAAACCCACCCACGGACACCCCCAAACCCCCACGGACACCCCCAAACCCATCCGGCACCCCCAACCCCCCCCGGCACCCCCAAACCCACCCACGGACACCCCCAGACCCCCCCGGCACCCCCAAATCCCCCCGGACACCCCCAGACCCCCCCGGCACCCCCAAATCCCCCCGGACACCCCCAGACCCACCCGGCACCCCCAAACCCCCCCCAACACCCCCAGACCCCCACGGACACCCCAAACCCCCACGGACACCCAGACCCTCAGCACCCCAAACCCCCCGGCACCCCAAACCCACCACAGACACCCCCAGACCCCCCGGCACCCCCAAACCCCCCTGGCACCCCCAAACTCCCCCGGCACCCCCAAACCCCCACAGACCCCCCCAAGTCCCCCCCAGCACCCCCAAACCCCCCCCTGACACCCCCAAATCCCCCCGGACCCCCACGGACACCCCCAAACCCCCCCGGCACCCCCAAACCCCGGCACCCCCAAACCCCCCCGGCACCCCCAAACCCACCCGGCACTCCCAAACCCACCGGCACCCCAAACCCCCCCGGCACCCCCAAACCCCCCCGGACCCCCCAGACCCCCCCAAATCCCCCCAGACCCCCCTGACACCCCCCAAACCCCCCCCCAAGACCCTGATGGGTGCTCATGGGTGCCCCCCCCCCCAGCACCCAACCCCCCCCTCACCCTCTCTTTGCCCCCCCCAGACCCCCCAAGTTTTCCCCCCCCCCATTCCCTGATTGATGCTCATGGGTGCCCCCCCCTCACCCCCAAACCCCCCCCCAAACCCTGATGGGTGCCCCCCCAGCACCCAAACCCCCCCCTCAATTCCTGATGGGTGCTCATGGGTGCCCCCCCACAGCACCCAAAACCCAAACCCCCTTTCCCATTTCCTGATGGGTGCCCCCCCGCAGCACCCAAACCCCCCCCCCAATTCCTGATGGGTGCTGATGGGTGCCCCCCCCCCTTTCTCTCCCCCCCCCAGACATTGACGAATGCTCCTGGGTGCCCCCCCCGTGTCTCCCCGGTCGCTGCCTCAACACCCCCGGCTCCTTCCGCTGCCTCTGCCCCCCCGGGCACCCCCCGGCTTGGGGACCCCCCCGCTGCCTGCGGCCCCCACACACTTAACGCCCCCCCCACTCAACACCCCCCCCCCACTTAACGCCCCCCCATTTAATGCCCCCCCATTTAACCCCCCCCATTTAACCCCCCCACTCAACACCCCCCCCACTTAACGCCCCCCCCACTCAACCCCCCCCATTTAACCTCCCCCACTCAACACCCCCCCCATTTAACACCCCCCCCATTTAACGCCCCCCCCATTTAACCCCCCATTTAACCCCCCCCACTTAACGCTTCACTACCCCCCCATTTAACCCCCACTTAACACCCCTCAACGCCCCCCACTTACCCCCATTTAACCCCCACTAACACCCCATTTAACGCTCCTACTTAACACCCCCATTTAACCCCATTAACACTCCCATTTAACGCCTCATATTTATTATTTCTGGTTAAAAAAAAAAAAAAAAAATTCCCAGGGGGTCTCCTCCCCCCCCCCAAATACTCGGTGGGGGTGGGGGGGGGGCACCCATGGGTGCTCCTTGCCTGGGCCCCCCCCTCATTTTTACAGAATTAAAGTTTTATAGAAAATTGGGGGGGTTTGGGGGTTTTTTGGGTGCCCTCCCCCACCCTGAGGTGGGGGGGGGGGTTTAGGGGTGACCCATGGGACCCCCCCCGCCCCCCAATAAGCCCCACCCGTGGGACCCCCACCCATAGGATCCCCCTTGGAACCCCCCAGTGGGCCCCCCCCATGGGTCCCCCCCCCATGGGACCCCCCCCATGGTCCCCCCCCCCATAACACCCCCACCCATGGCTCTGGGACCCCCCCCACCCATGGGACCCCCCCCCATGGCCCCCCCACCCATGGGCCCCCCCTTGGAACCCCCCAGTGGGACCCCCCCATGGGTCCCCCACCCATGGACCCCATGGCCCCCTGCCCATGACACCCCCACCCATGGCTCTGGGACCCCCCCCCCCACCCATGGGACCCCCACCCATGGCCCCCCCCACCCATGGGCCCCCCCTTGGACCACCCATGGCACTGGGACCCCCCCATGGTTCCCCCACCCATGGCACCCCCACCCATGGGACCCCCACTCATGGGACCCCCCCATGGGCCCCCCACCTATGGGGCCCCCCATGGAACTGGGACCCCCCCCATGGGACCCCCTCCACCCATTGGGAGGTGTTACTGGGAGCACTGGGAGGGGTTACTGGGAGGCACTGGGAGTACTGGAAGGGGTACTGGGAGGCACTGGGAGGGGTTACTGGGAGGCACTGGGAGGGGAACTGGAAGTACTGGGAGACTGGGAGGACGGGAGGCACTGGGAGCCTGGAAGGGGTTACTGGGAGCACTACTGGGAGGTTACTGGGAGGCGCTGGGTGGGGATACTGGGAGCACTGGGAGGTTACTGGGAGCACTGAGGGTTACTGGGAGGCACTGGGAGGGTTACTGGGAGACTGAGGGGTAACTGGGAGGTGTTACTGGGAGCACTGGGAGGGGATACTGGGAGGTTACTGGGAGCACTGGGAGGTGTTACTGGGAGAACTGGGAGGGGTTACTGGGAGAACTGGGAGGGGTTACTGGGAGGCACTGGAAGGGGTTATTGGGAGCACTGGGAGGGGTTACTGGGAGGCACTGGGAGGGGTTACTGGGAGCACTGGGAGGGGTTACTGGAAGCACTGGGAGGGGTAACTGGGAGGTGTTACTGGGAGCACTGGGAGGGGTACGGGAGGTGTACTGGGAGCATGGGGAGGATGGGAGAACTGGGAGGGGTTACTGGGAGCACTGGGAGTACTGGGAGGTACTGGGGTTACTGGGAGCACTGGGGGTACTGGAGCACTGGGAGACTGGGAAGGTTACTGAGGCCCCCGCGTGGCTGTGGGGCCCTCACGGGATCCCGAGGCCTCGGGTTCCCCCTCGGCCTGCAAGGCCCCGCTCCGTTGCTATGGTAACGCTGAGCCCTGGGCGCCGCCATGTTGAAAGCGGCGCTTTCCGCTGAGGCGACCAATCAGCGGCGGGGGGCGGAGAGGGGGAGGATCCAATCGGCGACGTGACTCTCGGCGGCAGCCAATCAGCTGCTATCACGTGACGCGGAAGCGGAAGCGGCCGCAGAGATGGAGCTGAGCGGGGCGACGCGGCACCGTGAGAGCGGCGGGAAAGGGGGGGGGGGCGGTTCGGGTTGGGTTCGGGTTCGGTTCTGGGGGGGTTCGGGTTGGGTTCGGGTTGGGTTTCATTCCCTCCCCTTTCCCCGCAGCCTCCAAGCGCCGTTTGCCCGCGGCGGCTCCGCGGATGTCGGATCCTCACCCCCTGTTCGATGACACCAGCGCTGGGGGGGGATCCGGGGGGGTCCCGGGTCGGGGTTTCGGGGTTCCGGCGGCCGCTTCCTCCCCTCCTTCCTCTTCCTCCCCTTTTCCTCCTCCCGCTTCCTTCCTCTCCGAACCCGTTTCCAGCCTCGCCGTTGCCTACGGCTCCTCCTTGGCCAATCAGGGCCGCGACATCCTGGATCGCAACGTGAGGGACCCCGGAAACAACGGGGGGGGGGGGAAGGGGGGGGAGGGACCCCCCAAATGTCCCCAAGGCCCCGGGGGGGTCCCCGTGAGGGCCCCGTGGGGAACTGATCCCCAAAGTCCGGGATCAACCCCGGAACCCCCCGAAAGCTGGGAACCCCCCCATGGGAACCCCCCCCCCCAAACCTGCCCTCGCTGGGAGGAGGGGGACTGGGGGGGACTGGTGGGGGAACTGGGAGACCAGTAACAGGAGGGACTGGGGGAAACTGGGGGACCAGTAACTGGAGGGACTGGGAGGAAGTAGGGAGGGAACTGGGGGGGGAACTGGGAGGAACTGGGGGGGGGAACTGGGAGGAACTGGGGGACCAGTAACAGGAGGGGCTGGGGGGGGAGCTGGGAGAAAGTGGGGGGACCAGTAAGAGGGGGGACTGGGAGGAACTGGGAGGGGAAACTGGGAGACCAGTAACAGGAAGGACTGGGAGAAACTGGGACACCAGTAAGAGGGGAACTGGGGGAGCCCCCTGGGTGCCCCTCTCCCCCTGTCACTCGCTCTCACGGGCCCCGGGGCTGCTGGGGGAGGGGGGGGGCACATCCCAGTGCTCCCAGTCAGCCCTCCCAGTGCTCCCAGTCAGCCCAGTATCCCCAGGTGGATCGCCTGCTCCCCGTGGGTCGCCTCAAGTATTACTTTGCCGTGGACTCTGCGTACGTGGGGAGGAAGCTGGGGCTGCTGCTCTTCCCCTTCCTGCACCAGGTCACAAACTGGGGGGCCCCGGGTCCCCCCCGTGTCCCCTCTGTCCCCTCCGTGTCCCCCCTGTCCCCCCTCTCCCCCCCAATGTCCCCTTCTGTGCCCCGTGTCCCTCAATGCCCCCCAAATGTCCCCATGCCCCCCTGTGTCCCCCTGTTCCCCCCGGGACCCCTGTGTCCCCCCCAATGTCCCCTCATGTCCCCCCCATGTCCCCAGTGTCCCTGATATCCCCAATATTCCCCCCCCTGTCCCCCCAAATGTCCCCATGTCCCCCCATGTCCCCCTGCCCACCCCCATCCCCTCACGTCCCCCCCAATATCCCCCTGTGTCCCCCCAAATGTCCCCATGCCCCCCAATGTCCCCCCCATATCCCCAATGTCCCCCCCAATGTCCCCAGGACTGGCAGGTCCCCATATCCCCCCTGTCCCCCCTATATCACCTCCTGTCCCCCCTATCCCCCCTGTCCCCCCAAATGTCCCCATGTCCCCCCGTGTCCCCCTGCCCACCCCCATCCCCTCACGTCCCCCCCAATGTCCCCAGTATCCCCCTGTGTCCTCCCCAATGTCCCCCCAATGTCCCCAGGACTGTCAGGTCCCCATATCCCCCCCTGTCCCCCCCATATCCCCTCCTGTCCCCCTGTCCCCCCCTGTCCCCCCCTGTCCCCCCAATGTCCCCGTGTCCCCCCACTGTCCCCAGGACTGGCAGGTCAGGTACCAGCAGGACGTTCCCGTCGCCCCCCGTTTCGATGTCAACGCCCCCGATCTCTACATCCCAGGTGGGGGTCACCCCCAAAACCCCCCCAGGGACCCCCCCTCTGATTGTCCCCCCCTCTTACTGTGTGTGTCCCCCAGTCATGGCCTTCATCACCTTCATCCTCCTCACCGGGGTGGCCCTGGGCACCCAGAACAGGTGAGGGGGATTTGGGGTGATCTGAAGGGATTTGGGGGATTTTGGGGGGATTTGAGGGGACATCTGGGGGGTTCAAGGGGATTTGGGGAGATTTGGGGTGATCTGAAGGGATTCAAAGGGATTTGGGGGGATTTGAGGGGATATCTGGGGGGGGTTCAAGGGGGATTTGGGGGATTTAGGGGGATTTGAGGAGATTTGGGGGGATTTGAGGGGGCATCTGGGGGGTTTAAGGGGTTTGGGGGGGATTTGGGGGAGATTTGGGGTGATCTGAAGGGATTCAAGGGGATTTTGGGGGATTTGAGGGGATTTGGGGTGATCTGAAGGGATTCAAGGGGATTTTGGGGGATTTGAGGGGATTTGGGGTGATCTGAAGGGATTCAAAGGGATTTGGGGGGAGATTTTGGGGGATTTGGAGGAATTTGGGGGATTTGAGGGAATATTGGGATTTGGGGGGGTTTTGGGGTGTTCTGAGGGGTTTATGGGGTGGTTTTGGGGTGTTCTGAGGGGTTTTGGGATGTTCTGGGTGCTTTTGGGGTGTTGTGACTGGTTTTGGGGGGTTTTTGGGTGTTCATGGTGGTTTTGGGGTGTTTTGGGGGCATTGAGTGGTTTTTGGGGTGTTCTGAGTGCTTTTGGGGTGGTTTTTAGGACTTCTGAGTGGTTTTGGGGTGTTCTGGGTCTTTTAGGGTGTTCTGAGTGGTTTTGGGGTGGTTTGAGTGGTTTTGGGGTGTTTTTTGGGGTGTTTTGGGTATTTTGGGGGCATTCTGAGTGGGTTTTGGGGTGTTCTGAGTGGTTTTGGGGTGTTTTGAGTGGTTTTGGGGTGTCTTTGGGGTTGGGGCAGGTTCTCCCCGGACAGCCTGGGCCTTCAGGCCAGCTCAGCCCTGGCCTGGCTGGTTCTGGAGGTGGTTCTGGTTCTGGTGGTTCTGTACCTGCTCAGCATCAGCTCCGAGCTCGGCCCCATCGACCTCCTGGCCTTCTCGGGATACAAATACGTGGGGTACGGGGGGGCTGGGGGGGATTTTGGGGGGGTTTGAGGGGGTTTGGGGTGATTTGGGGTGTTTTGGGGGGATTTGGGGGGATTGGGGGATGTTTGGGGTGATTTTGGGGGAGTTTGAGGTGATTTGGGGGGTGCTATGGGGGCTTGGGATTTTGGGGTGATTTGGGGGGGTTGGGGGGACTTTAGGGGGTTTGGGGGGGAGTTTGAGGGGGATTTTGGGGGGATTTGAGGATTGGGGGATTTTGGGGATTTGGGGGGATTGGGGTGTTGGGGACTTGGGGTGATTTGGGGTTTGAGGTGTTTTGGGGGATTTGGGGGATTTGGGGAAACTGGGGGTGCTTTGGGGACTTGGGGTGTTTGGGGGATTTGGGGGCCTTGAGGGGTTTGGGGGTGATTTGGGGGACTTTAGGGTTTGGGGATGAGGGGATTTTGGGGATTTGAGGTGTTTTGGGGATTTGGGGGATTGGGGATGTTGGGGTGATTTTGGGGGGTTGAGGTGATTTGGGTGGATTTTGGGGTGATTTGGGGGGGTTGGGGGGACTTTAGGGGGGTTGGGGGGAGTTTGAGGGGGATTTGGGGGGGTTTGAGGTGTTTTGGGGGGGATTTGGGGGGTTTTGGGGTTTTTTGGGGGGTCTGGGGGGCTTTGGGAGGGTTTGAGGGGGATTTTGGGGGGGTTTGAGGTGATTTTGGGGATTTTGGGGTGATTTGGGGGGTGCTTTGGGAACTTGGGGGGATTTTGGGGGGGGTTGAGGTGTTTTGGGGGGGTTTGGGTTGTTTTTGGGGGTCTGGGGGGCTTTGGGAGGGTTTTGGGGGGATTTGAGGTGGTTTGGGGGATTTTGGGGTGTTTTGGGGTGTTTTTTGGGGTGTTTGGGGTTTGTTTCGGGGGGGTGGTGATGTTGGGGTGCTGACCCCCCCCCTCTCTCTCGGCTCAGGATGATTTTGGGGGTGCTCTCTGGGCTCCTCTTTGGCCCCCCCGGGTATTACCTGGCGCTCACCTGGTGTGGGCTCTGCAGCTGCATCTTCATGGTCAGGGGGCTTAGGGGGCTGAGGGTTTGGGGTCCTGAGGTTTTGGGGGCTCTAAGGAGTGGGGGGGTCTGGGGGGTTCTAAGGAGGGGGGGATGTTTGGGGGGGGTTGGGTTTTTGGGGGGGTCCTGAGGCTTTTTGGGGGGTTCTGAGGTTTGGGGGAGTCCTGAGGTTTGGGGGGGGGTCTTAAGGAGTGGGGGGGTCTGGGGGGTTATAAGGAGGGGGGGATGTTTGGGGGGGGGTTGTGGGGTTTGTTTTGGGGGGGTCCTGAGGCTTTTTGGGGGGTTCTGGGGGTTCTGTGGACCAGGGAAGGGTTCTGAGGGGTCTTTGGGGGGTTCTGGGGGGGTCTCATTGCCGTCCCCCCCCTTAGATCCGAACCCTGCGGCTGAAGCTGCTTTCGGAGGCGGGGCCGGGGGCGGTCCCGGGTTCGGTTCCGGTTCGGGGGGGTCGGAACCAGCTCCGGATGTACCTGACGGTAGCGATGGCCTCGGCTCAGCCCCTCTTCATGTACTGCCTGACCCGGCACCTCCTTCGCTGAAATGGGGGGGGGGGACACCCCAAAACCCCCCCCCAACCCCCCCTCAACCCCCCCAACCCCCCCAGACCCAAAACCCCCCAAAATTCCCCCAATTTTGTGCCCCCCCCCCTTTGAGTGCTTCAATAAAAGGGGGGGGGGCTTTAATTAGGGGGGGGTGTATTGGGGACCCCCCCCATGACGTCATAGCCCCCCCTGTGATGTCACAAGGGCTGCACCCCAAGTTTTGGGGGGGTTTCTCCACCCCCTAATTAATAACCCCCCAGTAATTAAGACCCCAAAGTAATGAACCCCCAATAATGAGCCCCCCCCCCCATAATGACCCCCCCTAATTAATGCCCCCTAATAATTAAACCCACCCCCCAAATTAATCCCTAATAATTAAGCCCCCACTAATGAACTCGCTGGAGTAATTAAGACCCCATTAATTAACCCCCCAAATAATGAACCCCCCCCTAATTAATCCCCCTAAAAATGATCTCCCCCCCCAAATAATTAATCCCAGGTAATTAAGCCTCTAAGTAATTAAACCCCCCCAAATTAAGCCCAAATAATTAAGCCCCTAAATAATTACCCCCCCAATAATTAAACCCCCAGATAATTAAGCCCCCAATATAATTAAGTCCCCAATTAACCCCCCAGATAATTAATTCCCCAAGTCATTAATCCCCCAAATAATGAACCCCCCCCAAATTAAGCCCAATTAAGCCCCTAAGTAATTAACCCCCCCAATTAATTCCCCATAATTAACCCCCCTGTCGTGATCACCCCCAGATAATTAACCCCCCAAATTAATCCCAATTAATCCCCCAAATAATTAACCCCCCCAAATAATTAACCCCCAGTAATTACCCCCCCAATAATTAAACCCCCAGATAATTAAGCCCCCAAAATAATTAAGTCCCCCAATTAAGCCCCTAAATAATTAAGCCCCAAAAATAATTAAGCCCCCCAAAATGATCCCAAATAATTAATCCCAAATAATTAACCCCCCAATAATTAATCCCAAATAATTAACCCCCACTAATTAATCCCAATTAACCCCCAATAATTAATCCCAATTAACCCCAAAATAATTAACCCCTAAAACATAACGAACCCCCCAAAAATGACCCCACTAATTACGACCCCAACCATTCACCCCCCTCCATTTAACACCCCCCTCCCTAATTAACACCCCCTCCTAATTAGCCCCCCCTTAATTACCCCCCAGAAGAACTCCAGACCTCACTCCATGGAACCAAGAGGTGCCCAAAACGCACCCAAAACTGCTCCTCATTTTGGGGCCTTTCTCCCCGTTTTTGGGGTTCTTTTTGGGGTGGGGGGGGGGGTTCCTTTGGGGGGTTCCTTTGGGGGGGGGTCTCTTCCCCTTCCCCCCCCCCATTTCACAGCCTCATCAGTCGCTCTTTGTCCTCTGCAGGGCCCCAGCCCCGGGGGGGGTTGGGGGAGGTTTTGGGGCGCCATGTCCGCAGCGCCAGGTCGATGAGGAAACCCAACAAGATGGCGGCCAAGATGGCGGCCAAGACTCCCAGGGCCAGGGCTGAGGGGAGAAAAGAGAGGGGGGGGGTGGGGACCCCCCCAATGACGTCATTAAGGGACCCCCCCCCACACCTCCCAGTACCAGACACCCCCCCAGTGACGTCACTCAGAGACCTCCCCTGTGACGTCACTCAGACTCTTCCTCCCCCCCCAGTGACGTCATTCAAAGACCCCCCCACCCCCCAGTGAAGTCATGGAGGGACCCCACCCCCAGTGATGTCATCTAGGGACCCCCCGTGACGTCATTCAAAGACCCCCAGTGACGTCATCCCGGGCCCCCCCATGACGTCACTCAGAGACTCCCCACCCCCCAGTGATGTCATTCAGCGCCCCCCCCCCACACCCCCAGTGACATCATATGGGGACTCCACCCCCCTCAGTGACGTCATCCAGATACCTTCACCCCCTAATGACGTCATTCAAAGACGCCCCACCCCCCAATGACGTCATCCAGATACCCTCACCCCCCGGTGACGTCATTTTGAGACCCCCACCCCCTCAGTGACATCATCCAGAGAACCCCCCAGTGATGTCATTCAGGGACCCCACCCCCAGTGACGTCACTCATTAACCCCACCCCCGTGACGTCACCCAGGCCCCGCCCCCAGCAGCCCGGTGGGTGGGGGAGGGGCCGTTGGTACCTTTGGTGGAGAAGAAGTCGGAGGTGGCGGCGGCTGCGGGGACAGAGGGGACACGGGGGGGGTCAGAGCGGGGATCCCCCAGCCCAGGGATCCAACCCCCCCGTCCCAATCCCCCAGATCCCTCAGCCCAGGGATCCATCCCCATCCCCCAGATCCCTCCCCATCCCACAGATCCCTCATCCCCCAGATCCCTCCCCATCCCACAGATCCCTCCCCATCCCACAGATCCCTCATCCCCCAGATCCCTCCCCATCCCGTAGATCCCTCCCCATCCTATGGATCCCTTATCCTATGGCTCCATCCCCTGGATCCCTCCCAATCCCCTGGATCCCTCCTCATCCCACAGATCCCTCTCTATCCCAGGGCTCCCTCCCCATCCCATGAATCCCCTCATCCCAATCCCCCAGATCCCTCCCCATCCCACAGATCCATTCCTATCCCACAGATCCCTCATCCCATGGCTCCATCCCCTGGATCCCTCATCCCATAGATCCCTCCCCATCCCCCAGATCCCTCCCCATCCCCTGGATCCCTCCCTATCCCATGGATCCTTCCCAATCCCCTGGATCCCTCCCCATCCCCCAGATCCCTCCCCATCCCACAGCTCCCTCATCCCCTGGATCCCTCCCCATCCCATGGATCCCTCCCCATCCCATGGATCCTTCCCAATCCCATAGATCCCTCTCCATCCCCTGGATCCCTCCCCATCCCATGGATCCCTCCCAATCCCATGGATCCCTCCCCATCCCCTGGATCCCTCCCCATCCCCCAGATCCCTCTCCATCCCATAGATCCCTCCCCATCCCCCGGATCCCTCCCCATCCCACAGATCCTTCCCCATCCCCTGGATCCCTCCCAATCCCATGGCTCCATCCCCTGGATCCCTCCCCATCCCATGGATCCCTTATCCTATGGCTCCATCCCCCGGATCCCTCCCCATCCCCTGGATCCCTCCCAATCCCATGGCTCCATCCACTGGATCCCTCCCAATCCCATGGATCCCTCCCCATCCTCTGGATCCCTTCCCATCCCATGGATCCCTCTCCATCCCCCGGATCCCTCCCCATCCCCCGGATCCCTCCCAATCCCATGGATCCCTCCCCATCCCCTGGATCCCTTCCCATCCCATGGATCCCTCCCCATCCCCCGGATCCCTCTCCATCCCCCGGATCCCTCCCCATCCCCTGGCTCCCCCGATCCCGTTGGTCCCTGACCCTGGGGGGGTCTGCAGGTCCTCAGACACTCCTGGCGATCCCGGAAGTTGTTCCCGTTCCCCCTGCAGCCCCCGTAGAGGAATTCCCGGCACGTCCCGTCCCGGGGGCTGTAAAACCACCGGGGGAAGGAGGCACGGCACGGCCCCGGGGACACCGGGACACGGCACAGCGCTGGGGACACAGACATGGGGACATCAGAGGGGACACCGAGACATGGCACAGGGCTGGGGACATCAGAGGGGACATCAGAGGGGACACAGGAACATGGGGACATCAGAGGGGACACAGGGACACGGCACAGGGCTGGGAACAGGGACATCAGAGGGGACACAGGGACATTTGGGACATCAGGGGGGACATCAGGGACATCAGGAGGGACACAGGGACATGGCACAGGGCTGGGGACAGGGACATGGGGACATCAGGAGGGACACAGGGACATTGGGGACATCAGGAGGGACACAGGGACACGGCACAGGGCTGGGGACAGACATGGGGACATCAGGGACATGGGGGACATCAGGAGGGACACAGGGACATTGGGGACATTGGGGACATGAGGGGGGACATGGGGACACAGCACAGGGCTGGGGGGACAGGGACATGGGGACATCAGGGACATTGGGGACATCAGGAGGGACACAGGGACATTGGGGACATCAGAGGGGACACAGGGACACGGCACAGGGCTGGGGACAGGGACATCAGGGACACGGGGACACTGGGGACATCAGGAGGGCCCAGGGGACACCGGGACACGGCACAGGGCTGGGGACACAGGGACATGGGGACATCAGGAGGGACCCAGGGACATGGCACAGGGCTGGGGGGACAGACATGGGGACATCAGGAGGGACACAGGGACATGGCACAGGGCTGGGGGGACAGACATGGGGACATCAGGAGGGACACAGGGACATGGCACAGGGGCTGGGGACATCAGGAGGGGACATCAGGAGGGACACAGGGACACGGCACAGGGCTGGGGACACAGGGACATCAGAGGGGACATCAGGGACATGGCACAGGGCTGGGGACAGGGACATCAGAGGGGACATCAGGGACATGGGGACATCAGAGGGGACATCAGGGGGGACACAGGGACATTGGGACACTGGGGACATCAGGAGAGCCCAGGGGACACCGGGACACAGCACAGGGCTGGGGGGACATTGGGGACATCAGGGACCCAGGGACATTGGGGACATCAGGAGGGGCCATTTGGGACATGGGGACATCAGGGACATTGGGGACATCATCGGGGACATCAGGAGGGGACATTTGGGAAATCT
Source organism: Archilochus colubris (assembly GCA_023079485.1). NCBI lineage: Eukaryota > Metazoa > Chordata > Aves > Apodiformes > Trochilidae > Archilochus > Archilochus colubris. Next base: position 156,788 of record JALBCY010000082.1, read on the forward strand.
GGGGCCATTTTGGGGATAATTGGGGACACTGGGGACGTTTTGGGGCCATTTGGGGCCATTTGGGGCCATTTGGGGCCATTACCATCGTAGGTGGAGGCGGCTGCAGCAGCTTCAGGGTGGAAAGGAACTGGGAAAAGAGGGAAATGATGGGAAAAATGGGGAAAAAAGGGGAAAAAAGGGGAAAAAGGGGAAAAAGGGGAAAAAAGGGGAAAAAACGGGAGAAAAAAGGGAAAAAAGGGGAAAAAAGGGGGGAAAGGGGGAAAAGGGGGGGAAAAAGGGGGAAAAAGAGGGAAAAAAGGGGAAAAAAAGGGGAAAAAGGGGAAAAAAGGGGAAAAAGGGGGAAAAAAGGGGAGAAAAAGAGGGAAAAAGGGGGAAAAAAGGGGGGGGAATGGGGAAAAATGGGAGAGAAGGGGGAAGAAGGGGAAACCCGGGGTGGAAATAAAGGATTTTGTGGCTAGAAACCTCTTTTTTCAGCTAAAAAAGGAATTTCCTGGATGAAAAGTGGAGTTTTAGGGGGATTTTCCGGATTAAAAACGGGAAAAAAGGGATTTACCACCAAAAGCCCCGAATTCTCTGGGTTTAACCCCAATTCCCGTGCTCACAAACCCGGAGGTTTTACCTCACTTGCTACAAACGGGAATTTGGGGGCTGAAACGCGGGTTTTTTCCTCAAAAAATTCCTTTTTTTCGGCAAAAAAAGGGGAATTTGTTGTCTGTAAACTTGGAACCCCCCCAATTTACCCCCCCCCAAATCCCCCCCCTTCATTTTTCCCCAAAAAGAAGGAAAAGTGAAAGTATTTTCCCCTCCCCCCCCCTCAGGCCCCTCCCCCCCCCCCTTCCCCTCACTCCCCTCAGAGGCCTCTCCCCCCTTTCCCCACCCGCTCCTCCCCCCCCCGTTTTTTCCCGCCCCCCCCAGACCCGGGGTGGGTTCGGTACCGGTTGGGGGGGTGGGTTCGGTGCCGGTTCGGGTTCCGGTGCCGCTTCGGGTCCGGTTGGCGGCGGCCTCGGGCAGGAGCAGGAGGAGCAGCAGCGGGAGGAGCCGCCCGGGCGCCATGGCGGCCGCTGCTGACGTCACACAGGTGCGACCACGCCCTCCCCAGGTAGGGAGGGAGCCACGCCCACTCGCTAAGCCACGCCCACTCGCCGAGCGGTTTGTTTTTTAGACCACGCCCCCTCCCGGGTTAAGCTCCGCCCCTTCGTTTGCATGCGGCGCGGGAAAAGGCGGCACCGGGGAGGCTGAGGGGGGGGGGTATAGGGGTGGGGGGGCTATAGGGTGCTCTAGGGGGGCTATAGAGGCTGTAGGGTGCTGTAGGGTGCTATAGGAGCTATAGGGGCTATGGGGAGCTATAGGGTGGCTATAGGGGCTTTAGGGTGCTGTAAGGGCTATGGGGGCCTGTAGGGTGCTGTAGGGGCTTATGGGGGGGCTATGGGGGGCTATAGGGTGCTGTAGGGTGGCTATAGAGTGCTGTAGGTGCTATAGGGTGGCTATAGGGGCTATGGGGGGGCTGTAGGGTGCTGTAGGGGCTGTGGGGGGCTATAGAGGCTGTAGGGTGCTGTAGGGGCTATGGAGGGCTATGGGGAGCTATAGGGGGCTATAAGGGCTATAGGGTGCTGTAGGGGCTATAGAATCATGGAATGGGCTGGGTTGGAAGGGACCTCAGAGCTCATCAAGTCCAACCCTTGATCCACTCCCCCCGTGGGTCCCAGCCCACTCAGTGCCACCTTCAGCCCCTTCTTAAAACCCTCCAGGGATGGAGAATCCCCCCCTGGCTGGGCAGCCCATCCCAGGGGCTGAGCACCCTCCCTGGAAGGAGTTTTTTCCTAATTTCCAACCTAATTAAGCCCATGGCCTCTTGTAAGAAGAACCCGACCCCCCCTGGCTCCAACCTCCTTTCAGGGAGTTGCAGAGAGTGATGAGGTCTCCCCTGAGCCTCCTCTTCTCCAGCCTCAACACCCCCAGCTCCCTCAGCCCTTCCTCACAGGACTTGTGCTGGATCCCTTCACCAGTTCCCTCCTTTGGGCCTCAATCTCCTTCCTGAACTGGGGGGCCCAGAACTGGACACAGGACTCAAGCTGTGGCCTCACCAGGGGCAGAATCCCCTCCCTGGACCTCTCGGCCACCAGCCCAGGATGCCCTTGGGATTCTTGGCCACACTGCTGGCTCATGGTCACCTTCCAGGTCCCTTTCTGCCACTCTGGAGCTCCCCATGGGGTTGTTGTGGTCCAAAATTCAGGATCCAGCACTTGGAATGTTGAACCTCATCCCCTTGGGATCATCCCAACTCTCCAACCTCCTTTCAGGGAGTTGCAGAGAGTGATGAGGTCTCCCCGGAGCCTCCTCTTCTCCAGCCTCAACGCCCCCAGCCTCACCTCACAGGACTTGTCCCTACAGGACTTTTCCCTCAGCCCTTCCTCACAGGAATTCTGCTGGATCCCTTCACCAGCCCAGTTGCCTCCTTTGGACCTGCTCCAGCACCTCCATCTTCTTCCTGAGCTGAGGGGCCCAGAACTGGACACAGGACTCAAGCTGTGGCCTCCCCAGAGCTGAGCACAGGGGCAGAATCCCTTCCCTGGACCTGCTGGCCCCGCTGTTCCTGAGCCAGCCCAGGATGCCATTGGCCTTCTTGGCCACCTGGGCACACTGCTGGCTCATGGTCACCTTCCTGGCAATCCAGACTCCCAGGTCCCTTGCTGCCACTCTGTGCCCAGCCTGGAGCTCCCCATGGGGTTGTTGTGTTGAACCTCATCCCCTTGGGATCAGCCCAACTCTCCAGTCTCTCCAGGTCCCTCTGCAGAGCCCTCCTGCCTTCCAGCTGACCCACACTCCCCCCAGCTCGGTGTCATCTGCTAATTAATTAATTATGGACTCAATCCCCTCATCTAAATCATCACTAAAGACATTGAACAGCACTGGGCCCAGCACTGATCCCTGGGGGACACCACAGCCGCCATTTTGAGGCAGCCCCGTTCAGCACCACTCTCTGGGCCCCTTCCAGCAGCTCCTGACCCAGCACAGGGTGCTCCTGGCTGATCCATGGGCTGATCTCAGCCCCCCCATTTCCCAGCACCAGGCAGGGGGGGTTTGGTGGCTCTGGCTCTGATCTCTCCCTGCTCTGCAGGTGGTGCTGAAGGAGGATTCCTCATTCCAGCTGACCACAGAAGTCAAACACCTTTCCATGGTCGGGGGGGGGGATCCTGGGGGACGGGCTGGGTTTGGGGGGGCTCTGGGGGGGTCATGGGGGATCGGGGGGGGTCAGAGCCCCCCCCCTCTGTGCCCCCCCTTTCCCTTTGCCCTCCCCCCAGTGTGTGGGGGGTCAGGGGGGGGTCAGAGCCCCCTCCCTGTGCCCCCCCTTTCCCTTTGCCCCCCCAGGTGTGGGTTGGGTCTGGGGGGGTTCTGGGGGGACTGTGGGGGCTGTAGGGGGGGATGGGGGTGTTCAGGGGGGGTTGGTTGTTTCTGGGGGGGGTCAGGAGGAGTCAGTGCCCCCCCCACCCCCCCTTCCCTTTGCCCCCCACCCCCAATGTGTGGGGGGTCAGTGGGGCTTGGGGGGGCTTGGGGGGGGTGGGTTGGGTCTGGGGGTGTCAGGGAGGATGGGCTGGATTTGGGGGGGCTTTGGGGGATCTGGGGGACTGTGGGGGGGTCAGGGGGGGTCAGTGCTCCCCCCCCGTGCCCCCCCTTTCCCTTTGCCCCCCCCCAGGTGTGGGCTGGGTCAGGGAGGGGTTGGAGGTCCGGGGTGGGGGGGATGGTCAAGGGGGGGGTAGGTTGGGTCTGGGGGGGGGCTTGGGGGGTCAGGGGGGGTTGGATGTTTTGGGGGGGGGTCAGTGGCCCTCCCTGTGCCCCCCCCTTCCCTTTGCCCCCCCAGGTGTGGGCTGGTGGCTCTCTGGATGGCAGCTTCACTCCTGGCCCCCTCCCACGGGGTGGCTCTGGGGGAGGTGCTGGGGGCAGCCCAGGCCCGGGGCTTCACTGCCCGGGGGGAGATGTTTTCAGGTAAAAAAACCCAAATCAGGGAGGGGGGGGGACACAAAACCCCTTTTTTTTTGGTTATTTCCCCCCCCCCTTTGTTCTTTTTGCAGCCCTGCACATGGCAGCCCTGGCCCAGGAGCTCTTCCCCTGCAGAGCTGAGGTCGTTTCAGGGGGCCTGGGGGGGCCCAATCGCCCCAAGATCCTCCAGCACCTCACCCGGGGGCTCCCCCTCCTCGTGCCGTATCCTGGGGGGGGATTTTATTTTTTTTTGGGGGGGGGGATCCTTTTTTTCAACCCCTTCTGCTGGTTCTGTCCCCACTGGGCTGGGAGCCCCCATTTTTGGGGGGTCCCAACCCCCCTAAGTCTTCCTTAATATTATGGGGGGGCTCTATTAATCCGGGGGGGCTTTTTTTGGGGGGGGGTTGTGTCTTTTTTTTGGGGGGGGGGATCATTTTACCCCCATTTCCCCCCTCGTGTGGTGCTGCCCCCACTCAGGGTATTTTGGGGGGGGGGGGTCCAGATGATTTCTTACTGGGGGTTTGGGGTCTTATTGGGGGGAGGGGGTTAATTTGGGGGGCTGGGAGGATTTGGGGGTGTGTGTGGGGGGGGGGTTTCACCCTGTTGCCCCCCCTTAACCCCCCCCCCAAGTTATGATGAAGACAGCAACCACGAGCCCTGCCACAAACACGGCCACAAAGCCCATTGGGCTGTGCTCACAGGTACAAAACAAAGGGGGGGGGGGCTCAGGGACCCCCCTCATGGTGTGGGGGGGGGGCTCTGAGGTGACCTTGCCCCTTCCCCCCTCCCCCAGGTGTCATTCTGGGGGTCCCCACCTCGGCGTTGCCCCCCAACTTCCAGCAGGACCCCGAGATCCCCAACCTCTTCCACGCCCCCCAGGAGGAGTTTTTTTTGGGGGGGGTGGATTTGGGGGGGGGGTTTTTAGAGGGGGGGGAGGTTTGGGTGTTGGGGCAACAGGGGAAAAGCCCCCGGCCCCATTTATGGCCCTGGGGGGGACTGGAAACCAGTAATGGGCAACTGGGAGAGCTGAGCCCCAGGAGGGAGGGGGATGGGCACCACTATGTGGTACCCGAGGGGGGGCTGGGGGGGGGCTGAGGGGGAGGGCGGTGTGGACCCCCCAAACACCCCCCCAAAAAATGGGAAACCCCCCAAACACCCCCCCAAAAAATGGGAAACCCCCCAAACACCCCCCCAAAACAAAACCACCCTGAGAAGCCCCCCAAACACCCCCCCCAAAAAAGCCCTAAGAAACCCCCCCAAAAAACCCCACTCCAAACCCCCCCAACAACCCCCCCCCCAAGAAACACCCCCAGATCCCTCAGGATGGATCCCAACACCCCCAGATCCCTTGGGGGGAATCCCTCAGGATGGATCCCAAATCTCCTGCAGGCTCCCAGATCCCTCAGAGAGGATTCCCCAGATCCCTCAGGATGGATCCCAACACCCCCAGATCCCAGGGGGTTCCCAACACCCCCAGATCCCAGGGGGGATCCCAACACCCCTGGATCCCTCCAGGTGTATCCCAACACCCCCAGATCCTTCATGGAGGATTCCCGAGATCCCTTGGGGTGGATCCCCAAGCTCCCAGATCCCAGGGAGGATCCCTCAGGATGGATCCCAACACCCCCAGATCCCTTGGGGGGAATCCCTCAGGATGGATCCCAAATCTCCTGCAGGCTCCCAGATCCCTCAGGATTTAAAGGGAAGGAAAAAGAGGTTTGGGACCATTCAGAGAATCCTGGAATCATGGAATTATCCAGAGAATCCTGGACTCAGGATCACGGAATCACTCAGAAAGTGACTCAGAGAATCATGGAACCATGGAATCATGGAACCACAGGATCCTGGGATCTCTCACAGGATCCTGGAACCATTCAGAGAATCATCAGAACCTTGGAATTGCAGCTTGGAAGGGCCCTCAAGGACCCTCTGATCCAAACCCTTGTCCACAAGACTTCCAGCTTTCCCAGGTGAGGGACTCTTCCCCTTCCCAGTTTCCCAGGAGGGACTCCAGGTCCTTTTGCCCCCCCCCCCCCCTTCTGCTGTCCCTGTCCCCAAGCTTCTGGATCCCGGAGTCTTGGGGTCCTTTGTGACATCTCCGGGTGTCACTCCGACCCTGAGGGTGCAGCGGAGAGGAGAGAGGAGAGTGGAGAGCCTAGAGCCGAGAGACGAGAGAGGAGAGAGGAGAGAGGAGAGAGAAGAGAGGAGAGAAGAGAGAGGAGAGTGGAGAGACGAGAGAGGAGACCCCACACACAGCTCACAGCTTTTCCGTGTTTGTCCCCAAAGCTTTGACCCAAACTTCCCCATTCCTGCTCCAGCCCTTTTCCCTTTTTTCCTAAAAAATGGCAGAGGGACTGACCAGCCTGCTGAGGATGCTGGAGGAGGAGGAGGAGGAGGACAGAGATACCCTGAAGAGCAGCTCCTTGGAGAACCAGCTGCAGCCTCTGGTGGTTGGTGAGGGAGACACACAGGACCTTTCCTCTTCCTCTTCCTCCTCCACCTCCTCCTCCTCTCTCCTTTTCCTTTCCTTTCCTTTCCTTTCCTTTCCTTTCCTTTCCTTTCCTTTCCTTTCCTTTCCTTTCCTTTCCTTTCCTTTCCTTTCCTTTCCTTTCCTTTCCTTTCCTTTCCTTTCCTTTCCTTTCCTTTCCTTTCCTTTCCTTTCCTTTCCTTTCCTCTTCTTTCTTTTTTCTTTTCTCTTTTCTTTTCTTTTTTCTTTTCTTTTCTTCTTTTCCTTTCCTTCCCTTTTCCCTTTCCTTTCCTTTTCCCTTTCCTTTCCTTTCCTTTCCTTTTTTCTTTCCTTTCCTTTTTCCTTTCTTTTCCCTTTCCTTTCCTTTCTCCTTTCCTTTCCTTTCTCCTTTCCTTCCCTTTTCCCTTTCCTTCCCTTTTCTCTTTCCTTTCCTTTCTCCTTTCCTTTCCTTTCTCCTTTCCTTTCGTTTCTCTTTTCCTTTTCCTTTTCCTTTCCTTTCCTTTTCCTTTTCCTTTCCTTTCCTTTCCTTTCCTTTCCTTTCCTTTCCTTTCCTTTCCTTTCCTTTCCTTTCCTTTCCTTTCCTTTCCTTTCCTTTCCTTTCTCCTTCTCCTTCCTCTTTCTCCTTCTCCTTTCCTTCTCCTTCTCCTTCTCCTTCTCCTTCTCCTTCTCCTTCTCCTTCTCCTTCTCCTTCTCCCTCTCCCTCTCCCTCTCCCTCTCCCTCTCCCTCTCCTCTTCTCTTAGAATCCCAGAATCATTAGGATTGGAAAGGATCCCTCTGGGATCACCCACTCCACCCCTCGATCCCACGGCACTCAGTGCCACATCCAGTCCCTTTTTAGACCTCTCCAGGGATGGAGAATCCACCCCTTCCCTGGGCTGCCCCTTCCCAAGTCTGATCACCCTCTCCCTGACAGAATCCTTCCCAATATGCACCCCAAGCCTCCCCTGGCACACCCCAGGACACCATTCCCTCTTCTCTTGGCTCTCTTCCTCAGATTCCAGCTGGCTGCCCCTCTACAAAGAGGAGGTGCTGAAGGAAGCCGTGGATGACATCGTGGGCTTTGTCACCAACCCCGATATGGTAACTGGAACCATTCCTGCTGTGCTCGTGCTGGGGGGAGCTGGAGCTCTGGGTCCCCTCTCAGCACCCCCATTTCTCTCTCATCACCCCCATTTCTCTCTCAGCCTCCCCATTTCCCTCTCAGCCCCCCCATTTCTCTCTCAGCCCCCCCATTTCTCTCTCATCACCCCCATTTCTCTCTCAGCCCCCCCATTTCTCTCTCAGCCCCCCCATTTCTCTCTCATCACCCCCATTTCTCTCTCAGCACCCCCATTTCTCTCTCATCACCCCCATTTCTCTCTCAGCCCCCCCATTTCCCTCTCATCCCCCCCATTTCTCTCTCAGCCCCCCCATTTCTCTCTCATCACCCCCATTTCTCTCTCATCACCCCCATTTCTCTCTCACCCTCCCCATTTCCCTCTCATCACCCCCATTTCCCTCTCAGCCCCCCCATTTCCCTCTCAGCCCCCCCACTTCCCTCTCAGCCCCCCCATTTCTCTCTCATCCCCCCATTTCTCTCTCCTCCCCATTTCCTCTCACCCCCATTTCCCTCTCAGCCCCCATTCCCTCTCAGCCCCCCTTTCTCTCTCTCTCTGTTCCAGGGTATCCGCCAGCACGCAGAGGAGGCCAGCAAGTTCCTGAACTGTGTCTGTGTCCTCTGTGCTTGTGCAAATGCCCTGGGCATGATGGAGGGCATGGAGATTTTCTGTCAGGGCTACAAAGTCTTGGATAACATCGAGGTGAGGGGGGAGCTGGCAGTGCTGGGACAGCTGGGGCCCCTTTCAGCCCCCCCATTTCTCTCTCAGCCTCCCCATTTCTCTCTTCTCACCCCCATTTCTCTCTCCTCCCCCCATTTCTCTCTCAGCCCCCCCATTTCTCTCTCAGCCCCCCCATTTCTCTCTCACCCCCCCATTTCCCTCTCCTCACCCCCATTTCCCTCTCACCTCCCCATTTCTCTCTCACCCCCCCCATTTCCCTCTCAGCCCCCCCATTTCCCAGCACCAGGCAGGGGGGGTTTGGTGGCTCTGGCTCTGATCTCTCCCTGCTCTGCAGGTGGTGCTGAAGGAGGATTCCTCATTCCAGCTGACCACAGAAGTCAAACACCTTTCCATGCAGGCCATTACCCAGCTCAGGTACCTGCCCAGCCCTCCTGGGCTCCTCTCACCCAGGGGGGGACCCTGCACACCCTGTTAACACCTTCCTGCCCCCAGCTGCCCCATCTCCTCAGAGGAGGGAGCAAAACTCTGGTCTAATTGTAGGTGTTATTGGGGTGGGTGTCATGGTGGGAAATATTCTGCTGTGGGAGATAAAAATGAAGTTTTAACAGAGAGCATTTCCCTGCCAGAGGAGAGTTACTGCAGGCCAGGCTGGGGCTCAGTCCATCCTTATCAGGTTCTCTTGTTTTACACAACTGGAAGGATTTAAAGGTGGAACCTCCAGCTTTGTCTTGATGTAATGGATCAGAACAGATCCAACTGGACCCTCTCTCTTTGCCCTCTCCAACTGAAAGTTGATCTCCATATTTATATCGTTGATCAGAACAGGTCCAACTCAACTCTCTTTGCCCTCTGCTCCATCTTGACACAACTGATCAGAACAGATCCACTGGATCCACTGGACCTTTTCTCTTTGCCCTCTCCAACTAGAAGTTGATCTCCATCTGGCTATAATGGATCAGAACAGGTCCAACTGGGCCCTCTCTCTTTGCTCTCTCCTCCATCTGGATATAATTGATCAGAACAGGTCCAACTGGGCCCTTTCTCTGCCCTCTCCAACTAAAAGTCCATCTCTACATTGATATAATGGATCAGAACAGGTCCAACTGGGCCCTCTCTCTTTGCCCTCTCCTCCATCTGGATATAATTGATCAGAACAGGTCCAACTGGACCCTCTCTCTTTGCCCTCTCCAACTAAAAGTCCATCTCCATCTGGATGTAATTGATCAGAATTTGCCCTCTCCAACTAATAGCTGATCTCCATCTGGATCAGAACAGGTCCAACTGGGCCCTCTCTCTTTGCAGCACGGTGGGAACCCTGCTGGAAGGCAAGGAGAAGATCCTGCTGGAGCTTTGCTTCTCCAGTGTTTTCTGGCTGCCCCCCGCAGAGCACATCGTGAGCCCCAAACCCACTCTCTACTACGAGGTAGGTTCTGGTTTAAGCTCCAGGAGCTCCCAGCCCCTCAGATCTGCCCCCTGCCCACCCTCTGCTGGGATTTGGGATGCAAAGCAGGGGCTGGGCTTGACTTTCCCCCCCTCACCCCCTCCTGTGGGCACAGGCAGAAGGTTTTCTGTCCCTGGCTCTCTCCCTGGGATTTGGGAATTCCTGGGGGTGGCAGAGGCAGCAGGAAGGAAGGAGACACCAGGCTCAAGGTCTTTGTCCTCCCTGCAGGTCCTGATGAGCATGGACACCCTGCTGCAGCAGGTGGTGGCGAATTGTTCTGAATCCAGGGTCAGCGAGGTGCTGGAGATGATATTCCAGGTCTGGGATGTGCAAAGGGTGGAGGGAAGGGGTTGTCCTGGAGTGAGGGGAGGGATGGAGGGATGGAGGGAGGGATGGAGAGAGGGATGGAGGGATGGATGGATGGAGGGATGGATGGATGGATGGATGGATGAGCAGACTGCAGGGGGGTTCCCAACATCCTGGGGTAACCAGGGGCTGCCCCCCAGGCTTTCCTGGCACCCAGGGGGTGGCATCTGCCTCCTGCCTGGCCACAAGGCTGTGGGGTACCCAGGGAACCCCCGTCCAGCCTCAAGGGACCCAGCGGGTGCAGCCCAGGAGTGGATGGATGCTGGTTCTGCTGGAGGGGGTGTCTGCTCCCAGGACACACCAGGAGCTTCTCTCTCTCTCTCTTTCCCCCCAGCTGCTGATAAACTTTTCCAACTGTGAGAGGCCCGAGGTTCGGAAGAGGGCAGTGGGCAGGATCCGCGGCCTCAGCCGCTTCCTGACCGCTTCTTCCTGGGGGAAAGTAAGGACCTGGAACCCTCCAGCCAGCCCAAAGCCCCCTCCCTGCACACCCCTCCAGCTCTCTGCTCCCCTTTTGCTCTTCTGCTTCCCTCCCCCAGCACGATCAAAAGACGGAGAACCAGGAATTCCAGATCCCAAACTTTGGGGAGCTGCTGGGCCAGCTTGTCCTGCTGCTGTCCTTCAAGGAGAAAGAGGAGGACACCAGTGCCATGGCCTTAGATGCTCTGTGGTGCTTCTTCATCGAAAAGCACCAGAAATGTAAGAGAAGCCACACACCAACATCCCCCAGGGCTCTGCTTGTCTTCCTGGGGGTTGCCACAGACCATTCCTGGGCTTTTTGGGGACACCAGCAGTGCCTCTCCCCTGCTCCCCAGCCCCAGGCTGCTGATGTTGCTCCCTCAAAGAGGAGGCAGCCCCACTCCTCCTCTTCCTCACCTCCCTTAGAGAGCTTCTCCCCCTGCCCTGGGGGGTTTCCAGCCATGGTTTAATTGTGGGGCTGCTCCAGGGCTGGAGGTTTTGGGCTTTCCCAGCCCAGGAGCTCCCATGCAGGCAGCTCCACTGCTCCCCAGTCCCTCCTCTTCCTCCTCCTCTCCTGCCCCTGGCTCATCATCTCCCTCCTCAGCCATTCCAAGCCTTCCTCAGGATGTGCTCAGCTTGCCTGCAGAGCTCCTGGATCTCACCCCCTCCTGTGTCTCTGCCCTGCTCAGGCACAACCCTGCCCGAGGACCAGGAAGAACTCCGACAGAACTGGGAAGTCCAAACTGCTGCCCCCTCCTGCTCTGAGGTTGCCAGAACTGTTACTGAGGTAGTGACCTTCCCCCTCCCTGCCACCCTTCCCCAGGGCAGCAGCAGAGGGGGGGACATTTGTCAGCAATGGCACCAGGAACAGGGGAGCTGGGGTGGCCTCGCTGTCCCCAGGCAGAGATGATGCCAGGGCTGCCCTTCAGCATCCCAGCTCCAGCTCCAGCCCTCCTGGCCACCAGCAAGCCCTGGGTGGCTGTAGGGCCAGCAGCACCCTCTGCTCATCACCCCAAACCTCCTTGCTCACCCTGGGGCTCCTCTCTCCTCATCCTCCCACGGGGCAGGGGCTGCAGCTTTCCCCTGGGCTCTGCTGCCACCACCCCTGCTGGGCACCTCCCACCTGGGACACCTCCTGTGACGTGTCCCTGCTCTCTTTTTCCTCCCAAAGATGTTCTCAAAGTACCTCCAGCCCTCAGAAAGAGCAGATTCCATCCCCAGAATCATGCTGGGCAGACCCCAGCTCAGCCACCCCATCAGGGCACCCCATGTGATGTCTCTGTGCTCTCTTCTTCCTCCCAAAGACATAAGCAAAGCATCTCCAGCCCTCAGAAAGAGCAGATTCCATCCCCAGAATCATGCTGGGCAGACCCCACCATCAGGGCACTTCATGCTTCATGTCCCTGCTCTCTTTTTCCTCCCCAAGATGTTCTCAGGGTTCCTGAAGCCCTCAGAAAGGACAGGTTTCATCCTGAGGGTCATGGAGGGGATGCAATCCTTCACCATCTATGACAAGGAGCTGGTGGGCAGCGTCCTGCTTGGGATCACAGGAGAGTCAGTGCGCTGGATCGTGGATGTGAGGGGCCTCTGCCTGGGCTGCCCTTCAGCCCTCTCAGCCCTTGCTCCTTCTTCCATCCCTCATTCCATACATCCATGTATCCATGTATCCATCCCTCCATCCATCCATCCATCCATCCATCCATCCATCCATCCATCCATGTATTCATCCTTCCCTCCATCCCTCCATCCATCCATCCCTTCCTCCATCCCTTCCTCCCTCCCTCCATCCCTCCATCCATCCCCCCATCCCTCCCCCCATCCCTCCCTCCCTCCCTCCTCATCCCTCCCTCCCTCATCCCATCCCATCCCATCCCATCCCATCCCATCCCATCCCATCCCATCCCATCCCTCCCTCCCTCCTCATCCCTGCATCCCTGCCTCCCTGCTGATCCCTCTCCCTCTCCAGATTCCCAGGGTCCTGACCTCCCTCTACCAGACCCTCTGTTCCGTCCGTTGGGATTCAGCCTGGCAGGGAGTGCGCTCTCTGCTCCTCAAGCTGCTGGAGCAGAACCCTGAGGATGCAGTCAAGCTGCTGCTGGACACTGCTCCTCCAGGAGACCGGTACCGGCCCCCAAAATACCCAAAGTTCCCCCAATTCCCTTGATCTGAGGCAGCCCTGCTGACAGGGGGCTTTTCCTTGCAGCTCTGGGCTAGATATGTGGGAGATGCTGCTCACCAAACCCGGGGCTGTGGATCTGGTTTTGGTGGAGCTGCACAAGCAGCTCCAGCTCAGGCACCAGAATTTGCTTTTCTCCACCCTCTCCGAGGACATTTCTTGCCTGGCTGTGAGTTCCCATTTCTGGACCCCCCCTGTGCCCCCTCCTCAGCTCCCTGGGGGAAGCAGAAGCTGCAGGGTGCAGGGAGCTCCCTCCCCCAGCTCTGCCCATCCCTGACTCCTGGGTTTCTTTCAGCTCCTGTCCACCATGTACCTGTCCCAGGAATTCTTTGCCCAGGCCTACACCTTCTGGAGGTTCCTGAAGGACCAGACCCAGGACGTGCTCTCTGTGGCACTCGTTGGCATGGCCACCCTGTCTGAGACTCCTGAGATGGTGAGCAGGGAATTCCAGAGGGCAGGAAGGGGAGGGAATGGCTGCAATCCAGTGGCAGCACCATCCCTCCCTCCCTCCATCCATGTATCCACCCATCCATCCATGTATCCACCCATCCATCCATCCATCCTCTCCATCCATCCCTCCATCCACCCTCCATCCCTCTATCCATCCCTCTCTCCATCCCTCCATGCCAGGGTGGGTCCCAGGGGCTTCCTGGGGATGTTTCCAGGAGTCCCTTGGGATCTCCTCCTCCTTTTTCCCTTCCCCAGGCCTGGAAGCTGAAGGTGCTGCTGCCAGACCTGCTGGAGGTGCTGGAGCAGGGGGCTGAGGATGTTCAGCTGAAGGCCCTCAAGATTTTCAGGAATGTGCTGAGGGAACTGAGCAGGAAGGAGGTGACTGCCATGGCTCCAGAGCTGCTGGACAAGCTCCTGCCTCTGTTTGGAAACGTAAGGATGGGCTGGGAGCAGCAGGCCTTGGGAAGCTGATCCCTAGGGAAGCACTGGGAGAAGGGGCTGCTCCTCTCCTGTCTCCTCTGGGAGATGTGGGAGGGAGGGAGGGAAGGAGGGGGGGATGGAGGGATGGATGGATGGATGGATGGATGGATGGATGGATGGATAAATGGATGGATGGCTCGTTAAATGTCTGGGTTCTGAGTCCTGCAGCCCAGCTCAGCCTCTCCCTGAGCTCTCTGCACCCTGGGGCTGTTCCAGCTGGGAATGGGCTCCTCCCCAGGGGCAGAGCTGCTCTGTCTCATGTCCTGCTCTCTTCTCCCCAGGAGATGCTGAGTGACCTGAGGGAATTCTCCCTCCAGCTCTTCACAGAGCTGCTGCAGAAAGTGTCTGGGAGGAGGGAGCTGAAGTGGAGGAGGGAGCTGAAGCAGCGAGTGAGACGGGGGCTCTTCCACCTCTGGCTCCACATGAGGGATGAGAGCCCCAACGTGGCCCAGGTACAGCTTCCAGCCAGAGCTTTGGGGTGGGAATGGGAAGAAAAGCAGAGGAAAAGGAGGGGGGTGGCATCTCCCAAGCTCTGGTGTCCTGCAGGCCTCCAGCCAAGCCCTGCTGGCTGCTGCAGAGCTGCTCCAGTGGCATCAGCTCCAGGACCTGGTGCAGAAAGAGCAGACCTGGAGGATTGGGGAGTGCTTGGTGAGGACAAAGCCTGAGGCTGGAGGAGGGAAAAGTCATGGGATGGGATGGGATGGGATGGGGGATCTGCAGCTCTGCTGCAACCCAGAGCTCCCAGCCTGGAGCTGAAGCCTTGGTCCCTGTCCTGAAGGAAAGAGCTCCAGGGGTTCCTTTCCAGGAGGGATGGAGAGAGGGAGGGAGGGAGAGAGGGATGGATGAAGGGATGGAGAGATGGATGGATGGATGGATGGATGGATGGATGGATGGATGGATGGATGGATGGATGGATGGATGGATGGAGGGATGGAGCCCCCTCTCCCCTCCCTGCACCCCACGGGGGTCTCAGCACCCCCAGGGCTCCCTCTCCACCTCAGTCCCCCTGTCTCCTGGCTGGGAGAGGGGACTGGGCTGGGAGGAGGGACTGGGAGGTGCCCAAAGCCTCTCCTGCTCTCTCCAGCTGCAGCAGGGCAGGAGCATAGCTGAGGAATACCTGGAGCAGAGCCTGGGATACCTGGAGGATGCTCAGGACACCCTGAGGTTGGAAGCCATCAGGTTCCTGGGTGAGCCACAGCCACAGCACGTTTTCCACATCTCCCAGGGCACTCCCTAAGGGGTTAAACACAACTCTTCCTTTTCCTTTCCTCTTTCCTTTCCTCTTTCCTTTCCTTTCTTTTCCCTTTTCCCTTTTCCTCTTCCTCTTCCTCTCCCTCTCCCCTCTCCCTCTCCTTCTCCTTCTCCTTCTCCTTCTCCTTCTCCTTCTTTTCCTTTTCCTTCCTTCTCTTTTCTTCCTCTCTCTTCCTCTCTCCTCTCTTTCTTTATTTCCTTACCTATTTATTTCTTTATTCCCCAGGGCTTGCAGAGGGGGGGCAGCAGCACACTGAAGATTCTCTCTTTTTAGTTTTTATTTATTTTTTTTATTCATTTTTTCCCAGGCCTGGCTGCTCGGGGCCAAAGCCATCAGAAGCTCTCAGAGCTGATTAGTGGTGAGCAGGGGACAGAGGGACCTGGGGAGGGGACAGAGGAGCCAGGGGAGGGGACAGAACCTGGGGAGGGGACAGAACCTGGGGAGGGGACAGAGGAGCCTGGGGAGGGGACAGAGGAGGTTGGCAGATTGCTGGGGGGGACATTTGGGGTCTCTTCTCTGAAGTCATTTGATTTTTGGGTCCCAGCACTTTTCCCCCTGGAGCACGATTGCATCCCCTCCATCCGCTGCCTGGCGACTCAGACCATTTTCACCCTGGGCTCCCTCAGGGGGAAGGAAAAATGGAAAAAACCCAAAAGGTTCTGGTGCTGCTGAGCCCGGAGCAGCTCCAGCTTTTCCCCAGGAAAATTCCTCCTCTTCCCTGGGAACAATCCTCTGCTGACACTCCAGGATTCCATCTCCTGGAAAAGGGAAGAGGGGGAGAATCCTGGCGACTCCATTGCCCTGTTGATTTGTTCATATTGTCCATAATTAGGAGTTTTTTTCCTGTTTCTTGTTCCTGTTCTTGTTTCAATAAAGTTGTGAAGTTCAGTTCCCAGCCCATGGATCTCTCTCCCTCCTTCCCTTTTTTTTCATCAGGGATGAATCGGGATCCCCACTCATGGATTGCTGAATTCAGCAGCCAAAGGTGAAAAGATTCCAGGGAGGAAAAGGGAAAAGGGTCCAAACCTCATCCCAGGGTTTCCCAGGGAGGGCCAAGAGCTGCTCAGCCCCTGGAATGGTCTGAGGGATGGAGGGAGGGATGGAGAGATGGAGGGATGGATGGATAGAGGGATGGATGGAGGGATGGATGGATGGATGGATGGATGG